>CAUJRU010000581.1:0-460998 GCA_963277665.1 Viscum album
ATAATAACCACTTAGTGTATGGAAAATTTATTAGTTGTTATTTATTTATGGTAGAATAAATTTTAAGGTGATAGAAGAATAAATAAAATTAAATCATGTGGTTAAGTACTATACCTATTCATCAGATAACCACTTTAATTTTAAACCTAAATCATTCTAATAAATATTTTTTGATAAAAAACCAATGACTATAAGACATTGTTAGGAAGTGGTTGGATGGGCCTGTAAGGGGCACAACGTCACTCCTCTAGGGTTCTCACGCCGCCTTACCCTTCCCGGATCTGCGCTCCCTCACCTTCCTGGTTCAACTGGTCAGGGTGGTGGTTATCTATTTCTACATCCTTGTTTGACTCACTATGCATGAAATGGTGTCTTTCCCTTTGACATAGTGTTGAATCTGTGCCTGAGTTCCTGGCCTGGTGGTCGGAGACCCTCCCTTCATCCAGATTTGGGCATTTGAAAGTAGAGCGTTGTTTCTGTGGAGTTGTTGGATGGCGGGATCGAGATCTGGTTTTCTTTGAGCGGATGAGGTGAATTTTATCCGTTTATACTTCACATTTATGTTTGAGTATGGTTACTTGATGCTTGCTGGGATGCGGTTTTGAGGTTGAGTTGGTTTTGTTGGTTTGGGGAATTCTGTTTCGTGTTGTTTGGTTTCGATCTGGTGGTGGATTCATTGCTCGCCGATTTTGGCCTGGTTGTTCTTGGCCACTGAAGGCTTGATTCTTGGTCTATAAATTCGTCGGTGATGACAAAGGATGATGGTGAATGTAAACAGTGCTCCGATGGAAGAGGATGAATGATTTTGCTGTTCCTTCGAGATAGGCCATGGATCATGCATCATGGCTTGTTCTCCGGTGGACGGGATGAAGGTGGTTTTCAGACAGTTCGTTGGAGACGTCGTCCGCTGATGGTTCCGGCATCTTCCTGTGGTGAACGATGGCGCATGGTGATGGATCTAGGATTTTCGGCAATGACACTTACGATGGTCTCACCAGCGACTGGCAGAGATGATGTGCGCGATACGATGCAGTGTGATGGTTCGACCTACAATGATGGTGATAAAGTGAGGCGACGTGTGATGATTGGTTCAAGTCTCGAGGTGTGGTGTGTGGATTTTGATGGATGTGTTTTGGTTTTAATTTGAAATTTGAATTCTGGATTTTGGGGACTGTTTGTACGAGTACCGAGAACCCATAAACCGGCCATTGAAAAATGGAAAAAAATGTTTCGGTGGAAAGACATTGTTAGGGATGTATATAAGTTATTTTTTTCATGTATTTTTTTATCCAAAATGTAACGATCCTGAACCTGGTAGCATAGATCTAGTGTCTTAAATTATTACATTGTCATATATACAAGATTCAAATAAAAAATGACAGAATTGTTTTGAAATTTTGTAAAACTATATTACAAATGTGATACCTAATTTAAAATGTGAATAAAGAATAAAATATAATACTCCACCAAAATTAATAAAATCCATTATTTATAACCAAATAAAAAATCTCTTCATTATAACCTGGATAAAGAAAACATAAAAAGGGTGAGCTAAAATTATTAGTAATGGTTATGTAAATTGAATATTTATTGAATAAATTTTTCTTAATTAATATATCAAGGTAAAATTATTGAACACACATTACATTCAGTCAATAAATTTTGAAAGCTCTTAATCTATAGATAATATCATATGGAAAATATCATGACGAAATAAAACTGAATTTTTAATAAAATGCTTAATAATTCGGCATAATGTTTCCTAACCACATAATACCTTTACCTTCAAGACCATTAACATTATAATTTAATCTTTATTTGTAAAAATCAATTTAATTTGGCCAATTTATTATTCTAAAGATGATACCAAAGAATCAAAGGGACTTTCTATATATAGTCCCAAACCATTCTATCATGTCTAAAGAATTAATTATATATATTTTTACTAACTTAATTTAGGAAAAAATATCTATATTGAGTAAATTATGTGTATTTAACATTATTTACCCAGTAAATCAAAAAAAAATCCAAGTAAAAAACTGTATAGAAAAATGGAAAATCACATAGGTAATAATCATATCCATGATAAAAGAAATATGGATATTTAAGATAAATTAGATTTTCAATGAATAATAATAATAAATAAAACAAGGGGCATCATGTACATTATAAAATATAAATAAGGGGCATAATATTAATATATGCCTTAATGATAGAAAATTGAGACGAGTCCCCTCACAAAGACTATATCTTTGAAGTGTGCTTTAATCAAATGAATGGATTTTGTATATCCAAATTAAATACACATAAAACCAGTGTAAATAAAATATAAGGTAATCAGAAGTAATTTTCCAAATATTATCATCATTACATAGTCAATGATGTTGGATTTTAACCCAATGAAAGGAAATTGAGTTAAGAAATCCCTTACCACTTGTAATCAGTCGAATTGTATACTCGGTAAGATTAATTTTTATCAAATGAAGCATTGAATAAAATGAATAAAATGATATTTAGGATTATATAGATCAATTTTCAATATACATTAACCTTGCACAAGAAATAAATTTTGAATAAGGCTTATATCTCACATAAATAAAAGTGAGATGGGAAACCCTTACCTCAGGCCTTCCTTTAGTGGTTCATATATTAATTTACTTTATAATGGTTTAAATAATGATATTAATTTATTTCAAAACTATATGAATATTTATAATAAATTATAGTATAATTTTATGACATTATAACACCTGTTTATTAACATTATTTCATTATTTCCATTGTTTTGGGTGCATTCATTTCATGGTTTCATGATCAGTTCATTTTTGTATAATAATAGATTTTCTTTTTAAATGAAAAAACTCCAGTATTAAATTAAATGGTATTATGGATAATCCAAAATTATAAATGGCCCCATAAATATTGTTTTCCTTATAGGAGGACGATTTATTTAATAAAATGTTAATGGTTAATGTTTAGTTTTTTGGCTGTTTTTTAGACAATAGGTTAATAATTTTGATTTATTTAATATTATGTCCATATATTAGTTTCACAATATTTAATAGGTTATAATATACTTATTAATATAGTACATAAATATAGTTATACATTTATGACTATCCATGATGGTGGTAATGAAACAAAAACTAAATCTTTATCCACAAAGGCGATTAACGAGTATAATTTAGACAATGGTTTCATTTATTTGGATAAGAGAACATAATAAAATGGTTGAAGTAGAACATTAATAATAAAAAATTATAGTATATAAATGGTTATGTATTTATTATGCCTTGATGAATGAATTAGGTGAGTAGAATATAGAAGAAGAAAAAAAAATTCAGAGAGGTGCTTTGAGAAAATTACCTCTTGAGTATCACATCCTTAAAGGTTCATTTAATGACAATAGAAATGGTGTTTGTGTGTGAAAAAATAAATTCTACATGGTAATAGATGGTAGAAGAGAGTATGAATGATATTTTGGAATATTTATTTCTTTTAAGGAGAAATGAGGTGTTATTTGTATTTAAGTATGGGTTGTTTTATGTGAGTAAATAATGAATATTTTATGTTTAAAGACAACCACATTGAGATGGAATTAAATTTTCACATATTTTGATGAAAATTAATTTTTTAACGGATATATATGTTCAATAAACTCATTAAATAATAGTTCAATGTTGTAATTGTTAGTTATTTTAAGAATTTACCTTTTAACTTTATCTAGATTCGTTTTTTTACTATAACATGGTAAATCTTTTAGTTTTACCCTAGTAAAATGTTTTAATTACAAACATTAAAATTAACTTAATAAATGAATTTGAACGTGTTATTCTAAATATGAAAACCATTTTACCAAATTTAATTTGAATATCTGAGAAAATTAGATTTAAAATTAACCATGTAGAGACAATAAGAAAGCTGTTTTTAAAGAGAAAATGTTCAAATATTCAAAATATTTTTAAATCCAATTTAATTGGGAAATTTATTAAAATGTTTTAAATTTTACTTATTTATTTATATTTTAACTAATTATAATTTAACCCAATTTTAATTATAATTTAACAATAAAAATAAATTAGACAAAATATCACTTTTCAATTAAAATGTAGTATTTTTACTATTAATAATAAATGATACTTCTCTGGAAAATTACTGAAATTAAACCTAATATAATTTTGGTATTCCAATATATGAGAGAGAGTTATTTTTCAAAAAAAATTTAAAATAGTGTCAAAATTTAGTTTTAAAATTGGTGCTCCCTCAAAAGAAGACAAAACTTCATTTTAGAAAAAATTGATTTTAATGCATAAAATTAGATATATTCTTTTCTTATTCATATAAATCTTATTGAATGAATTTAAAAACTTTTTATTGAATATATTAAATATAAAATTCATTATTATCAGAAAATAATAGTGACTCATTTAATTTTTTCGGATAAGATTCCATTGTGAATTGTTTTTTTTAAAACAAATCATTTATGTTGAAAAGGTTTTTATTTTCATTAATAATTAATTAGTAACAAATGAATTCATTTTATTATCATGTGTAAACTATATTTTCATAATATTGTAAATATCATTCATTCCCTTAAATCTAATGACTTGGGGATAAATACCACAATTAAATACTAATATTTTAATCATTTTTAAGCTCGATGTTTTGTGTAATGTAAGCTATCAGACCTAGTGTTATTTTAAACAATATATGGGTGTTGCATTATCCCATATGTAAATAAACTAATTCCCAAAAATTTTAACTTTCATATTGTTAATAATGGAGTTTAAATTCAAAAATACCTTTATGGAAATCCCACATAATAAAAATGGTTATTAAAAATTCCTCTTAATATGAGGGAAAGGAAAATGAAAAAGGTTACAAAAAAATCGGTTTTTGAATAGGTGAAATTTAATGGGAAGTGAAGAATGAAGATAAAACTATGAGGTTATGATGGATAATGATAGAGGAAATGGTAATCATAAAAACTACCATAAAATAACTGTAAATCATTGAAGTGTTAAAGAGGCCATTGTTTTCCCAGTAAGAAAATTAAATGAATTGTGTTTTCATTAAAAAATATTTTTTCAAGTGTCAAGGAATAATTTTACATACTAATGTAATAATTTCAGGAAATATACTTAATTGAAAGGTATAATTTCATCCTTTAAACAAACTCCTCTAAATACTCATATTTTTCTCCATAAGATAATTCATTGTTTTTTATGCAATTATATACCAAAATATTATATTTATTTTAATCATATTGGGTTCCCAAAATGAAAATATAAATAATATATCATAATGTTTATACAAATAGAACTATTTTATTCTAACTAGGACATCATATAGGCTATTTTTTTTGTGATTTACCCTTGTCACCCTTCAGTTGTGGGTTCAAGTCTCACGACCTTGCCGAATTCGAAGAGTTGTCGTATGACCTACGGGGTGTTCTTTTTATAAAACTATATTAATATTAAACATATAATATCCAAAAATTAATCTAAATATATTAATTATTAAGGTAGTTTTTTAACATCATTGGTTATCTCAAACATTTCATTTTGAATTCCCAAAATGCGTCATTATTTCATGGTGTCTTTGTTAAATCACTGAAAAATTCCATCGTAATGACATCCATTACTCCAAAAAATGAATAACAAAAAAACAAATATTTTATGCCTAAAGCACTAAAATATATTTTTTTGGAATTTAAGATTCATAATGTTAGATAATTCATGTATTCTACCAAAACCATTTTAAGAACCAATATTATTGGTGCAAGTAATCCAATATTCATGAACATAATAATCTTTAAACCTCTTCTGAAGTTAAACATAACGTATTTCATAAATGGTTACCCTTATAAAGCTTCTAATAGATTAAAATACAATAATTTTAAAATAATATCCATAAAATTTGAATGTCAACTTCTCCATAATCTCTCAAACGACATAAAGTAGATCTAAATTTTGACATACCAAACATGTTAATAACTTCATACCGTATTGTCTTGAATTAAGGTAATAAACTCAATTACCAAGAAACCTTATTGAGAATAATCATGATTTCTTATAAATAATATATAACACATGTTATTGGATATCTTATTTTATTCAAATAATGTTATAATCTCCATCAATGAAAGTGAAAATTACTTTTTCAAAAATCAATAATAAGTTTGTAGGTTGTCAGAACTATCCATTTTACCTTATCGATATCAATCATCTCTTTATCTCAAAACAATTATCATAAAATCCAAATCATATTATTGGATATCATTCCCTAAATAAAGAAAATTCCATGTATTTAAAATATCCACTGAATTAATTTTCTTCATACCATTGAACACGCAAAATAAAATCCATAATGAAAAGTACTATAATATAATCATTATGTATTTCATAATTCATATAACTATGACATCTTTGAAAAAATAATGAAATAACATAATTATTGAATCCAAACACAAGCACAATAATAATTACCCCTCATCTATATTAATATAATAAACTTTACCAGTATCCATTATCTTTTTTTTAATTTTATTCTTTTGACGCTTGGGGAATTCATTTTTGTGGTGCCTTATATCTCTATAGTTGAAGCACTGCACATTGGGAACTTTTATATTTCCCTTTTAATAAAAAGTCACAATGGCCTTCTCTCCACAATTATAACAAAATCTAAATCCATTAAAGAATGTACCAAGGTGTTTCATTACATAAATATCATATGTGGGAAAATACTAATTTCCATTCTTCTATTTATCCATTTTTTCCAAACTATCATATTCTTACCTTTCTTCACTTTTAATCCATTTGACTTGGATAATTATTTCTATTTCTTGTTAGGTAATTATAGGATTTCCTCATATGATGAAAATGTTTGGGAGAGTACATACATTTAAAATACTGTGTTACTCCTATAAAATATGCTATCATTCTTACTATTTGGATCACGTGCATTGGTGAGTTTCACATCCATTTTTATAGGCACCATTTTAAATGAATACATACACTAGATTAGATAATATCCTTATAAAACATAATATATCATATAGAAACTACTGATGTGTATAATAGAAATTGAAAAAAAATTCATAGATAATTTCATAATCATAGATGTTGTTTCTTTGGGATGTTCTTCTATATTTATCCTCATATTCCATATTTGGGTTATATTACCTAATCTATGAATTCTTAAATCTATTTCCCATGGTTTATAGTAAACTTATTTTGATACAAAATGTAATGAAACTAACCCCAGTAACATAGATCCGGTAAATTAAATTATTACAATAGTATAAATAAATTCCTCAACCTTATGAAATTGAACTTAAAATAATTTTTTTTGTCTATTTACTTTTCCTACTGGAAAACTAATTACCATTTATCCCACCACACATTTGAGGCTTTCTTGTTATTAAATTTATCTTAATCATGTTTTGTATCACTCTCCATCAGAACATGTCACTAATCTTATCTTCAATATCCTTGTTTTTTACATGGATTCCTAGTATGGGTTATCTTGGGTTACGTTTGTACATCACTTTCTTTCTTATAAAGTTACAGTATTATTGACTCCTTTTCTGATGTAGAAGTTTCTATGAAGTTCCCAAAAAAATTAAAATTTAGAGGAAATAATTTCCAAAATTGGGGAAGAATTTTACAACCCAATATTTCGTAGTAACTTATTTTCTTAAAAGTAATTCAGTAGCTTCCGCAACACGCAACACCAAGTTTGAGCGCACCACGACTTACCAAACTAACCAATAAAATATAGATTATGAATAGTATTAACTTAATTTTTAATTTAATATACTCCATATAATTCTAACAGACATTTTATGTGTTTATTAGAAAAAATATAAGAAAGAATTTCAATTTTCAGATAAAAGATGAATTTTTCAAAAAAAAGAAAATTTCTACCTTTTAATGGAGAACGTATTTTAAATACAATATTAGAATCTTTTATATATTAAATTTTACAAAAGAAAATTCTTATTTAGAAGTAGAACATAAAAATATATTCTGGATAAATTTTCTGTGCTTTTTGGTAACTTTCATATTAGGCTGAATAGTGAAAATACAAAATTTTAATTGAAAACAACTTTTTTAATCAAAAAAACTTATAGTGTTAAATTATAAATTTGAATGTTTTTGAAGAATAATTAGATTATATTTTTATCATTTAACCAAATTTTTTTCATGGGAAGTAATTTTACATTTAAATTGGACATAAACCCATATCAATCTTTTGATAGTTTTTACTTCCCAAAAACCCGCTTTCTGGTTTTGCAACAAGAATATTTTATTATATTAATTAATAAAAATTATTTGTTTTTTTGGTAAAATAGAAATAATTTTTGAATTTGGAATATGAAAATTAAATTTTGGTGAATTTTTGGTATTTTTCTAAAAACATTCATTTTTTGATGAATGGTGAAAAATACTACATTTTATATAAAAACCCACTTTTTATTTAAATAATTTTTTTATTTACATTTTTTTAAAGTAAAAATATATACATAATAACTATATTAGTTCAATGTAATTCATTGTAGTCATTTTATAATAATATTAGATATGTAAAAGTTTATTGAACTTTTTACCGTTTTATACTCATCTTCTTGGCGCATTTCCAAATTTTCATAAAACATAATTTTACCACATCAATGAATTGAATTTTCAAAATCTAATAGACATGGTTTACATTATTAAGTATAATGTGGTTCAATAGGATGAAAATAATTTTGGTGAATGTTAACTTTTTAATTTAAATTAACACAGTTAAACATAAATAGGGTAATTAAAGGTAAAAATGATATTATAATTACCCTAACAGATGTCCCAATTCTATTGAATAAGTGTATTTCGACCAAAATAAAAATTAGGAATAAAATATGATCCTTTTGGATCCACTTGGATTAGATTAGGATTATTATTATTATTTTATTTAAAGAAGAGTTAAAAGTGTTAAATTCAAATTTAATAATAATTTTTTTTAATATAGGGTTATAAAAAAGATAAATTAGACAATAAATATTCATTAGAAAGATTAAAATAATTAATACATCATAGTATTTTATTTACAATTTTTAGAGATTAAATAATAAAAAAAATTATGACACAATGAGGATGCAGTATTTACGTTATTAATGAATGACTAAAATAATTGAAGTTATAAATATTATAATAAATTTAAATTGAAACTTTTGATGAATTAAACTATTTTTATATGTTAATATGAAATTTTAGGATTGATTAAATTATTTTTTTTCCAAAGTAATCACGATTTTTTGACTTCCACAAAAACCAAATACTAAATAGTGTCAAAATTGATATAAATGAGTTTTTAAAACAAATATGAAATTATTAAATGATATAATATTCAGAAAACATAAGGTTAACCCAAAGAACATATATAATGATAGATATTTCATTAATTAAACACTTTAGGTTCTATTGGAATTTTATAGTATGATTATTAACCATGTAATATAAAAATACTAGAAGTCATTGTAAAAGTTAAACAATTTAACTAAGAGTTAAATGTAGAAGATAAGGTTAATATAGTGACCTAAAATTGTATAAAACCTATTGGTTTAGAGGATTTTAACCCATACCTACCTTATCATCTAAATAAATCCATTTTTATCCATTATAAACAGAATATAATTTTATAATAAAATAATATTTCAAGCTTTTCCTAAAGTGACCATCACCTCCCTTATAAAAGGGTACTTCCCCTTCTCTCAAAATAACACCTCTAAATCCATTTCCATCAGACAAAACCTTAAAACATATCTTTCCAACTACACTTAATTAAACCAATGGGCCTTAAAATGGTCATAAATTGAACCTATCGAGCTCTTTTGATCAAATAAAAAGGAAGCACCCGAAGAAGAGGTAATAATTTCATCACCTATTTTCAAAGTTTTTTTCTTCTTCCTCTTCATCTTTCATTGTTTTTTACATACAAAAATAACAACACCAGTAAATTCCACATACTTTGATGTTATTATAAAATTTTTAAAACAATATTCATTATTCTATCCATCCCTTGAATTAAAAAGTCGCCATATGTGCTTACATACAGCTTACTGCCTCCACGTCATGGGGTAGTTTGTTATTCAACACTTCATTATCTGTATGGGTATAATAATGTGTATTATTGATGTAAATAACAAATATAATATGTTAATTATTCTTTATATGTAATATAACATCAAATTACATACTATTTCACAATCAAGTTAATGATATTGTCGCTTGTGCGTACGTACGAATTAATATCTCCATGAATGCAATGAGATTCATTCCCCTTTGAAACCTTTCAAGAAAAATTTTCATTTTATGATTTAAAATAATTATTAAGAACTAATTATAATTCTGTATATGAAAAAAATCCTATCTATAACAAACTTGACTTACATAACAAATCATATAAAGGAAAATGAATCTGTTATCACCCAAAACAATGATACTACAAAAATATTATTAACAAAGCAATATTAGAAGATCTTATATGATTTCATATTTATCTATGTGGTTATTTATTAATTTAATAACAATAATTTAATTATTATACTAGATTTTAACGTTCCCTATACTAAGGAAAAGTACAAGGTAAGGGGTTCTCAACTCACATTTATTACCATGAGATTCATGTTATATTTTAACTATTTAATTTTTTGTGGTTAATGTACTGGACATGATTTTATTATTTGTGTAATATAATTTAATTTATGGTTATTTAAATTATAATTTTATACTATTTATTTCATGGGGTTTATGTTTTGTAAGTTACCAAACTAGTAAGGGAATTTCTAATTTCGATTTTCACTCATAGGGTTTTACACAAACTTCATTGATTATTTTACTCCAAGATTATGTATAAAATCATTATTTGTTTATTTATGTTGTAATTTACAATCCCATTAGTGTAGATATACATTTAATAAACATAATAAATCCATTGATATATTTTCAATCCATCTATATGATCTTTACAGGGGTAATATTAACTCAATTTCCATTCATTGAGTTAAACATCCAAGTCATTGGTTTTGTTTTTACAAGAATATTTGTGAATGTAATATGATTTATTTACACTAAATATCCAATCACATTGAGAGTATTTATTTTCACACATAATTATGTTATTTATATATCCTTAATCTAATGATATGGTCTTTATAAGGGATTTTTTCTCTATTTACATTCCATTGAGATTTATTTGTTGTTATGCGCCAATTCACTTTTATATGATGTATATACTGTCATTTGACATAATATATCATGAATACCTTTATTCTCGTGATAATATAATGTTTTTACTAATGTTATTACTGAGTTTTTTGTATTTAAGTGTCTTTCCTTTTGTTAGGAACCCTTTAACTAAAATATCATTTTAAATGTATTAAATATTTATTTTTCTGAATCTTTATCAATAATTTCTAAGTTTTAAAAATGTGTTTATTATTTATTTATATGGACATAAATGTATTAAAATTAATATTCCTTTCAAAATTTACAATGTGGTATGGGCCACTTTGATTGAAAAATCTCTTTTTAACGACTTCTTTGATAAATAGTGCTGCATTAAAATGTTTTGAAGAAAAAGGGGATATTTCTCTCAAATAGTTATACTGATTATTTTCATATATTTATATATCCTTTATTCTATTTTATTCGTGATTGACGTTGATTTATTATAATAAAATCTACCATATTTTATTGAATGAGTTTGGTTTGACTGTGGATGTGCTATTTTTATACTATTCATGGTTTGTGGTTAAAGTATTTACATTTTGTATGCTAGTTTTAATAAAAATGTTAAGATTGTGTTTCCCCCTTTTCATATGAGGAATGAATTGAACTTTGTATGTTACGGATTGGGCCTGATATTATCTATTTATGAATCGGTTGGTATCGTGAGACTAACTAGTGTCTTGGAACAAGGCCTTGACATAATTTTTATTTGTAGTCTTGGCACAATGCCTTGACTACGTGGTTATGATGTCTGGAATTATGTATTACATCATTATGAAATTAGCTGCTGATATTTCATGCGATTATTCAACTAGTAGAATATCCATGTGAATAAGTAAATGGAATTCTTTCATTTATCTTTGTCATATTATGTTGAAGTTTAGGATTAAAAGGCTTTTGTTTTAGTCTTATAAATTGGGTTAAATGATTATGGTTTTTTATGATTGTTTCTTCTATATTTTTATCCTTAGTACACACACGACTGCTAATATGATCGGTCTTTCAGGATTTGATCCCTTTTTATCATGACAATGTTATGTAATAATGCACAGACTCTAGGTAACTAGGGTCAGGTGTTATAGTTTGTATCAGAGGAAGTTTAGTATAAACCATGGAAACAAGATTTAGAAAAACTCTGATTAGAGAACATTACCCTAAGATAGACATTGAGTATTAGTATAGAAGAACATTCTAGAATTTTGGTAATGTGGATATTTTGTGAATCTTCCACGCAATATGTCCCTATCTTGATATGAGTAGGTTGAGGTGGCTCTGGAGTAGATGTATCTAAGGGTAAAACCCAAAAACACATCTTTGAGCTAGACTCGAATGAGAACTGGTGCACGCTAATGGGCCTTACTGCACTCTTGGTGGCGACACTCCTGAGGGACATGCTTAGGATAATTAAATTTTTCATTACAAACCAATTTTAAATATTTTAATATAATATGAGAATAAATAACCTTGGTTAATCCTAATGTGTTTTAGATTGAAAATAAGGTGTCATGATATTCTCTAAAGGATTTTATGACTATTGTTACTCACACTATGATTTCTGGTTTTAGTTAATGGATGGATTCTAAGGAAGTCATAGTAACATTGAATATGATGTACAAGGTGGGACAGATAGTGGAAATGAGAATATAAATGGAATGTCGATAGGTGTAAAAAATATTATGTTAATTCTGAAGTAGGTTTTCGAAAATATGATCAACACCATATACATTAAAAAACACCCAAACTCAATGAAGAAGATAATGGAGGAGAATGATAAGAGCTCCAGAAGTAGAGACTATGGAGAAAAGAAATCTCCATTTCCATAATGTAGGAAATGTGGAAGGATACATCCAAGAAAGTGTCTCAATGAACAAAGAAATGCTTTATGTGTGGGAAATAAGGATATAAAGTAAAGAATTGCCAAGGAAAAATGAAGAGTACTATGGAAGAAAAAAATGACCCTAAGAATCCATTTAAAGTCATTTTCAATAAATGTATGGGACTTGGAAATTACCCGATTCCATGCTGTATTCAATAGGATAACCACTAGGTCGTGGAAGAACCTATGTAGAAATAAATGTATGAAAATATGTACTGAAGTATTAATCCCCTTTTTTATTGAGATTGCTTTGGAATAATTTTCTCTTGTATGTGTAACCCTGAATTTTATTATGTGAAAATTTTATTTGAGGAAGAATTATCTTTTCTTTTGTGGATATAGTTATAAGGAACTATTTGGGTTTATATGATCCATTAATGTTAGGCAATTACACATTATTAATTTTTGGGATGAAAATGAAAGGTATAAGATAAAATTTGTTGTTAAATAATGTTCTAGTTATTTTGAGGAATTTATCGCATTTTTGTATTGCGATAATATATAGTTTTTGAAAAAGTACAACACGCAGATCGTGTGATAACTCATCGTATCCGACAGAGTAGTGGGAATCGAACCCACAACCAAAGTGTGGCTGGGATTTATCGCATACCACTGGTCTAAGTGAAATCCCTAGTTAGAGTGACTAATTACTTTTAGATAAATGATTTTATTGATCTATAATAAGTTGATTTTGGATCTTATTTTTTTTAAAATGGATACCCACAGTATAGGAAAATGATTAGGGGATTAAGTGATAAATTTTATTTTTGAAGACGTTCACTCTGTTTGGATCATTATATGACAATGGAAAATAGTATACTATGAGGTTTAATTTGAGTAGTAATGGTGGATTTTTATTTTTGAAGAATCTATGTTTTTAATAGAGATCTAGGTTATTAATTGAAATGATTAACCTATCTTATAGAATATGTGATTTGGATAATTATACTTCAGTATTAGACATTATGAGTAGTAGATATTTTTTGAAGATAAATGTTATGATTTATAATGAAAGACTATGTGATTAAATTCTTCTGAGTTTTGGGTTTAAATATTAGTTTGGATTATTTTGAAGTATTTTAAGGACAATTGTTTATTGAATAGTCATTGTTGATCTTTGGGTATTGTTTGTTTAATTTTGGAAATTAAGTTTAGTATTTCTTTATATAAAGGATTATCCATTTTGGAGATCATCTGACCTTGTACTAACCATTTTGGTTTTTATTAATATCTAAAGACAATGGAAATATATAGTTCATCCCTTTTGGAATATGTGATTCTCGAGAAGTTGAGTCTAGCGCTTCATGTCTAACCATGTCATCTTGAATACAGATCATTTGGAGATATGGTGAGTTAGTGGTAGAAATTTATTAAAGGATAAAACTCTACTTGAAAAGTAAGTATATCTCTTTATGTTTGTAGTAAATATCATAAATAAATTCCTTAACTTTATGAAATGGAACTTAAAACAAAAAAAAGTCATCCGTTTACTTTTTCTACTGGGAAACTAATGACCCTTTAACCCATTACAAGTTTGTTGTTTTATTGTTGTCAAATATATCCTGATATTGTTTTCTATCACTCTCAATCAGAGGATGGCACTTAGTTTATCTTCCATATCCATTTATTTTACCTGGAATCCTGGTATGGGTCATCTCGAGTGACCTTTGTACTTATGTTTATTTCTTTTAAAGTGATAGTTTTATTAACTCATTTTCCGATGTGGGGGTACTATGATGTTCCCAAGACCAATTTTAAAATTGCGAGGTCGCAATTTCCAAAATGGGGGAAGAATTTTACACCCCAATATTTCATAGTAACTTATTTTTTAATTTAATTCAGTAGCTGGAGCTACACACAACACTGAGTTCCAGCGCACTAAGACTTACCAAACAAGTCATTCAAAATCTCCAAACGTGGCGTGAGGGCAACCGAGTGGCTGACTTCTTGACACCCTTTGCTTCCTCGGAGTGCCCCCTTGTGGAGTTGGGATCCCTTGGATCCCTTACCCCTTGTGGGGCAGCCCATGTTATCAATGATTCTCTCAGCCTCCATTTCTTTTGGCCACCTTGAGTTGTACTGCTCTTGTTTCCCTTTTTGAAATAAAATAAAATTTATTTGTGAAAAAACAAGTCGTTCAAAAAGTGGTTATGAATAGTATTAATAGAATTTTGAATTTTATTTTCTCCATATATTTTTAACATCCATATTATGTGTTTATTAGATATAATATAATAACAATTTCAATTTTTCAGATAAAAGAAGTTTTTCTCAAAAAATGAAATTTTACTCCATTTTAATGGAGAACCTTTTTTAAATCCAATATTTAACACATTTATATATTCAATTTTATAATAGAAACTTATTCTTTAGAATTGGGAAATTAATATTTAGTTTAGATAATTCTTGGATGCTTTTCTGATAACATTCGTATTATAATGAATAGTGAAAAATACGAAATTTTAATTGAAAACAACATTACTAATCAAAATAACATATAGTGTTAAATTATACATTTTAATGGTTTTGAAGTATAATTAGATTATATTTTCATCATTTAATCCAATTTTGGTCATTGGAAGTAATTTTACTATTAAATTGTATATAAACACATATCAATCTTTAGATAGTTTTTATTTTAAAAAAACCTGCTTTTTGGCATTGACAACAGGAATATTTTTTTAAACTGAATTAATATAGGTTCTTTGTTTTGAATTTTATAAAATAGGCATCATTTTTGAATTCGGAATATCAAAATTATCTTTCGTTGAGTTTTTTGGTATTTTTCTAAAAATATACAATTTTGGATGAATAGTGAAAAATACTACAGAGTACATAAAGATGACTTTTTATTTAAATAATTTTTTTATTTAAATTTATTTTAAAATCAAAAAAGTTACATAATACCTATATTAGTCCAATGTAATTAATTGTAGACATTTTATAATAAGATTAGATATATAAAAATTTATTGAACTTTTTACCATCTTTTACTCATTTTCTAGAAACATTTACAAATTTTCATAAAACATAATTTTATTGCTTCTATAAATTGAATTTCCAAATTCCAAGAGTCACGATTGACATTATTAAGTAAAATTTGGTTCAATAGGATTAAAATAATTTTTGGTGAATAGTAACTTTTGAATTATATTTACCACGGTTAAAAGTATGTAGGGAAATCAAAGATAAAAATGATATTATAATTACAATAACATATGCCATAATTCTATTGGATAAGTGTATTTAACCAAAAATAAACCTTAGGAATAAAATATGATTCTTTTTGATCCACTTGTATTTGATTAGGACTATTATTATTATTTTTTATAAAGAAGAGTTAAAAGAGTTAAATTCAAATATTAATAACTTGACCATTTTTAATATAGGGTTATAAATAAGATAAATTCGACTATAAATATTCATTATAAATATAAAAGCATTTCCTACATCATAGTATTTTATTTATAATTTTTAGACATTGAATAATTGAATTTATTTATGACACAATGATGATGTAGTAGTTACTTTATTAATGAAATACTAATATAATTGAAGTTATAAATATTAAAATAAATGTGAATTGGAAATTTTGGCTCATTAAAATAATTTTATAGGTTAATATGACATTTTAGAATAGACTAAATCTATTTTTTCGGGGTTATAAATTTTATTTTTACTTTCAAAAACCCAAATACTAAATAGTGTCAAAATTGACATAAATGAGTTTTTAAATCAAATACTATATTATTAAATGACATAATATTCATAAAAGTATAAGGTTTATACAAAGGAAATATATAATGATATATATGACATCAATGAAGAACTCTAGGTTCTCTTGGAATTTAACAGTAATTTTATTAACCATGTAATATAAAAATAAAAGAAGACATTATAAAAGGTAAACTATTTTACTAAGAGTTAAATCTAAAAGATAAGGATAATATGGTGACCTAAACTAGTATAAAACCTATTGGTTGAGATAATTTTGACCCATCCCAACCTTATACTAGAAATAAATCCATTTTTATCCATTATAATGAGAAAATTATTTTATAATAAAATAATATTTCAATATTTTCCTAAATTGACCCTCACCTCCCTTATAAAAGGGTACATCCCCTTTTCTCACAATAAAACCACCATATCCATTTGGATCAATCAAATCTGGATAAAATATCTTCCCAACTACCCTCAATTAAACATAGAAGCCTTTCTCTGATCAAAAAACCAACCTGAGGAGCCCTTTTGATCAAATAAAAAGGAAGCACCGAAGAAGAGGTAATAATTTCATCACCTCTTTCAATGTTTTTTCTTCATTAACATCCTCTTTATTTGTTGTTTCAATAAAAAAATAATAACTCTAGTACCTTATATATACTATGTTATAATTATAAATATGGTATAACCATATTAATTATTCTATCCATCATATGAATTACAAAGTCATAATACGTGTATACATACGGCTTACCGTCTCCACGTCATGGGATAGTTTGTTATTCAACACTTAATTATTTTTATGGGTATAATAATGAGTATAATTGATGTAAATAATAAATATAACATGTTAATTATTGATTATATGTCATATACCATCCAATTACATACTATTTCACCATCAATAGAATGATATTGTTGCTCATGCGTAGGTACTAATTACCATCTCCATGAATGCGATGTGATTCATTCATCATTGTAACCATTAATGAAAAATTTTCATTTTATGATTTAAAATAATATTTAATAACTTAATATCATTCTAGATATGAATCAAATACATCCTAGGTATAAAAAAATGACATACATAAAAAAACATAAAAAAGGAATCTGTTATCACCTGAAACAATGATACTATAGAAATATTATTAATAAAGAAATATTAGAAGATAATATATGATATCATATTTATCAATGTGGTTATTTAATAATTTATTAACAATTATTTATTTTTTAAAATGGAGGTTAATGTTTACTCTACTAAGGAAATGTACAAGGGTTGGGTTTTCATCTAACTTTTATTTCCGTCAGATTCATGTTATATTGCCACTATTCACTTTTGTGTGGTGTATGTACTGCCCATGATTGTATTATTTGTGTAATATACATTAATTTATGGGTATTTACATATTAATTTTATGATACTTATTTAATAGGGTGTATTTTTTCTAAGTTATCAAATCAGTAAGGGAATTTCAAATTTTGATTTCCACTCATTGGGTTTTACACAAACTTCATTGATTATTTTACTCCATGATTATGTATAAAATAACTATTTATTTATTTATGTAGTAATTTACACTCCAAATTGGGTGGATATACTTTTTATACACATAATCAATCCATTGATAAATTCTATAGTCATCGATATAAAATTAATAAGGGTAATCTTAACTCAATTTCCATTCATTGAGTTAAACATCCATGTCATTGGTTTTGTTTTTACAAGAATATGTGGGATTTTCATCTGATTTATTATTAATGAATATCCAATCATAAAGATTGTATTTATATTTTTCACACATAATTATGTCATTTATTTATCCTTAATCTAAGGATATGGTCTTTATAATAGATTTTGAATCAATTTACATTCCATTGAGACTTATTTGGGGTTATGTGCCAATTCACTTTTATATGGGGTATATGCTATCCATTGAAATATTATATCACGAATACCTTTATTTTCATGATAATATAATGTTTTGATTAATTTTATTAATCAATTTTTTTTAATAATCTGTCATTTGGTTTGGAACTCTTTGACTAAAATATCAATTTAAATGTTTTAAAGATTTATTCTTCTAAATATTTCTCATTAATGTCCATGTTTTAAAAATGGGTTTAAGGATTTATTTTTATAGAAATGAATGTTTTAAAATTAATATTCCATTAAAAAGTTTCAGAGTGGTATGAGATGCTTTGATTCAAAAATATCTTTTAAATGAGTTCTTTGATAAATAATGTGACTTTCAAATGTTTTCATGAATAAGGGGATATTTCTCTCAAATATTTTTACTGATTATTTTAATCAATGTCAATATCCTTTATTATATTTTTTTCTTGATTGAGGTTGATTTATTGTAATACAATCTTCCATATTGTATTGTATGGGTTATGTTTAACTATGGATGTGCTATAGTTATACCATTTATGGTTTGTGGTTAATGTATTGAAATTTCATATGCAAGTTTTAAAAAAATTGTTTAGAATATGTTTAGCACTGTTCATATGAATAATTAATTGGACTTAGTAAGTGAGGGGCTAGGCCCACTATAGCCCCTTGATTCATTGGTAGGTCTAATGAGACAAACAAGTGTTTTGGAACAAGGCCTTGACAAAAATTTTATTTCTAATATTGGCATAAGGCCTTGACTATGTGGTTATGATTTCCATCATTATGCATTCCATCATTAAGAAATAATCTATTGATATTAAACGTGATTATTCTACTACTAGAATATCAATGAGAATAAGAAAATGGCATTATTTGATTTATCTTTTCCATATTATGCCGCTGTTTAAGTTCAAAGGCTTCTATTTTAGTATTATACATTTCTTTAAATGTTTATGAATATTTATGATAGTATCCTCTATATTTTTATCCTTACTAATAATCTGATCCCACCCATTTAGATGTTTTATTTTCCCCTGGATTCGAAGAAGTATATTATTACTGACTTATAGGGATAAGTTTAGGGTTATGAGTGTGTTCAAAGAAGAGACAATTTTGTAGTTTTTCATTTCAAAATATAATGTAAAACATATTTATGTATCTAGTACTTAAAAGGCTACTAAAATGATCGGTCATTCTGGATTTGATCCCTGGTGATCATGCCAATGTTATGTAATAATGCACTAAATCTGAGTAACTAGGGTGGGGGTGTTATAATTGAAGAGTCAAATGAATATTTTTTTTCATCTCTTGGACTAGGATCAGTCTAATGATGGAACATTCACCAATCTCTGACCAACATAATCAAGATCTATAGGGGAGTCCATACATGACCTTAATGGTATACATTCTGATTGTGGACTGGAAAATATTGTTATAAGAAAACTCCACCATCACCAAGTGATCATCCCAAGCTCCAATAATGTTGATAAAGCATGTGTGAAGAATATCCCCAATAATCAGTATATCTCTTTGTATCTAGCCATATGATTTTGCATGGAATTCCATAATCAAACAAACATGAGATCCTAGAACCTCTTAAAGGCCTATCCCAAAACGAGAAGTCAACTAAGAATCCCAATCAGAGACTATAACAGACAGAAATCTATGCAGAAAAATAAAAATTTCACATATATATTTCCCAAATCCTCCACATTGGTTGTATCATGAATTGGTATAAAGTATTCTGACATAATTAGCCTATAAATCATAAACCATATCACATTATTCATTATCTATGTATAAGTAAAACCAATAAAAAATTATAAAGAGATCTCATACCACATTCCAGTATGGACCGATAGTGGATGAAGAAAACCAAGGTTTCTGGTATATGGCCTTAACCTGTTGGCATGTATAGAATCAAGTGACACAATCAACAATGCCCCATCCCATACCTGGAAACTAGATATTCCATAGAATTTCATATAATATATTTTTAGTTCCTAGGTGCACTCCCAATAGGAATGATGGATATAATCCATCAAAACTTTTCTTACTGAGGACTGTACCGCACAAAAAATCCTAAATTACTAAATTCCATCTTTGGAGAATGAACAATCAAGAACAGTCTCCCAACCATTAAGAGAATCTCTAATTAAACATAAATAATAATCAAGCAACTATTTTTGAAGAATAAATTCTAGATTAGAAGATGTTAACAGAAAACTAGACAAATAATCATCGACCTGAGATTCCTATAATCATATTTCCAATTATGTAAAGAGATCCATAAAGTTCCACTCATCCAATTATTCTTTAATTTAATAGATCATAAGTTTCTTCCTCAAATCATATAAAATGACATTCCCTTTCCATTTGGTGTAGGAGATGTCAACATTGAAGGACTGCAGATATTCCACTTAATGCCTCTGGTAGAGATTCAAATATTTTTAGAGAATATATAACTGATGATATTGTGGTCTGAAAACAGGATTAACCATTCTCCTTAAAGGTAATTACACAAAATCCTATGAACATGCATCATAACTTCATGTTCAATTTTATCGGTCATATAATTTCTCTCATGTGGCCTAAGCTGAAGAGAGACATAAGAAACAACATGATTGCCCTTCATAAGAATCCATCCCAAGCCTAAACCAGATGCATAAAAAAAGACCACATGTCACTACCATGCCTTTGGAGGAGTCAACACCAGTGCCATAGTCAAAAAACATTTCCACTCTACAAAAGAATTATGATATTTTTCATTCCAAGAAAACATTACTTCCTTATGAGTTAGAGTAGTCTTCAGAGATTCCAAATTTTAGAAGTCATTAACAAACCAACAATAATACCCAGCTAAACTGAAGATGCTCTATATCTTGAGAACATTATGTTCTTGTTCCTATTTTTAGTAACTTTTACGTTTCAAGAATAAATTTAAATACCATGTTCTGACACCATGTTTCCCAAAAATTTCACCTCCCAAATCCAGAAGTCACATTTTAAATTCTTATCATAAGGTGAGTTATTTATTATCAAAATTAGAACTGTTATCAGATGATGCACATTATCCTCTTCAAAAATAGAGTAAATATGTATATAATCCACAAATACAACCACAAAGGTATCAATATTATCATGGGAATTATTATTCATTAATGACATAAAGGTTATAGTATCATTGGATTGAAGAAATGGAAGAACAAGTTACGGATAATGGCCATACCTACCCCCAAAGGTCATTTTAGGGTTGTTAGATTCTTTTATCCTCAACTGATGGTAGCCATGTTGAGGTTCGATCTCTGAGAACCACTTCACTCCATTATACAGATCAAGTATACTATCAATCCGGTTAAACTAATACTTGTTCTTTACCATAACTTGATTGAGGTTTCTATAATTAAAAAAAAGAAAAGTGAACCATCAAATTTATTAGCGAAGAGAATCGACACTACCCATGGTGTCCCAATCAGGTGTATAAATCCTTTCTCAAAAAGATTGTCTAATTGGGACATCAACTCTTTCATTTTAGATAGTTTCATGTTATAAGAGGAAGAAAATACGGCTTCAGTACCAGTCATAGTGTCAATTGAAAATTCAAACCTCCCTTACCATGGGAAAACTATAGATGTCTGAAAGAAACATGTCGGGAATCTTGATGACGGCAAAAGGGAGATCCCCACTCAATGATTCATTCTACATATACAAATAATGCCTAGATATAACTTTACTCAACTATAGATAAGAATGTATAGATCTACTCAACCTTGTTCCACTATAATTGAAATAAATGACCCACAACATCAGGTTAAGGCAGGAAACCCATCAGAAATAAAGATAAATCCATGATTTATTGGAAATTAGCCAATCCATTTTGAAAATTCCTTCAATAGGATTCATATCAAGAATAAGAAAATTCCAATCATGATAAACATCTCATAGAGAGAAAATATAGGAGGGACTATAAATACCCTTCTCTCTCTTCATACCAAGGGGTGTATTAATATCCATTACACAAGATAAAAGAACCATAGGAATATTTAGAAGACTAAAAATATTGGTTGAAGTAACCAAATGATATGAAATAGTATCAAATATATTTTTCAATTGTGATAAAGCTATAGTAATGGTACCTATCATGATCATTGAACCTGTATCCACTTCCTCTGAGGACTCTTACATTATGTGGAGATGCTTCGTTCCAGATGCCTATGGATGGAACCATTTTTCACATGAAGCATATAATTTAGATGTAGATTTAGATGGTTATGATGATCCAAGGAAACTACCTAGAGTGGAATAATCATTATAGAATTGTTGTATCTAATGCGAACATCCGTAGGAGCCACATTTATTAGGTACCTCGGTGAAAACCATCTTCATATGTGCATGATTTCCACCCTGGTAATAGACTAAATGACATATTACATAAATTATATGAGGTATAGAGTGACATTGACTTTGAGAAACACCATGAGAGTAATCAAATTTATTCTATATCTTATAATAATTCACACTACCACTGGTAGAGAGAGAAACTCTATATATCCTGGAATTTCTTTCTAGGTCCATTTTGACCATCAATGCTGTAACCATCACATCATCATAAGAAGGAAAATTTAGCAAGAAAACTAGAGAATTAATATCATAATGTAGTCCCAACCTGAAGTGGAGTGACTTATTCCTCTCATTCGATACTGTCTCAGGTACGAAGTGCATGTGCTCATTAGAAAAGTTTTCTATACTCTATCTCTATCATGTCATCCAGATCAAGTTTGAAGAACTTAGTTGACTTGACCAACAACCATGACTCTGGATAGACCAAGTCATTTAATTAACCATAAATAACTTCCACTTTAGGTATTCATGTTTCTTAATTATCACCGACATGGCCCACAATTTACTGCTCGAGTCCTTCTAGCACGAAGGTGGAACACTTCAATTTGATTTCATTGGGTGTGACTAAGAACCCAAATAGAGACTCCATTATTCTCAACCATCCTCATCCTCTTGAGGATAATAATATCCTTTTAATGGAGAGGGATTATGGAGAAAGAAATATTGAGGAAATACTTTGAAAATGTCCCTTTGAGGTTCCATAGCTAGAGCCTGAAGGTGAATTGGAGGTGGTACCTATCTTAAAGCTTGAACAGTGTGAACAATCACATCAATTAGACTTGGCTCAATGAGAGGATTCACTAGATGCACCTTAGCAACATC
Organism: Viscum album; assembly: GCA_963277665.1. Classification (NCBI taxonomy): domain Eukaryota; kingdom Viridiplantae; phylum Streptophyta; class Magnoliopsida; order Santalales; family Viscaceae; genus Viscum; species Viscum album. The sequence goes on from CAUJRU010000581.1 coordinate 23,993, forward strand.
TTCCTCTTAGTTCTGATTCAATCATATTCAGATAGGCATGTAGCTACAAAACATCAGAACATAATAAAGATGACATTATATTTACACTCAAACAGAGAAACATGAAGAAAACCAATACATATGAAAAATGATTTTAATTTCAACACATATACATCAAAATGGGAAAAATACTATAACTAATCGACAATACGTATTTCCCTAACCACCCATACCGAATTAGGGTTTATCGTGGTGATATATTTCCATGAACTCAATTGAAACTACCCTTGATGTCTCACCAAGATTTCAAAAATGCATACAGAATTCAAGAAAAAAGCTCAAACTGGATCACTAATACCACTTTGTCATGAACCAACCCTGATACCCTAGTAACTCGACAACCAATCTTGCCCTGAAATAGCATGAAGGGATTTCATGATTCCCATGGGTCGATGACTAGATCCTTACGTCATACACAAAGAAAGTTGGAATGAACTTTTCCACTAATAATGTAAATGATAGATAATGAATTATTATGGATATAAAAGTAAAATCCACTGGGAGTATTGTAATTGATGTCAAATAGGCATAAAACCCCAATGTAATAAAACCAATTACTGTAAGATGACAAAACTTTCTTAAGCCCTAACATAGACGCCACTCACTATGTTGAAAGATCAATATCTAGAACCAGCTCCAAGAAACTCTTTTCTATAGTTTAATCATGTATTTATGTAATCTACAAACACCTGAAGGAACAAGTAAGGGGAATCCGATTTCCAGGGGTATTTCACCCAAATATTCCATAACAAGATGCCAATATCAAATTATATAAGAAATTGATTTCAATTTCCAAATAAATAGGTATGTGATTTCCAAATAATAATTAAAATAATTCATCCTACAGATTTCAAAATGATTCAATTATTTCTAAAATAATGGAAATTTTCATAAATTTATTAAATAATTATTTTTATATAAAATAGTATATATAAATTATAATTCATGTCAAATTATTTAAAAAATGGATTCTATTTATTTAAAATACAACAAATGAACAACATGGTGATATGCATAATAAGGTCTAACATTTCCAAGCTATAAGGAAATGAATCTTTGAAATAAAAAATATGTAGAAATTTCCCTTTGAACCCAGCGAAAAAAGAATCATCACCATTACCTAAGAGATGCGATGTGATAATAGGATTTTTTAGAATGTTTTAAATCATTAAACTACATTAAAATAACATACTTACTACCTAAGGCATGCATTTAATCAAGAAACAAAAAAATGATGGGTAATTTATTTTATGACTAGTGAAAAAAATTAAATTCCATTCTTCATTTCAAATATTCCAATTTTCCCTTTAAAAATCATAACTATTTTTTAATCAAAAACATGGATTTTCACCAAGAGAAAGCCTTATGGTTTCTATCATAACCATTTAATTCTATTTTTACAAATAGGTATTTGTAAATAATTCATTATTCAATTTGACAGTCCTATTTAATAATTAAATAGAAAAAATTATTATTCAATCAATTCCATTAATTTCATCACAGACCCCCAATTCATTAGAATTGAGGGTTTTTTTCAAAATTTTACACAAAATATAATTTTCCCAATTAAATTAAATAATTTAATTACAAAAATATCCATAAAAAATGTATTTAAATCAAAAAAATTAAATTTCCAAAAATCATGCCTCAATTAAATGTAATTGAGAGTTTTCTAATTTCATTCCAAAAAATATTTTTTTAATTCCTCATTCCATAGAATTGGGTTTTTCTAAAAAACTAATTGAAATCACTTTAATCAAAATAAAACAATTTCATTCACTTAAAAAATAAATTAAACAATGTAATTTAGGTTTAATAATATTTGGGCATTGTTACAGAACCACGTAATTCTAAATCAATGGATCTCGATTCACAAATACGTAAACAGATAACTACAATGGAGAATAATGAAAATAAGGATCTATGAAAAAACCTAGGTTTATACCCAAAAAATTGGTTTTAGATTATAAATTCAATAAGAGTAATGGAAACCTTGAGAGGAGAAGAGTGATTATAGGAGAACAAGAACGAAAAAAGGAATCTAACCATTAGAAGATCAAAGGGCATTATTGAAGCTTCAAATCGATTCCAAGAGGGATACGAAGGACCAAAAATGATTTATGGGATCTTTATGGATGGGGGAAATCGATCTTAAGTCACATTAGTCCTTCAGGGGAATAAAATAGGGGTTCTGAAAAATATAATAAAAAATCAGATGACTTAAAATCTTATCCAAACTGTTTCCAATCTAGAGGCACATAGTTTAGACAACCTACGAGGAACCGTGTTCCTACTTTTAATGGGTCACATGGTTTCTCCAAAAAGGGAACATGGTTTACCAAACTGTGTGCAAGGAATGTTAGACCCACTATTATGTTTTTTAGTTTTCTCGAGGATGGTTCTTGATTTGGGGAAACCGTGGACTGATCGTTTAGTATCCTAACAACTTCAATAAAATTTGAAATTCAACTGATTCTCCCTCAATGAAACCCAAAAAAATAATGATAAAAATAGTTGTTTAGGAATACCTAAAAATTTTAGTAGGATATTACACATTAAATTTATAAAAAATCATTGAATTGATACTATTAATTCCAGTACATGGAATCTATTCTAAATTAGTTAATCCTTAAAACATTGAGTTAAAGATCAAGAAAAAGTATAATTTCAATTTTTTATTTAAAAGAATGTATGCACATGATTCTTGATCCTTATTTTAGTGGGGATATTTATAGTTATTTTAAATATAATATGATCATCTATTAGAGGAATATTGGTCTAAATATCTATTTTACAGCTATCAAACCATATGAAATTCCTCAAGGTTAACATAATACATGGAATGATACTCATGAAGCTGAGTATGATTTAAATTATAGGGCCATGAATGAAATTAAATTTGGACATAATTATGATAAATTTCATAGTGTTTCTAAGTATACTACCACTTATAAGATATGGGATACTATTTTAGCTTCTTATAAAGGAACTGTAATGTTTTCCTACTAAGGTATATTACTAAAAGCTTATATTTTATTATTTTAGAATTCATAAAGATGAATGTTTTCATTAATTAATGAGAGGATCATTGAGTGAGTAAATTACGTTTTTAGGCTTTTATGGAAAAAATATCTATAGGTATCTAATAATCCACTTGAATTATTAATTTTAAGATCATAGAGTCTGTTGGGAATCGCATGATGTATTAACCTGAGAGGCTATCTAATACATAAAATAAAGTTGTTATCAAAAGAGATAATGGTCCCATAAAAAATATAAATGATGAATATCATGATTCTGAATCAATTAGTTTGGATTTAGTTAATGAATTTTTTTAGATTTATAGAGCATTCATTTTTCTATACCAAAGGGTAAAAAAGTAAGGAAAATGAGAAAAAAGAAAGTTAAGTGCTATGAATGTATGAAGAGATTTTATTTATGACCTAACCTCACTTTAATTAAGGATTTATGAAAATATTATTATAAAATAAAATAAAAAATCCCATCAAGGTTAATTGGAGTGTTTATAAATATTTATGTTTTTTCCCACATCTAGATCTATTATTTATCATGTAAATCATAAGAATAATTTATGTCATATAGATCAATATTAGGTGGTAAATTCTTTTTTATTATTCTCAATATTCTATTTTGGAAATAAATCATGTTATAAACTAAATAACCAATGTTTTATAGGTGATGATAAATTTTATGATCTAAAGAAGAATAATTAAATTTAATGAAATCCAATGATGTTGTATTTATTAAAAAGAAAATTTATTTAAATAAATTAAAAATTGAAACTCTAATATTTGTAAAATTGTTTCGAAAAATAATAATAAAAAATTAAGGATTTGTTATATGAAGTTGATTTTTTGAACCATGTTTCCAGTATGCTTACAAAAATAAAAAACGACTTACCAAAATTCTTGGTAGGTATAAAATTTATAAAGATAGATTAGTTATTTGTATTCATATTGAAGAACCAAAAAAATATTGAAATTATATTGTACCTAGTTCTACTATTAATAATATTTATTGTATATAATCATTACATTATGTAATTAATGGCCAGTATGAAAATCAATTTTTTTTAGAAAATTCATCACATTTTTTGAGTAAAATATATGGGTAACATGATATTATTTTAAAGTTTTTCTTATAGTATGCTGGTTTTTACTAAACCGTAGGTTTATAGGTTTTATTGTAATCTTGTATTTAATGTTTTATTATTTGGGATACTTGTATGCAGAGAAATTATACTTAAATTACATATAATAAACACTCATATATCTTTCTAGATGAACTATATTACTGTGATATTTATGATGAATTTATTTATCAATATCTTGAAATTACTTTAATATTTTCAAGTGGATATATGTTAAATAATTATTTCTGTTTTAAAATGATTTATTTTAATGTATGGATTAAATTATTCTATAAATTTGTAATACCTTTCAAACCTTTTTTCCATGAAAATACTTTTAGTTGTTTTAATATATCCTTACAACTAACTATTTTACATAGTGGGAGTTTACCATGATGGAAAACACTAACTGTCTAATATTTTCAAGAAAAAAAAATTTACAATTTAATCTTTTAAAATAATTTTTTTGTTATGGTGGGAGTTTCTATAATCATTGTATAATTATTTCATAACTATTTTGACCATGAATGTATAATTTTTTGAGGCATGTTTATTAAATATTTACATACCAAAATCATTATATGTATTTTATAAAATATTTTGAATATTCTTTTGTCCATTTACTAACTATACTTTTAAAAAATGTGTTGTTTATTATTGAAATGGAGAGTTTGTATTTAATTAAAGAATATTTTTATATATCCGCCTCTAATTATTTTAAAATAATTTAAATTAAAGGATATGTATTTTATTCTTAAAAAATTAAATATGTCGTGTTATGAATTCTTATTTAATGAAAATTTTTATTTCAAAGTAAATTTTATTTTAAGGAATCTGATTTTATTATATTCATATTTATGGGTTATGCGTCAAAAATTCATTATCTTTCCATTTATATAATTAAGGAAATGGGGGGAGTGCATTCGATTTTTTAATTGTGAAAAAGTGGAAATTATTGAGTGACTACTTATTACATTACTCACCTAATAAATTTCAGTTTTATTTGCTGCTTGTTTTTTCATTATATATTCAGCCAAAAAAACATAATTTCACAAATATTATTTCATTTTAAATATAATAATATTATATATGATTTATTAAACTATATTGATGGTCAAACTAGTTGTTTGATATTTTCATTTTTAGACTAAAGTTTTTTCTTTATTTCTATAGTCCTCATATTTCTAGATTAGGCATCCTACTATTTATTGATGATTGCCTGAGATATTGTTTTCATTATTATTATTCATTTATAAAGTTTGTAATTTTATATTATTTTTAACCACTATAAGGAATTGGGAAAATTTCAATTAGGTTCTCTAAAAATAGATAGAATCAATGTAATATTTCTATTATATTTTCTATATATTTCATACCATTTTCATTATTATTTTTAGTTGATATCTGAAGATATTTCTTTTATATTGAACTGTGCCTTGATTTTAATGAAATATTATAGAATTATAAATATATATAAGTCTTATGGACCATAGGGTAGACATATTGTTTGGTGGCACTAAAAATTCATCAATTGTGATGAAGTCAAGAATAATATGATTTCTATACTTTTCTATGTATGAATTTTGTTACACAATAATTATAATAAATAAGGATATTTAACAATGGTATATCATATTTTAATTAATTTTGATACATCATTAATGTGGATATGTTAATTTTTTTGAAAGGAAATTCAATTATGTAGCGATTTTACAAACATGGATTATATTATTTAAGAATTTGTATATGTGAATAAAGTTTGATATGTGATTCCATTAAACTACAAGGTAAATAAAATAAATTAATCTTTGGTACATTAATTGGGCTACATCAATATTTGGATTAATACATAATCTGTTTACATGGATTACCACATTTGTTTAATTCTTAAGTGAATAATGGTAATTTATGTAAATGAAAATTCTTAAAAAATTCTATAGAGATTTTCATTTGATACGATTCATGTGTTGGAGGAAATAATCCTTTGAATATGTGACATTAAAATATAATAGAAAACGGTGTAAAATATTCTTCAAAATTTTGGAATCTATGTTTCATACAATGAAAAATATACATAAAAATAAAGAAGTTATTCATGAGGGAAATATACTATATATTTTATTCCATAACATGTATGAGGATAAAAAAAACATGTTCAATTAGAACGAGATAGAAACTTGAAATATTTAGGTTAAAAAATATGAGGTTTATATTATTAACATTGTGCTCTAAACACCACCCTTGTATAAGAAACGATGACTTCCAAATGAACTGGATTGCATGACATTACCTAGGGGAACACAAATGTAGTTAATATATATAAAACCCCTATACATAATGTCTTTATTTACAAATGATCTTTTTAGCTTCATCAAAAGTTTATTAATGTTCCTCATTGTATGCGTGTATGATTTATGGTTGATGTTGTTATTATGTTTCGAATATATAAGAGGATACAATTTCATCTTATCTGATATTTCAATTACAAAAAGATATGAAATTCTTTTTTTCTCAAAATTTCATAAATATATTTTTTGGAATTATATCTTGTTTATTTATGTTGGTTCATTAGTTCAATATTTGATGTTTTTAATGATTCTATGGGAATTAGTTGTGAAGAGTTTGGGGAATATATATTCAACAACAAACATGTCGAAGTTAGAATTTGTGATATATTTTAATGTTAGATATTTTTTATGGAGATTTTTATAGCCAAAAATTTTATGAGAAGAGTCAACGATTCATTAACTATACAATCAATCCTCCTATTTAAATATCGAAATTTAAAACTTGTTTAAGGGTGCTGGTTTTTAGGAAAGCAATCTATATCAATGGTAATATTTTCCTAAAGTGGATGATTTTCAAGGATTCTCTTTTATATGAATTATTTTGGGATTAATTATACCAATAATTTTGAAAATATATTTCCTGATTATCATTTTCAACACAAATATAAGTATACCAAGGAGAAATTTAAGAATCTGTTGGATTTATGTCATTTTATTTTCAAAGAGATATAAATATCAATGGATAGAAAATATATCTATTTATATTTTCACTTGATGGTTTGAAGAAGAAGAACAAGGTATGGGAAGAAAAATAACCACTACATCATTTCGATAATCAAATAGATTTCTGAAAACATTTTATAGAGAATAAAAATACACTATATATCCATTACTCTCTAATAGTTCTAAGGAATAAGAAGAAGTTATGCTATGTGATTTTTTTATTATTTTACTACAATTATTTTTAAAATAAATTCATCTAAAATAAATCATTATATATAATAATATTTGAAGAAGTTTTATCATGAATTAATTGATGATATTTTTGGACACAACTATACATTTTTATAGATAATTATTATATTTAAATTGTAGAGGATTCTATGTGTTGATGAATTTTATATTTATTTATCACATCTATTTATTAAATGTGGTGTCCTCTTGAAAATGGTTATAGTTGATGTTTCGATTGATTAGAATCAGTCATGGATGAGTATAAAATAATCATTCAATGAAAATTTCTAGTTTTATTATCTCAATATATTTTATTGAGGTCCCAAATAAAAGGATCCATGGTACTGGTTGAAAGCAAATAATATGTGAAAGATACTTTCAGTATGTATGGAAATCCCTCAGAAAATGTATCATTATAATAAAGACACAATTCTCATTGAGTGAGAATAGGTGATGTGGACTATGGGATTCTAGGTCCACATAATTTTTTACAATGAATTTATTTTCTTAATATTTTCATTACTAACATTATTATAGTAAATGTTTGTTTTTATAAATCAAAAGGGATGTTTGAATCTAACATGAATTTTTTAGCAAACCCATTTCAACCGTTTTTGAGACTTCATCTACTCACCAAGGAGAAACAAGTTCTACATGAGGGGATAAATCTGTTGAAAGTGGAAGGAGATCCATAAAATAATTAATGAATAATTTTAATCTATTTTCTAAAAAATGTAATATATTTGCCTAGGTACTAATGTCTGGGAGGCTCAAGTAGTAACTGAGATATATCAACCAAGAATGGTGAAATGTATAACCTTTCAGTATAAAAGATGGAAATCATTTAAAAATATAGTGATCATTGTAATTAATTAAAATGTTTTTCTCATCATGATGATTTTATAGGTTGTGGGAATATGAAACCCAATCGGATTGTGATAGTGATATAAAAATGAGCTTCTTAGGTTGGTCTCTTGGGGATTAATAAGTGGTGTATAATATTAATTTTTTTGATTGATGTTTCAAGGATAAGAACATTATGAGAGGATTGTGTAATGGTATTAGGACCTTGAAAACTACCTTAGAGATATTTGGATTTTGGAGTATTAGTTTGATTTTGGGAGGCCCCTTGTTGTTGACTATAGTTTATGAGATAATTAAAATGGTCTGAATAGTGTATGACATGATAAATTATAATGTTATATTTGGATTGGATCCCATTATTGAAACTTTAATTATGGTTCTCTTAACAAGAATGTGTTCTGTAATGGGGTAATAGGATGATTACAGGATAGAATCTCACATCATGATGGTAAGTAAATTTACAGGGGAACTGAGTGGGTGTTTTATAGATATGTGATATGACCCTCCAAGGGTTGGATGGAATTACTAATTAATTAACTTGGTTATTATTGTTCGATGAGATATGATGACAGAGGTTTAAGGATTATGATTTGGGTAAACATATGTAAGATTATCATGGAGTTATCTATGTGATACCTCAAATGTCTGGGATTATTATACATAGTTCCTATAATGAGATATTGTTTACTTGAGGGATAAAATTTCGTTGGTCCCTGAGTTTCATGTAATGAATTGGTGACTATATTAATTCTCGGAATTATAAATTATGTTGTGATATGTGAAAGGAATGTTAGTATATTACCGAGGACTTGAAGTGGGTGACGTGACTCCCTCATTTTTCCTTTTCAACATAACATTTTATCATATTCTTGGAGGTGGTTGTAAGCTATTATACTTTATGGATTATTTTTCCTGATGAAAAAATTAAAAGGAGGGAACCATTAAGATAATTGGGTTCACCTGATGGCTAGAACATTTAGAGTATGGAACACCATCTAAGTACTAAATTTCACCTGATTTCCCTACCAATTATTGGTTGAGATTCCATCATGTGTTTTTTTCCAATGCTTAGACTATTAAAATCCTTGGATTCAATCATAGAATTCATTTATTTTTTATGATGGTTTTCCTATCCTTATTTTCTGGGATCCATTTATACTATTAGAATATCCAAACCATCCTAGAGAATGAGGAACAATATTAGCATGTTTTTGGTATGAATGAAATAATTTCATATCACCATGTAATGTAGGAAGTTTCATGTATCATGGTGTACTATTTATTATATAATCATTCAAATGTGTGTTCTGTATGAATAGTGGATTGGATTTTTATATCACTTTTTTCATAATTTCATATATATAAACTATGGAACATATTTGGGGTCTTGTTGCTAGTTTATTATAGTGTATTGTACCCACACCCAATATGTATTACTCAGTAGAAATTCAATATTTGTGTTTATTTTGTAGGATAGGGTAACATCCAAATTAATGGTGATGGTGCTGGGTCTCATTACTGGGATTAAGGTAAGTTCTGAGTTGGGGCATAAGAACTCGTTGGAGATGGAATATTCATGTATCATATGTTTTCATTTTTTATTATATTTTATATGATTAATATAATAAGGGAGCTCGTATATATGTATTCATGTTTTTGGTTAAAATATGGTTATTATATTGATATGACATATGTTATATTAATTTTACAGTTTTTATGCAGTATAATTCTATTTTATTCATTTCTAGATGATTTCTATTTTTGTTTACATACCAGGATTAGATATTTTGGATAGTGAGGGTATAGTATCCACATTATATATTTTTTATTTTTAACCACTATATGGAATCTTTTAGTAAATAGGGTGGTCAAATTTTTGTTACATTGTGTCTCTAGATCAAGCATAGTTTAGGTGTAGAGAGTTAGGGATGTTATAATTCATGCCAAGAGATATTATATGTACCTAGAATTAAACATTACATACAATTGTATTTTATATTAGGAATTAATTCTATAAAATTTTAATATAATTTTAGGTTTACAGTTTTAGATAATTAGGTCATAACACATACATTAAAAAATCCCACACACACACACACAAAACACACACACACACACACACACACACACACATATATATATTGTGGACACTTTTTATTAGTATCTATTTTCCTATAATATAAAACTATTTAAATAAAACATGATTTCCTTTCATAAAAAATGTTTACAACCTTTATGTTGACCTCTTCCTTTCCATTAATGATCCACAAACCCTGTGAGAAAATTTAAAATGTCGTATGATAAAAATAAGATCACTAAGAGACATAAAAAAAGATGATCATTAGTACAATGAAAAACATGAAAACCTCCGAAGTGTTTACCTTTTTCTAAATGTCCTTGGGGAAAATTAAATAAATCATTTTAAAATCACATAACACACACTTACTTCTAACATAAACAATATAAAAGTAATGTAAATAACATAAAAATCATTTTTTTTAACTTGGTACATCATCATTTATATCACTATTTCAAATGGAATAACCAACATTGTCAACTTAGATCTCTAGAGTACCGAATACATTAGAGTTCTCTCAGAGGAACACCCATAATTGGTTTATCACGGAACCACATGTTCTTGGATTATCATGAAACCACCAATACATGGTTAATTACATAACCCCTCATACATGGTTTATAAAGAAACCACCTTCCCTTGGTTTATTATAGATCTACCCATCCTTAGATAATAATGTAACCACTAGTCTGTGGTTTATAATGGAACCACCCATCCTTTGTTTATAATAGTACCACTCATTATCATAAAATAATTCAATGAACTATATAGTAATCATATATCATGGATTCATTCATTTTCCTAATAGAACCATTTCAAAACTCTTTTAATATTTCATGAAAAAGTATTTTGGATATTTAAAAACCCATTTCATTTAATAACTAATTTTCAATACCAAAAAAACTTATTATTTTAAAAACACATTTTGAATTCCAAAATACTCCAACAAAAGGAAATATAGTATTTTATTTTATGAAAAAAATGAAAACTTGTAAGGGAATCCAAACTTCAGATAATGTTTATGGTGAAATGAATGTTCATTGTCACCATAAAAATTAAAATATAAAATTTTGTTTATCTTTGGTAAGGAAATTCCAACATTCCATACAAACATTTAGTATTTTAAAAAACACAAATGAAATAAAATAATTATCTTCATAAAATTATCACGTCCTTATAATTACATATATGAAATAATTTTATTAACATGGATATAGTGGAAAAGGAGAGTCTGAAAGAAAATGTCAAAATATGATATTTTTTAAAAAGTAATGTTCCTTACCACTTTGGAAACATTTGAGTTGTAGGCCCCATTAAAAAATAAAATTTTGAAAATAATTAAATTGAATTATACTCATTAAATTCATAACATGACATGTAAAATTGACGGTATATAAACCTCAAAAAATAATATACGTGTATAGCATTGAAATATGCTATAATGATAGGAAATTGAGACAACAACCCTTATATAAGGATTCATTTTTATGTTAATGTGTTATCTTTCAGAATTATAAACTTATTTTCATTATTTAATTTCATAATAACCTTATTCATTTATATTTTTACTTTTATTTCACATATTATCATGTTATATATGGTTACATAATCAATTATGTTTACATCGGATGTTTTGAGGGTATTCGCCATCTAGGTCAAAAAACGACTTTGGTTGGCTGAATATTTTCACAGAATTAATTACATAAACTTATAAAAATATTAAAAACAATATAATTATTATATTAATACATAAATTAAACATTTTGAAACCAAACATGAAATTTAGTTCTGAAAAACAAAATATGTTACGGTTATAGAGATGGTAGGTCAAACGTACACATGAGTGACAATTTCATTCTACAATGATGATTATGGAAGAAATGAATGTGTTATTTTATCATTTAATTATAATAATATCATAAATACCATACTATATCTTTTAATATACTTATATATATACATCATCCATGTTATTTAGTGATGAAACAATAGTAACATCACATTGTGGAGTATATAGTCCACAGGTGTGCACAAACCAAGTTATCATTTTTAAATGTAAGAAAGAAAATGAATTATTTTTTTTTAGAATGATAAATATTACAATACTATAAAAATTGGGTCATTAATATAATATATATCCATTAAAGTTAACCATATTACCTTCCATGTGACGAATTAGTGAAAAATGAATCGCAACGCTTCAAGAGGTGGTAGTCCACTGTACATAAGAATAAAATTATCGTATCCATAATGAAATGAAGAGTAAGAATGTATATGTGATATAATAACACCATAGTATAGATATTTTCTCAATATCATATTTACAAACTTTAAATACACTATTATAATAAGTCTTAATATGTGATGATGAAAGATAAATAACATCGGTTTATAAGGCGTTAGTCTACCATAAACCTGAATGGGGATTTCATGTTGGACTTGTAGGAAGAGAAGATGGATTTTAATTCGACAATTAAAAAAATAAAATATAATTATATGGGTGATACTGGTTTTGTTAAATAATATAAATTTAATGATATTTTATGGAGGTGAAATAAGGAATAAAGTAAAGATTCTCGGTTAGGCACGATACCTCTTTTTCAGACAACCTCCTTAGGTAATAACTAAAGACGTTTTTGGATGTAATTATAATAAAAACAAGAAATATTGGTCCTGGTATAGGAATTGAGTATTATCTTTGGGTAGGTAATTTCCAAACCAAAGGGATTTGATGGTGTGATGAGGATAGTACAGGGGGTTTCCTTTTATAAGCGAGGTGAGAAACACAGTATTGGCTTTTTAAAAGAAAAGTTTTGCCCTTTTTTTAAATCCAAATGGCTCCATAATATACTAGTATCAATAATTCAAAAATTTATGGTATAAATATGGCCATATAATATATTTTTTTAAAGTTTTTTGTCTTATTTTAACACTTATAATTTTTTTCTAACCCCTATTAACATGTTTTAACCATAACTGTAGAAAATAGTTTTTACATGTTTCATTAATAATGATAGAAATAAATTAAGTTTAACATATTAGATAATATAAATTATTTTTCTACAAAACATGGAATGAATTTTACCAAATACAATTAAAACTATTTGAAAATTTTAATTTAAAATTAAACATAAATACACTATGAAAATCTTGGTTTTGAAGAAGTGTATTTTTCAAGAAAAATGTGATTTTATTTTACCTATTTGAATGATAATAATAATTTTCAGAATATAAATTAAAATTTCTTTATATATATAATATAAATTTTATTTATTAAATTCCTCATTATGAATTATTTTAATTAATTAAAATGTTGAAACATTGGGTACTTTAAAAATGTTTTCCAAAAAACCTCTTTTAAACTAAAAAATAAACTAATAATGAAATCCAATATATGGTTTTTAGTAATTAATTAGAAGGATTAAATATATAAAATATTTACTTATGTTACTTGAAATTATATGAGAAAATAATGGTACTTTCAAATTACTTAGTTTATTGAAAATAAATGAGTTTTTGACAAAAACAATTTACTTTTTACCACTCAACGAAAAATCATCATTTGTTTTTGAAAAATACCAAAACATATCCTTATCTTAATTTTTATATGATGATTTAAAAAAATTAATTTTTTAGAGTTTAAATTATAAAATTTAGTAATTATGTTTTTAAATACAAACCTTATAAGAAAAGAGTTTAGTTAAAACTATTTCCTTTTTTTGTGTAAAAAAGTACGTAAATTTTTTTGAATGAATATAACAATATCGTTAATGAAAATGATTTATTATATAATTACCTAGGTGGTTAAATTATTCACCCATTTTGGAAATTTCATCATTATAATTTCTTTATCTTACTAAATAAGTATGGGTATCCTTCCCTCATAGAATCTTCAAATTTCTGTTTTCTTCTTCAACCATATGGGTTGTAAATAAAACCATGACCTAGTGACTAATATTAATAAACAACACTATATATCCATGGTAAAAAATATTAATAGGATATCCCATATAAGAATTTTTCCCTTCCAAGTGAACTACATTATGGCTCAAAACATGAGATAAATATGGCATATATTTTCTTATCAATAAGATATGAAATATATTTCGTATGATGGATAAACTTGGAGGAAAACCCACTTGGTAGGAAAATGATAAAAATTTATATAGGATTTAATATGTCCTAATGAACCACAGATGTAGATTCTACTTTTTACTAAAATTAATGAAATGTTTTCGTCGAGATACTTTAAGAATTAGATGTCACCTACCTTGAAATAAAGTTCGTTCCTCTAGTTATCCACAAAAAGATTCCTCATGATCTGAGTCATCGTCAAATTTTTCCGAATCAACTACACCATTTCAACCATTTCCTCTACCTACTATGTTCCCACAAACATAATTTCACATACTTAGTCCCAAAAAGATGGAATCTGATACTACTTTCAATATAATTCCCCAAAAGGGTCTATCTAAATAATGAAATGAAAACTATTGTTATAAGAATACTCAACTAAAGCAATATATTGATCCAAAAATAATATGTAATCCATTAAAGAAGAATGAAGCATATCATCCATGGTATGAATGAACTTCTTAGACTGACCATTAGTGTAAGGATGAAATGTTGTATGGACATTTAATTCAGGAGCCAAAATTTATAATTGCCATTCCAAAACATAAATATGAATATGGTATCATGGTTTACTAAAATAGTTAGAGTAAATACATGTAACATTAATATATCCTTTTATAAATAGTTGAGAAATCTGATTGAATGACATAATATACTGAATGGAATTTTTTTTATAGATTTAGTTAATTGATAAATAATAACCCAAAATATATAGTTACCTAAAAGAGTCTTCAGTAATCACACCTTGAAATCCAAGGATATATTTTACCATTTCCACTCTGGAATTAGATAACTTTTAAGAATTACCTTTCATAATTGTCATTCTGTTATATCTTAGGAATATTTAAACACTTTATAACAAATTCATCAATATATCTTTTTATTCGATCCCACTACTAATACCCCCAGAGGTCACTTTAGATCTTATCACTTCCTAGATGAAAATAAAACAGATAACTTTGATCATAAATAAAAAAAATTTATTTATTTGGGAATACCAATGAATGCATTGTAACACCCCCAGATTCCACGATACACTTCTTCTTAATAATTCAATATGTGCGATGTATTCAACACTGGGTTCAAGCACATCATGACATATCAAACTAGCTGTTTCAAAAAAGGTTATGAATAGTATTAATCGAAATTTTAATTATATATATATCCTATATAATTTTAAAATTCATATCTTGTGTTTCGAAGACATAATATGAGGACATATTCAATTTTTTAGATAGAAGAAGTAATTTTTAAAAAATGATGTTTTTCCGCCTTTTAAAAGGGTACACTTATTGAATCAAATATTTGACATTTCTATATATTCAATTTGATGAAATTAAATTCTACTTTATAAGTGTAACATAAAAAATTTAGTTTGGATATATGTTTGGTACTTTTCTGATAACTTTCATATTTTGATCAATAGTAAAAAATACTAAATTTTAATAGAAAACAAATATTTTAATCAAAATAATTTATAGTTTTAAACTATAAATAAGATTGGTTTTAATCTATAATTTGATTATATTTTTCTCATTTAATATAATTTAGTTTATTAAAATTATTTTTTCATTTAAATTGGACATAAACACATATCAATCTTTTGATCGTTTTTACTTCTTAAAAACCCGCGTTTTGGTTTTGAAAATGAGAATTAATTTTAAATTAATTTCATCTGACTCTGTGTTATTAATTTGAAAAAATGGATTCCAGATTTTCAATAAAAAGGTTCAAATTTACTAAATAGGTACCTTTTAGTTTTTGGACATTATGAATAGCAACTTCAGTAATTATTTTATTTACCATTGTTAAAGGGTAAATATGGTAAATAAGGGTAAAAAATAATATTATAATAATATTAAACTACCCTAAAACAAGTCCTAATACTTTTTGTTAAGATATATCTGAACATGGTCTTCCTTGGGTCGATTTTGGATTCCATGGAGCCACTTGAGTGTGAAAATGGCATTTTATAAGAACTAATTTAATATATAGAAAAATTTAACAAAAACATATACCTTTCACTAAAATAATTTTTATATGGGAATTTATAATTGATCTATTCAACTATATATATTTATTATAAAAATAAAAATATATACTACATATTGGTAATTTATTTAAAAAATCCTACACATTAAATTATTTAATTTAATTATGACACAATAATGATGCAGTATTTTCTTTATTAATAAAGGAATCAAATAAATGATATTATATATATTAAAATAGATATATTTTGAATATTTTGATTCCATAAGAAACTTTTCTGGATGAAATTGGAATATGAGGTATGGTATAATATCTTTGTTTCAAAAGAATATTGTTTTTATGACTATTAAAAATCAATTACTAAATAGTTCCAAAATTTACAAAAATGTGTTTTTAAAACAAATACTATTATATTAAATGATATAAAAATAATAAAACCCTAAGATTCGAAAAAATAACATGGTTACTAATAAAAATTTCATAAATGAACCACTTAAGGCTCTAATTCCATTTTATAGTAATGATATTAACCATGTAGTATAAAAATACATTAGGATGTGGTAAAAGTTAAACTGTTTAACTATGGGTAAATTCAAAAAGATAAGGATAATGCTATGACCAAAACATGTATAAAACCTATTGGTTGAGTTTATTTCTACCAATACTCATATTATCGTCAGTATAAACCAATTTTTAGCTATTATAAACCGAAACAATTTGTAATAAATTAATATTTCAAGCTTTTCCTACAGTTCCGCTCACCTACCTTATAAAAGGGAAGCTCCATTTCTCTTTAAATCACTTATCCCAAGCCATTTTTCTCAGAAACACATTACCCAAATCTCCTCCCAACTTCCCTTCCTTAATCATAGAGCATATAAATTGGGAAAAAATACATCATATGGAGTCCTTTCGTGCAAATTAAAAGTAGACACCAGAAGAAGAGGTAATAATTTTATACCTTCTTTCAAAGTTCATTTATTCTTGTACTTCCACATACAATGTTGTTACAATAATAAAAAATCTACTAAAAAATATAATATATTCTGAATTTTTTTAAGATTATGGGACAATCATATTCCACTTTTTACCCACCCTATAAAAAATAACACTATCTTGCGTGCGTACGTAAGGTTTACCGTCTCCACGCTGTGGTGTAAATTGTTTTTCCTATACAATTTATTTCTATGGGTATAATGATGAATATAAAAGACGTATATAATAAATATCAGATGAAAGTTTTTCTTTAAAATTATGGTTCAATCCAAATCTATACCATTTTATCATTAAGGAAATGATATCATCACTCATGCATACGTACACATTACCATCTCCACGATGCGATAAGACTCATCTTCCATGTTCACCATCCAAGAATAATTATAAGAATAAATATTATTAATAAGTAATAAATATATGACATAATAATTCATCTAGGATGATATATATATACATATATATTTAATTCACTTACTTATATTTAATACGATAATAAAATAGAAACAACGTTCATGTGTACGTGTGTAATACCTCCTTCGTGAACGGCGTGTTCCATTTTATTTATCTATTTGTAATATATATTTAAATACAGAATATATATGATATATAAATCATATTTTACATTCTGAAAGTAATTTAATTAGTATCTAAGTGATATGATCGAGAATAAAAAGTCAAAACAAGTAAGATAAACAAAGAGATTATTACACAAAATGTTCCATTAACATAGAATTGTTAAAAAATGGGTTATATAATGTCATAAAAGAATCATATATGATATAATAAATATTATTATGATTCTTAAATATGTTAATAATTTTTTAAAAAACATTATACTTGAGTTTTGGACACATACAGACTGTAACGAACCTAAGGTAATGGTCAATTCCTCACTCTCATTATTATATGAGATTCTTTATATGTAAGTATTTTTAGGGACCTATTTTATCATACATTCCTATGTTTAAGAAAAATCATTCCAAGGAGATTATTTTTAGGTTTTATTGAAGTGAATCTTTTTCTTGGCCATCAGTTTAAAATTTTTAATGATTTATTTTTATAAACTTAATTAATTAATGTCAATATTTTCAAATTGATTTTAAGGATTTTTTATATGGACATGATTGTTTCAAAATGTTAATTCCATTCAAAAGTTTCAATTTGGTATGGGACAATTTGATTTAAATTTATATTTTAAATGGCTTCATTTATAAATTGTGTGACTTTTATATGATTTCATGAAAAATGGATATTTTTTCAATGATTTCTACTCATCAATTTCAACTATGTCACAATCCTTTACTGAGTATTATTCTTGATTGAGGTTGATTTTTTATAATAAAATATTCCATATTTTATTGAATGATTCATGATATGTTTGAATTCAGATGTGCTATTTTATACCATTCATGGTTTATGGTTAAAGTATATACATTTCATATGCTAGTTTTAATATGAATTACTATGTCTTGTTTCACCCTTTTCATATGAGGATTGTAGTGGACTTATAATGTGATGGGCAGTGCCTTCTATATCCCCTCGATGTATCAGTATGTCTCATGAGAAAAACTAGTGTCTTGGAACAAGGCCTAGAATGAATATTTGTGAATGGTCATGGCACAAGGCCTTGACATTGTAGTTATTTTGTTCGGTATTATACATTCCCTCGTTATAAAATTGGTTATTGCATTTGATTATTTGACTAGTAGAATATCCAAGTACATGTTGATATGGTAATAATTGATTTATTTTTTCCATATTATTATCAAGTGTATGTTTAAAATCCTTTTGTTTTTATTTTACATATTTCCGTAAACTTTTATAGATTCCACTGAATTATTTACCCTTATTATGCATCTGAGCTCACCACTTCCTTATATTTTATAATCCCCGGATTTCAAGAAGTTTATTATGATTGGCATGATGGGTTAAGCTAGGGGATAAATGTATTTATCCAAGGATTATCTATGTTGTATTTTATGTAAGAAATTATAATGTTAAGTTCTTATATTTTATCTATTTTCCAAGACTGCTAAACTGATCGTTCCTTCGAGACACAATTACTTGTAATCATACTAATTTATTAAAATCATTCACTAGCTCCCGACTTCTATGGTCGAATAATTATAGTTGGTAACAAAGTATGTTATCAGAAATACTTGGAAACAGATTTAGAAAAACTTAGATTAGGTATCATATCCCTAATATAGGCTTTGAGGAAAACGATTGAAGAACCACCTAGAATTTTGGTAAAGGAGGGATTATGTGGATATTACAAGAAGTAAATCCCTATCCAAATACTATATGTGGACAAGATTCTAGAAAATATTTACCATGGGATGAAAACTTTGACAAGGTGTTATGGGCTTCACTCAGGTTAACCTGGTACACAAAAATGAACCTTACTATGAACATGGTTTGACACTCTTAGTGGATATTCTTAGGATAATTCATATTTCCTTAACAAACCACTATGTTATATTTATGAGAGAATATGTCCTCAAATGAACCATATTTATGATTATGGATTAGATATACAAACAATTCTCAATTTATGTTGAGTATTTTACAAGTTTGGAATTATGCATTATGATTCATAACATAATATTATGTATGCCATTGTTTAGAAATATAATCTAGTAGAAGAAATGGAAATAGTATCAACGCACATTATCCACGTAGGTATTTCCCCCATATTCAAGATAATTATAGTGTAGATTGTGACACAACTGGTGCTGAACAGCTTATAACTGTATTAGGAAAGCTGACTCGGGTTATGAATAATAACCTTACCCATATAGAGAATCCTAATCCACAATGATGATAATCAATGTTAGGCTACTTCAATAGAAAATATCTTGCAATATTCAATGGGACTACAAATCCTTTTGTAGCTGATAAGTGAATTAGTTCCTTAGAAAAAATATATCTTACTGTGGGATCTAACAAAAGGAAAAAGTTTGTCATGGGAGTTTATCATATCTTAAGAGATAAAAATATATGGTGGTGATTAATTCAAAATGAAATAGATGGTGAAGAAGTGGGAAATACGGATTGAAGGGAGCTTAGATAACTTTTTCTAGAGAAATACTTTCCTCGTAAATAGTGAGCTGATATAGAAAGATAATTTCTAAGCATGTGGAAAAACGAGAATGAGAATGTTGAAATGTGTGAGGCATTCCCAAGATTAGTAAGGAATTCTATATACTACATACATAACCCAAGAAGTAAGATTTGTTGATTCTTTGATGGGTTAAAATATTTCCTCTGATGGGAATTGGTCTCACAAACTTTCTCATCATATGAAGATGTTGTCTCATGTGCTATCAGGAAAGGAAAGAAATTCCCTGTGTCTTATGACAATAATGTAAAGTACATTAAAAATATAATAGTGGAGAAAGATATAGCTAATGAGAAAAAAGGAATGAATTATTTTCCCATATGTGATAATTGTGGGAAGAAACACCCTGATACTTGCCTAAAAGGAATGAGAGTTTGATATAAATATGGAGAAAAATGTCACCCGACTCATGATTGTAAGGGAAAGAAAGATGATGTGAAATGATATAATTTTAATGATATGGTACAATTTACAAACTATTTTCCAAAGCATCCATGAAATATAGCTTAGAAAATTCAAATGGATCAAGGTCAAACATATGTTGTTACAATAGTCAAAGTGGAATAATTAATGTATTTGTGTATTTGGATTCAAGAATTATATTCTGGTTCTAATACAAATGTTATACATATAAGGATTTTACTGAATTACATTTTGTTTACATTAATTTTTTAATATGATTAAGGTAATCATATTTTTATTTTGTTACAATAAGAGAAGTATTATGTTGTTAGGGGAATATGATGTTACAATTGGTTTTCGAAATATAGAGACCTTTTAGATAAAGATTGGAAAGAATTATTTTATATAACTCTAAAGGTTTTTATGGATTAAGTTGATCATTGGATTGTATAACTTAAGATTATTTTTTGAATGTCATAATACTATAGTTTGGGAAAACGTGCAACCTGTAGGTCGGGTGATAACCCATCACATTGGACAAAGCTATGGGAATCGAACTCACAACTTAAGTGTGTCAATGCTTTATCACCTACCACTAGCCTACAGGTTTTCCATGGTAATTATATTACAGTTTTCTGCAATGAAACATTATAGTTTTATATTTGGATCCTTATACATTTGTGAAAAATAGAATAATTTTTTGAGTTTTATCTTTTGAAGATAAAGATGAGTTCGTGGTATGAATTAGATAATAAATGAAGCTGTACATGTTAATTATATGTGCTTTCATGTATTCTTGGTCTATGAATTAAATTAATTCTACAACACTATGTAACAGATCATAAATCAAAAAAAATATTTCCTAGTATCTTCTTTTATGATGAATCAAATGGTTCTTCAGATCATCACAGATTTATAGCTTTTCTATTGTTATGTTTCTACTAATGATATTATCTATCACTCTCCATCAAATCATGATGGTTTGTTTTCTCTTCCATATCCATTTTTTCTACATGGAACCCTAGTATGTGTTATATTGAATAACCTTTATCGGTACCTTTCTTTATATTAAAATAGAGGTCTCATTAAACCATTTTATGACATGGGATCTCAAAAAAGATATTTTGAAATGCCAATGCCCTAGTTTTAAATCTTGAGTTTAAATTGTTAGAACACAATTTATTGAAGTTGGGGATAATGTAACACCCCATGCTCCCACATTACACTTCTTCTTAAAAATTCATTATCTAGTGATGTGAGAAACATCGAATTCAAACGCACCACGACCTATCAAACATGCAGTTTAAAAAGTGGGTATGAATAGTATTTAATACATTTTTAATTTTATATACCCCATATAATTTTAACATTATTTATTTTTTCTTATCCTTAATATAAATACATATTTAATTTTTTATATAAAATATGTATTTGTTTTAAAAAAATGTAGTTTTTTAACATTTTAATAACAAACCATTTTTAAATCCAAAATTTTACCCTTTTATATATTAAATTTAATGAAATTAAATTCATCATTATAATAGGGACATAAAAATTTAGTTTGGATATTTGTTGGGTACTTTTATGGTAACTTTTTTATTTTCTTGAATAATGAAAAATACAAAATTTTAATTGGAAATAACATTTTTTATTAAATTAATTAATAGTCTTAAATTATACATAAGGCTGTTTTTAAAGTATAATTATATTATATTTTTATCATTTAATATAATTTAGGTCATGGGAATTATTTTTACAGGTAAATTGGACATCAACACATATTAATCTTTTGATACTTTTTACTTCTAAAAACCCCACTTTTTGGTTTTAACAAAAAGAATTAATTTCAAATTAATTCTTGCCAACTCTATGTTTTGAATTTGGAAAAATGGATTCTAGATTTGGAATGAGAAGGTTCTAACTGTTTAAATAGGTAGATTTTATTTTTTTGGACATTATGAATAGTAACTTCAGTAATTATTTTATTGACAATGGTTAAAGGGTAAAATTGGTAAATAAGGTTAAAAAAATATAATAATAATATTAAACTACTCTAACATATGTATTAATTATATTGGATGAGATATATATGACAATGGTCTTATTTGGGTCAATTTTGGGACCCGATGGATCCACATGGGTGTGAAAATGACATTTTATAAGAATTAATTTAAAGTATAGAAAAATATAACATAAACATATACCTTTCACTAAAACATTTTTATGTGGTGATATATAATTGATATTTTAGACTATATATATTAATTAGAAATAGAAATATATTTCATACATCATGTTATTTTATATGTAATTTTTAGACATTAAAAATTTTAATTTATTTATGTACAATAATGATGCAGTATTTTCCTTATAAATGAAGGAATCAAATAAAATATATTATAAATATTTAAATAAATATAATTTGAATTTTTTTATTACATAAAAACCTTTTATGGATGAAATTGTAATATGAGGTATGAGTTAATGAATTTCTTTTGATGGAATGAAGTTGTTATGAATTTAACAAAAATCAATTACTAAATAGTGTCAAAGTTGAAATAAATGAGTTTTTAAAACAAATACTATTTTATTAATTTATATAAAAATCCTAAAAAATTAATATTTTGATAAATAACAAGTAAAATTATACAAATATCATAAATTAACCACTTTAATCTCTCTTAGATTTTTTTATTAATGATTTTAACCATGTAGTATAAAAATTCAAGAGGACTTGGTAAGAGTTAACCTCTTTAACTAAGGGTTAATCCAAAAAATATAAGGATAATTATATGACCTAAAAATTTCTATAACCTATTTTTTTTGAGAGAATTTAGACTCATCCACATATTATCTTAAATAGAAATAAATTTGTAGCTATTATAAATGGAAAATAATTTTATAATAAATTAGTATTTCAAGCTTATCCCAAAGTGACCCTCACCTCTCTTATAAAAGGGTACGTCAGTTTCTCTTTAATTCACATTAACAAAGCCCTTTATCTTGGCCAAAACCTAGAAAAATATTCTCCAAAATTAAATCACATCATCTAAAGGAAAAATATTTGGAATAAATCCTATCTAAGGATTCATTTTGGGAAAATCAAAAGGGGACACCCAAAGAAAATGTAATTGTTTTATCCCTTCATTCAATGTTCATTTCATATTCTACTTCCTCTTACTAAGAGGTTACCATAATAAAATAATAACTCCAGAATATAATATATGATAATATCTTGTTAAGATTATGGTACAACCATATTCATCTTTTTACCCATCCTATAAAAAACAATACCACCATGGGTGCGTACGTACGACTAACCATCTCCACGCCGTGGTGTAAGTTCTTTTTCATGTACACTTTATTTATATGGTTATAAAGATGAAAATAATGTAAATAAATAATAAATATAAAATTATATAGTTTCTTTAATATTCATAATCCATGGAATTCCATACCATTTAACCATTAAGAAAATGATATTGTCCCTCGTACGTACGTACGACTTACCGTCTCCATGACGCAATGAGACTCGTCTTCCATTTTCACCATCCAATAATGACTATAAGAATAAATATTACAAATATGTATGAAATTTTTGACATAATAATGTTACTAGAATTAAATATACATACATACATATATTTCATTCACTTAGTTTCATTTAATACAACAAGAAAACAAAAACATTGTTCATGCATATGTGTGGACTACCGCCTCCATGAACAATACATTCCATTTTATTTATCTATCAGCTATATATATTTATATATAGAATATAAATGATATATAAACCGTATTTTACATTATGTAAATGAATAAATTATTATCTAAGTAATATGATCACGAATAACATGTCAAAACATGTACATTAAACAAAGCGATTATTACCCGAAATGTTGTATTGACATGGGATTGTTAATAAATATGTAATATAATGTAATAATAGAATTATATATGATATCATAAATATTATTATGACTCTTATATAAGTTAATAATAGGTTTAAACAAATTATACTAGAGTTTCAGACACGTATGGAGGGTATTAGACCAAAGGTAAGGGTTAATTTCTAAATCTGATTATTATCTGAGATTGTTTATGTGTAAGTATTTACTGGGACATAATTATCATCAATATCCCTATTTCATAAAACTTTATTCAAAAGGGATATTTTATGTATTTATGGAAGTGAATATTTAACTAGATCATCATTTTAAATGTGCTAAATATGTAATTTTATAAAACTATTAAATTAATGTCCATATTTTCAAAATGTTTTTAGGGATTTATTTATATGGACATGATTATTTTAAAATTTTAATTCCATTAAAATGTTTCAAAGTGGTATGGTAAAATTACATTTAAAAATCTCTTTTAAATGACTTCCTTTATAAATTTTGAAACTTTTAAATGATTTCATGAAAAATGGATATTTCTGTCAAAGAGTTTTACTATTCAATTTCAACTACGTCATCAACCTTTACTGGATATTATTTTTGATTGAGGTTGATTTTTTGTAATATGATCTTCCATATTTAATTGAAATTGTTATGATATGTTAGACATTGGATGTGCTATTTTTATACTATTAATGGATTATGATTAAGGTATTTATATTTCGTATGCTAGTTTTAATATGAATGATTATGTTGTGTTTCTGCCTTTTCATATAAGGAATCAATTGGACTATTTATGTGATGGGTGAGGCCCGCTATATCCATTCGATGCATCACTATGTCTCATCAAACAAACTAGTTTCTTGGATTAATTCTTTGAAATAATATTTGTGAATAGTCTTTACACAAGGCCTTGAAGTTGTAGTTATTATTTCAAGAATTATGAATTACCTCGTTACGAAATTAGTTATTACATGTGATTATTAAACTAGCAGAATATCCATCTGCATGTTTATATGGTAATTTTTTATTTATTTTTTCCATATTTGTTTCATGATTATTTTTAAAATCTATTGTTTTAATTATACATATTGCATTTAATGTTTATAGATTCTACTGAATTATTTACCCTTATTGAGCATCTGAGCTCACAGCTATATTATGTTTTATTTTCAAAAGATGCCAATATGTGTATTATTATTGATATAACTTGTTAATATAGGGGAATAATGGAATTATGAAAATATTATCAATGTTGTATTTAATGTCAGAAATTGTAATGTTAAGTTCTTGTATGTGATTTATTTTCCAAGACTGACAAACTGATCGGTCCTTTGGGACATGATTCCTTGTAATAGCGCCAATTTATTAAAATAATGCAGTGGCTTGAGGCTTCTGGAGTAGAGGAATTACAGTTTTCATTAGTGTAATTTCAATAAAAACCATGTAAAGAGTTTTAAAAATCATAGATTAGGAATCATAACCCTAATATAGACTTTGGATATTAGTTAAAAGAACCCCCAGTAATTTTTGTAAAGTAGGGATTAAGTAGATATTCCCAGCATTACATCCCTATCAAGATACTATATGTGGAAGCGGTTCTAGAACAAATGTACTATAGGGTTAAAACTCTGACAAGGTGTTCTAGCCTTGACTCAGGGTAACCTGGTACATGATAATGACATTAGTTCACAATTTGTTTGAAACTCCCAGTAGATATTCTTTGGATAATTAATATTTTCTTTAAAAACCATTATGTATGATTTATGAGTAAATATATCCTAAAATGAAACATATCTTTTATTATGGATTTGATATGCCTAAAATTTTCAATTTATGTTGTGTATTTTTCTATTTTCGAATTATACATTATGAAATATAACCTAATTTAATCTATGTCATTGTTTAGAAATGGTGCATAGTAGAATAAATGGAAATCATATCAATACATAGAGTCTATATAGGGATTTCCCTCCTATGAAATATATTTATAGTGTAGTTGGTGACACAAAGAATACTGAAGATCTTATAACTGTACTGAGATAGCTAACTCAGGTTATGAATAATAACCTTACCTATATAGAGCATGTTGATCCCCAAAAGTAGGGATCAATGTGAGACAGCTTCATGATACAACATACTCCAACATTCAATGGGACTAAAAATACTTTTGTAGGTTAGTAGTGGATAAGTTATAGAAAATATTTCTTCCTTTAGGAAGTAAAAAATGGGTAAAGGTTGTCATGGAAGTTTATGATCTCTCAGGAGATTCCGATCAATTGTGGTAATTAATTAAAAACCCAAAGGATGATGAAAAAGTTTGAAATATATAATGGAGGGAGTTTGATGAAAATTTTCGAGTGCAATACCTTCCTCATGAACAATGAGATGATATGGAATGACAATTTTGGAGCCTAAGGAAAAATGAGGCTGTAAATGTTGAAAAGTATGAGGATAACTTCACAAGGTTAGAAAGGATTGCTACAAACTACATACGTAAACCAAGAAGTAATATTTATCTATTCTTTGATGGGTTAAAACCTTTCCTCTGATTGGAATTTGTCTAAAAAACATTCTCATCTTACAAAGATATAGTATCATGTGCTATCAAGATAGAAAAATAATTATCCAAGACTTATGACATTAAATTAAAGAAAAAAAAGAAGAGAATAGTGGAGAGGATAGATAAATAAAGAAAGGGAAAGAAGGATTTTCCCTTATGTGATAATAGTGGGATGAAGCACCTAGTACTTGCCTAAAAGGAATGAGATGTTGTTATAAATGTAGAGAAAAGGTCACCAGAATCATGATTGTAATGGAAAAAAGAAGTCCTGAAATGTCATAATTTTTTAGACATGGGACATTACGGAAAATATTCTCCAAAGAGTCATGTATATATATCTAAAAAAAGTAAATGGATCATGGTCTAGTTTATGCTGTTACTATATCCACAGTGTAATAATTAATGTATTTATGTATTTGGGTTCAAGAATTATTTTCTAGTTATAAGATGAATGTGATATATATAATTATTATACTATAATACTTTTGGTTTTCATTAATTTTTTAGTATGATGAAGTTAATCATATATTTATTATGTGAAAATAAGAGCATCATTGTGTTGTTAGGGGAATATAATGTTACAATTAGTTTTGTAAATTTAGAGACCTTTTTTGCTGACATTACACTGAAATATTTCAGATAACTCAAATGGTTTGGATGGATTAAGTTGAAAATTGGATAGTATTGTTTAATATTATTTTTGGAATTTTAAAATACTACAGTTTTAGAAAAATGAAAACCTTCAGGTTGGGAGATAACCCATCGCCTCCAACAAAGTTGCTGGAATGGAACCCAAAACCTAAGTGCGACAAGGATTTATTGCCTACCACAAGCCTACAAAATGTCCCCAGTTATTATAAAATAGTTTTCTTCATTTAAATGATATATGTTTATATTTGGATCCTTATACGATTGAGATAAATAGAATATTTTTTTAGGTTTATTTTTTTAAGGGAAAGATGATTTTGTGGTAGGAATTAGATAGGGGATGAAAATCTATATGTGAATTAAGTATGAAACTTTTACTCTTAGTCTATGAATTAAACTAATTCTAAAACACTAGGTAATGGATCATAAAACAAAAAAAAAATTCCTAGAACTTTCTCTTACGATGAATCAAATGGTCCCTTAGAACATCTTAGATTTATAGCTTTCTTGGTGTTAAGTTTCTCCAAATAATATTATCTATAACTGTACATAAGAACATGATGGTTATTTTTCTCTTCCATGTCCATGTTTTCCAACATGTAACCTTAGTTTGTGTTATTTCTAATTACATTTATAGGGACCTTTCTTTATTATAAAATAAAGGACTCATTAATCCATTTTACGATGTGGGATTTCAACTAAGATATTTTGAAATTTCAAACCCCTAGTTTTCCATCTTGAGTTTAAATTATGATGAAGCAATTTATTAAATTAGGGGATAAAGTAATACCCTAATCATCCATGTTACATTTCTTCTTAATAATTCAATAGCATATGATTTATGTAACACCGAGTTCAAGCGCACTACGACTTATCATACTAGATTTAAAAAAAGGATAGGAATAGTATTAACCACATCTTTAATTTTATATATATCCGATATAATTTTATATTTTTCCTTTTTTTTGTTTCTTAGACATAATATAAGGACATATTCAATTTTTTATATAAGAGAAGCTTTTTTCAAAAGATGCAGTTTTCCACCTTTTAACAGGGAACAATTTTTAAATATAATATTTGACATATTTATATATTCAATTTGATGAAGTTAAATTCTTCTTTATAATTTGGAAATAAAAATTAGGTTTGGATATATGTTTGTTACTTTTCTGGTAACTTTTTTATTTTGATGAATAATGAAAAATAGTAAATTTTAATTGAAAACAACTTTTTTAATAAAAATAATTTATTGTGTTACATTATAAATATGAGTGGTTTTAAAGTATAATTAGAATATATTTTTAACATTTAATGTAATTTAGTTCATTAGAAGTATTTTTACATTGAAATTGGATATAAACACATATCAATATTTTGATTTTTTTTACTTCTTAAAAACCCGCCTTTTGGTTTTGACAACGAGAATTAATTTTAAATTAATTTCTTCCAACTATGTGTTTTGAATTAGGAAAAATATATTCCGGATTTGGAATTATAATTTTTGAATTGTGTAAATAGAAACCTTTTATTTTTCAGATACTATGAATAATAACTTCATTAATTATTTTATTTATAGTGGTTAAAGGGTAAATCTGGTAAATAAGGGTAAAAATAATATTGTAATACTATTAAACTAGCCTAACACATTTCCTAATCCAATTTGATGATATATGTCCAACAATGGGCTTCCATGGGTCTATTTTGGGACCCCATGGAGACACATGGGTGTAAGAATGATATTTTATATGTATTAATTTAAAGTATAGAAAAATATAACATAAACATATACCTTTCACTAATTTTTTTATATGGGGATGTATAATTGATCTATTAGAATATAAATACTAATTATAAATCTTAATATATTTCCCACATCATTGATTTTTTATTTAATTTCTTGATATTAAATATTTTAATTTATTTATGACACAATAATGATGTAGTATTTTCCTTATTAATGAATGAATCAAATAAATGATATTATAAATATAAAAATAAAAATAATTTCAATGTTTTGATACTGTAAAATAATTTTATGGATAAAATTTACATATAAGGTATGAGATAAACTCCTTGTTTCTAAGGAATATTGTTTTTATGACTAAAAAAATTCAATTACTAAATAGTGTCAAAATTGACATAAATTAGTTTTTGAAACCAATGCTATATTATTAAATGATATAAAAATCATAAAATTAGAATTGTCTTCCAAATTACATGGATAATGATAAATATTTGATAAATGTTCCACATTAGGCTCTCTTTTTATTTTATAGTAATGATATTAACCATGTAGTATAAAAATAAAAGAGGAAATGGTAAGAGTTAAATTGTTTAACAAAGGGTTATTCCCAAGAGATAAGGATAATTATTTGACAAAAACATGTATAAAACATATTGGTTGAGGGGATTTCGAATCATACCTATATTATCATTGAAATAATTAAAATTTGTTCTATTATAATCCCAATATCATTTTATAATAAATTAATATTTCAAACTTTTCCTAATGTGCCCCTCACCTCTATTATAAAAAGGAACCTCCCTTACTATTAAATTCAAATATCCAATGCCCTTTGCCTCGAAAAACCCTGCACATATCTCCTTCAAAATTCTATCCCTTAATCCTAGATTAAAACCTTTGGCAGAAATCCATCTTAAGGAGTAATTTTGGGCAAATCAAAAGGAGACGCCCAAAGTAGAGGTAATCATTTTATCCATTATTTAAAAGTTAATTTATCCTTTTACTTCCTCTTATTATGTTTTTACCATAACAAAAGAATAAATCCAGCATATAATATATTATGAGATGTTTTTAAGATTATAGGACGACCATATTTCTCATTACACCCATTTTATAAAAAACAATACAACCATGGGTGCGTATGTACGACTTACCGTCTCCACGCCGTGGTGTAAATTGTTTTTCATATACACAATATTTTGATCTGTATAAAGATTAAAATAAAGAGATTAAATAATAAAAATAAAATGATATTTTTTACTTAAAATTCATATTCCATCCAATTGTATATCTTTTTACAATTAAGTAAATGATACCATCGATCGTGCCTAAGTATGGCTTACTGTCTCTATGATGCAATGAGACACATATTCGATGTTCACCATCCAAGAATGATTATAAGAATAAATATTATTAATAAGTATGAAAAATATGAAATAATAATTCTACTAGGATGATATATATATAGACACATATATCAATCATGTATGTAAATTAAATATGATAAAAAATAGAAACATAATTCATGCGTACGTGCGTACTACCGCCTCCTTGAATAGTGTTTTCCATTTTATTTCTCAATCTATTATATATATTTATATACCGAATATATATAACATATAAATCATATTTTACATTATGGAAGAATGTAAATTACAATCAAAGTAATATGACCATGAATAACATGTCAAAACACGTGCGATTAACAAAGCGATTATTACCCGAAATATTGCATTAACATGGAAGTGTAAATAAACATGTAATATAATTTCATAAAAGAATCATATATGATTTCATAAATATTATTATGATTATGATATATATTAATAATATGTTTAGACACATTATAAAGGTGTTTTGGACATGTATGAAGAGTATCAGACATAAGGTAATTGTTAATTCCACAATCTCATTATTATCTGAGATTTTTTATGCATAATTATTTACCGAGAAATATTTATCATACATGTCCTTGTTTTATAATAATGTTTTCAAAATGTATCTTTTATGGTTTTATGGAAGTGAATCTTTAACAATATATTCATTTTAAATGTTTTGATGATTTATTTTTTAAAATCTTCTGATTAATGTCCATATTTTCAAAATGATTTTATGGATTTATTTATAACGACATGATTGTTTTAAAATGTTAATTAATTTCCAAAGATTCAAAGTGTTTTGTGAAATTTTGATTAAAAAATCTCTTTTAAATTTATTAATTTATAAATTTTGTGACTCTTATATGATTTCATGAAAAGTGGATATTTCTCTCTAAGAGTTTTACTGATCAATTTCAACTGTCTCAACATCATTAACATGATATTATTTGTGATTGAGGTTGATTTATTATAATAAAATATTCTATATAGTATTGAATGAGTTTTGATATGTTTCACTCTGGATGAGCTAAATTTTTACCAGTTGTGGTTTTGGTTAAATTATTGACATTTCGTATGCCGGTTTTTATATGAATGATTATGTTTTGTTTTACCCTTTTCATATAAAGAATGAATTGGACTCAGTATGTGATGGGCATGGCCTTCTATAACTCCTCGATGCATCGGTAGTTCTCATGAGACAAACTAGTCTATTGGAACAAGTCCTTGATAGAATATTTGTGAATGGGGTTGGCACAAGGCCTTGGCATTGTAATTATTATGTTCAGAATTAAACATTCCCTCATCATGAAATTAGTTATTACAAGTGATTATTCGACTAGTAGAATATCAATGTGAATGTTTATATAATAATGTTTGATTTTTCGTGGCCATATTATGTTCAAGTTTATGTTTAAAAGGTATCTGTTTTTATTATACATCTTTCCTTAATGGTTTATATATTCTACGAAATTATTTACACTTCTTGATCATCTATGCTAACCCCATTCTTATGTTTTATTTTCCGAGGATGCCAAGAAATGTATTATGATTGACATACAGTTCTATGATATGGGAATAATGGAATTCTAAAAATATTATCTATGTTTTATTTTATGTCAAAAATCATAATGTTACTTTATTGTATGTAATATATTTCCCAATATTACTAAACTGATCATTCCTTTAGGAATTAATTCCTTGTAATGATTCCAATGTATTAAAATAATATACCAGCTTCAGGATTTTGGGTCGTGGTGTTACACACTTAAAATATTTCCTAATCATAAAAAAACTTATTTATTGTTGGAAACTATATTTTAATGATAAATTAAAAATATTAATTTAGATATTGATGAGTTCTATTCATTATGATAGCATTTAATCCTGTTAGGCAGATTTGTGAAATTTTCGTGATCGATAGGAAATAACTAATATCAGTAATGAGACAGCATCAAGATGAGAATTTTTAAAATTAAGGTAAATACATTCCATAAACAATGAGTCATCTTCAGAATGAAATTTTTTCTATGTATATAAAAGACATACTATTAGCAATGAGTCACCATCAAAATGATATTTGGAACGTTATATAGAAGACTCACCATAATATAATGAATTACTATCATACATTACATACTGTAAGGAAATATTGAAATTTTTTGACAATACTCGCCATTGAGATGAGTCACTATTGAGAATGACATATCGTCATCTTGACTTATTGTTGTTCTAACTAATTGTTGTCCTGCCTCACTTGGGTCTCGACTCACTGTCAGCTCAAGTCTCTACCATAATATCTCACCACCAAAAGAGTCTCTTTTACTATTCTGTTTATTTTTAATTAAATAATATTAACATCTATATTATTGAATTAATTATTGTTTATATTTTAATAATTAACCATAAACTATTGCACAAATGCATAATGTTTGTGTCAGTCAATCAGTGTTAGGAGAAGAAGATCTGGATGATTTCAATTCAATAAAAATACTCATGCATGATACTGATGTAATTATAAAAAGAAATACTCATGCATAAAAATATAGAATATATTAATGACAGATGAGAAAAGAAGAATATGATCAAGTGTGTGACTTACAAAAGAGCTAGACAAGAATAATAAACAATTTCAGATGACTGTGAAAGATTTGAGCCTACAATATATCCAGTTCCTTTCATATAGTCACAAAATGGAGAGCTTACAATTATATTTTTTATAGCATCATTCAGAGAAATGACTCAGTCTCCTCTTCAAGCTATATCTAAGGAGACTCAATCATTCAGAAAACATTTGAAGGAGAAACACTACCTTGTAAACATTTTTACTTTCTCTTTATACTTGTTGTCTTTACATTTTGAGAAATGATTCATTTATGTAGTTCATTTATCACACACACTATATATAGGGCTTTAACTGAGAGAGACTTTTTATTTTCTAATATATGTTTACACTTTTTTACCCACATGTTGTGGAAGAGGCCCATGTGTGGTCTATGTTTGTATTATTCTAATGATTATTATGGAAGATGTCCCTTCATGGGATGGACAATAATTTTTTTGTTGTGTACCCGAGATCCATGATGTGGATCCTTATTATTTTATATAACCTTCATTGAAGTTTCTGATTTCCAAGTGGAGTGGATTATGACACAGTCTGAGACTGAACCTCTAGTATTTATTCTACTATGGGTTTTGTTTTGTTTTATTTATATGCAGTAAAGAAATTTTTTTAAACTATAAATAAAAATTCTTCTTTAATTATTGATATTAATTGGCTTCTATATAAGATTTTGATTAAGTAAAATTATTTCAAAAGACAAAATAGTTTTCATAACTATTTGAACCAAGACAAAATCACTATTTGAGAAATCTTTTTAAAAATATTAATTTATATCAATATGCTATTTCGATTAACTATGCTATTCTTACTAAAATTGGGGGATTTTATTTAAACTTGTTTTAATAGAAATTTTTATTTGGTGTTGAATTCACCCCTTATATAGATACTCCCTATGACCAACATTTTGGAATAAGAGGTCCTTAAAAAAATTTAACTATGATTTTAGTTTTTTTGGAATGAACTTAAATTTCTATTAGTTATAATTTTATTTCTTAAATGGATATAGGATAATAAGGTTATTCTACCAATAAAGCCCCTTTATTTAATGGAAATAAATATTCTCAAAGGAAAATAGAATGAAAAATTTATATTAAAATCTTGGGTTTTGAAATATTTTCTCCAATAGTGGATAAATATGAGTTACCTAAGAGTACTAAGAATAAATGTGATGAACATACTAGAATTTCTTAGAAAAAATGAGCTGCTATGAATGAAATTTACTATTCATTATGAGTTGGAAATTTTAATTGGATATCTTCAATTAAATCTTCTTTTGAAATTTGGGATACATTAGTTATTTCTCCTGAAGGAACTAATAATGTGATAAAAATGTGATTAAACACTTATAAAATTAAATATAATACATTAATTATTAAATATGATGATTTGATTTATAATATGTATCATAGGTTCAATCAAATAGTTAACATAATGAGCTCCATGGGAAATCCAATTTTAGACAACGATCAAATTCTACTACTGCCAAGTTGTTTTCTAGAGAGTTAGAGAGGAGTAACTGTTTTAATAAGAGAATATTGTGAGAATAATAAAATAACTGTCAAGGAATTTATTGGGTTATTTTTGATTTTTGAGGAAAAGATGAATGTTATTCATGAATAGTATTATGTACAAAAGGGGAAATCTATATCCTTTAAAACTAAAACGTCAAAATAGAATGAAAATGAAAAGGTTCAAGATGGATGCTCTGGTTATGAGGAATCACTAGCCGACAGTGATGATGAAATTTCTTATAGGGCTATAACGTTTAATAAAATTTATAAGAAGAAGAAATTATTTATAAAATCTATATACATGGTATATTAATACAATAGATGAAATTGGAAGATGGATTCAAAAATATATGAAAATTCAAATGATATTACCTATTAAGATTGTAAAATAAAAGGACATGTTAAGGCTAATTGTCCCAAGTTTAAGAAATAGGAAAAGAATGAGGATTAGGATATAAATTATAATAAGTATATGAAATCCACATGGAGTGCCTTTTAGGATTGATCTAGTGACTCAGACTCAACTAATAATGAAAATTTTGATAGAGAAAATATGTGCTTCATGAAAATCATATTTGAGGTACATATTGAA
This sequence comes from Viscum album, assembly GCA_963277665.1. Classification (NCBI taxonomy): domain Eukaryota; kingdom Viridiplantae; phylum Streptophyta; class Magnoliopsida; order Santalales; family Viscaceae; genus Viscum; species Viscum album. Next base: position 59,969 of record CAUJRU010000581.1, read on the forward strand.
TCTCTTGTGCATAATTTTGATCAATTTTAAGGTCAAAAAAATGATTATGAGTTTAAAAATAGGACATGATTTCATATTACAATATTTATGAAGATATGTTTACTAAGATCAAATACAAATACAAAATTCTGAAGGAACAACATTTTTTATCTGCTTGTGTTAGAACTGATCTCACTGTAGAAAAAGAGAATAATGGTAAATTATTAAAAGAAAATATAGAATTGAAATATCCAAATGAGAAGATAAATAAATAAATAGATATATTTAAAAATTTATGAGAAAATTTCACTAAAATTATTTAAGAAAATCAACCTATATATATTACTGCTCTAGGTTTCCAACCTCAAAAAAAAATTGTTAAGAGAAATTTTGTTATTGAATCTACTTTTTTAAGTTATATTACAAAAATTTATTCAATCTGACTAAATACTATTTTAATTTCAAAATAATTTCGATATAATTAAAAAAACTATCAAGAAAATATGTTTTTTTAAATTCCAAGTTACCAACACATTTGGACCCAATAAAATTTGGGTTCTAAAATCATTATTGGTATAAACATTTCTTAGTAGGGAAACTTCTTGAATATATCTTGTATAACATTGTAGTATTTGTACAATTGATGTTCGAGACATATGATAGGGGATTTCTCATGCTTCAAGATTCTTATAAAGGTTGATGATTTTCATTTCCCCTTCGGTGAGAATGCTAAGGGAATGATCATTATCATTTTCCCATTCCATAATAGAAATTCATCTTTAAATTCTAAAGTAATTTTTTGATAGATTATAAAATAATCTTATTAGTATCTCACTACTATGTGATGATGGGTTTTATGATAAATTTGAAAACAATTCTTGTAATCTTTTTAATTATAAAAACTATTTATTATTTACTTCTTTGAGTAATGAAAACGTGTTTACTATTAATATTTATTCATTAATTTCACATAATGATTCCTTCTTAAGTTCATTTCATAGAGAATATTTAATTTTTCCTAGGATATTAGGCCGCTGTAACATTTAATCAATTATAAATCTTAATAGGAAATGGTTAATCAGGGATCTACATAAAAATGAAATCCTAAATGATAAAATCTATAACACCTATCAAAAAGGGAAACAACAAAAAATATATTTTAAATTAAAAAATTATGATTTAAAACCTTAGTGGACATAGAAATATTTCCCTAAGAAGTGACCATGGCCATGATTTTGAAAATAATTTCAATGAATCCTTTTGATCAAAAAATGCCTATAATGATAACATTTCTTTTCCTAGTACCCCATAGAAAAATTTAGTTGTAGAAAAAATAACACTTTATGGGATTTCCAAAACATTTCTTAATTAATATGAATTACATATCAACTTTTGGGTAGACCATGCGAACACAATATACTATATAATTAACAGAGTTTAAATTAGATCTTTTCTAAAGAAAAAACATTATGAACATTGGAATAATAAAAAACCAATGGGTAATTAATTTATTATTTTTGGTTTTAAATACGTTATTCTTTTCACTAAATATAATCTTGAAAAGTTTCACTCTAAGTGTGATGAAATAATTTTCATTGTTTATTCATCTTATAATAAATCCTATAGAGTTTTTAACAATTAAACAAAGACTGTAGAAAAGCCTATGCACGTCATGTTTGACGAGAAAAATACACATGAACCCCAAAGCACGTTATAAAGCATTGATTATTATATATCCACATTGATCATAGATTTAAAATCATCTAATTATGTGGTGAAAAATGTATAAAAATCCTCCCGTTTTGAGGAACTTCAACAATGTAAACCAGAAATTATAGAAGTCACAAAAGTGGCCTACCCATATTTCTCTAGAGCTCTTAGGACACTTAAATACCATCTATTAGATTTTTTTGATGAATAATTAGATATTGGTACCCAAACAAGAACATATATAAGAAATGGGGTTGACCATAAAGCATTCATGTCACAACATGAACTTAATAACATCATTCATGCAATTAATTATGAATTATATGTTATATACTTTAAGAACCTAACCATTTTTTGTGGTGAATAAGGCTTATTTTCAGGTACTCCTATGCCTTATGTTGAGTAATTCTCTTTTGGGTTTTACATTGGGATGCACTTTAGTGGGAATTAAAGAAAAATGGAAGAAAAAGTGTTGTGCATAGTTGGCTCATGGTTTTCCCAGAATGTGTGCCTAGGTGAAAAAAACCCTGCAACCCTAGAAAATGTGGATTTTCATGTTTGTCACAAAAATTTCTCAAACCATGCATCCTCAAAGGATAAATAAGACTCCCCTTATAAAAGGTTCCCAATTAGGAATACAGTTAAGTGAAATAGTGTACCCTAAACAATAAACTATGTAAACGAGATTTTAGTCCCTCAGAAATTATTAAAACTTTTCCAAATCCCCCATGTAATACCTCTGAACATCGTATCTTGATCCATAGTCAATTAATCTCACTTACAGAGCCCCCCAAAGAGATTCTAAGGACATATGACCTTTTTTCTCGGTGGTTCGAATCCAGGGGTGGATGACCGTGATAGCTTATATTTTTATATCGAAGGACCATGAGAGCCTTCAAGGAGGAAGACCTTGAGAGAATACATTTTTATTACCAACTGAACATGAGAGATATTGATGTTTGGATAGGAAAAATGTTGTTACACCTCACCTATTTATTTAGAAAGATATTATTTTTTGTTTATTCTCTCTCACATTAGTTTCTTAAAGTTAGCTCCATATGTGCACATAACCCTTACCAGACAAATTGACATGTTTTATGAATTTTATGAGATATGAATATTGATAATGATTTCTAGAAATGGAATTAAGATATATTATATCCCTTGGGGTTATTTTAGACTTAGACATCATCTGAAGTAGGTATTGTGGTTCGAGTGTCCTTAGGAACCCAAGGGTTTTCATGGTTAAATAAAGAATATGCCAAAGAGCATGTACCATAGTGGTACAAGCTCCTAATTGGCATCCAAATAACCCAGGATCAAATGTGGGCATGGGTGAATTTTTGAGTACCATTGCATTACTGTAGAAGTACTGTAGTAGGGGCAGAACTATAGTAGCAGTGACAGTGTAGCATTGGAGGGATTATAGTAGGAACTCTAGTGGCGACGGTAATGTATTAGTGCAGGTACTCTAGCAGTTCTATTCACTGAGGGGTCCTTTGAAAAAAAAATGGACTTTCAAGCCTTGTTTTCAGGCTACATGGAATTGGGCCTTCAGGATATGTAATGGGTCACCCCTTAACAAATCTGAAGAGGTATTTTAATTAAAAATATGAAATTGAGGCTTCTGCCCCATCCTTCAAAAAAATAGTTAAATAAAAATAAATGATAACATGATAACTGTTTACTTATGCATTTTACTTATTTATTTTTACAAATACTTATAGTATTATTAACAAGATATTTTTTTAGAAACCATTGTTGGTGGCATACTATGTTTTACTCGCACCCAACCCGGGATGCTTGATCTGAACTAGAATAGATTTCATGGTTACTGGATATGTTAAGGGATAAGGCCTTGTGTTAGATGTATGATTTTTGATTGAGCATGGATGAGGGAAGTGAACACGATTCAAGACATTATTAGGAGAGTCATTAGTGTTTTTATTTTGGGTTGCATTTGAGACACTTGAAACATACATTGGGGTGTCAAATTTTCGGATTTAGTTTAGATATTGTATTTCATGTTTTGTCCATCTTGTGATACTAGTTCTTTTAGGTTATGATTATATGTTTTTCAGTGGTTGTTTCTAAATTTCTACTAGTCTATTACTCAGTTAAAAGAGGATATATTCTCCCCATGATCGATATATCCGAAAATCACTACTATTCGATAGCCTCTCACTTATGAGGTGGCACACCCGAGGTCATGTGGAGGTTTAGTTCTAGGAACCACGACAAGGAACCCAGACTCGAACATTACTAAGTCGTATCAAAACCAATTTTTATTTTGAAATTATTTTGAATTGATATTTGGTAATGTTATATAAGATATTAGAGAGAGTTATTCCTTAGAAATGAGCTCATCCATATAAGTAAAAAACCCTTGTATTGGGGAAAACCAAAGTACCCGGTGTGGGATTGTTGTTGTTGATTGGTGTGGTTATAGTTTAATATTATTTCACCTTAGGAGACACACTTCTTGTCTGATGTTACTATTGTTTCATATATTTTTTGTGTTTTTTGAGCTATTTATCATTTCTTGGTAAGGCATGAGTTTTGAATATGAATGCACCATTCTAAGAATATAGGATTATTTCGCGACAAGAATCATGTTATGCATTCCTAAGAAAATTGGTTTTGGTTATGTTTTTAAGCTATAATTGTTTTCCCTTCTTGTGAAATTGAATTGAAAATGGTGCCTAATATGCAATTTAAAATTTTGACATATTTCAAAATGTGAATAATGAGAATTTGATTACCCCTATTAACCTGGATGTATGTGTAGAATGGTTAATGGTAGTGATATCACCTTGGTTTTGACAATATAGTGAGGTTTGTAGAAAATAATTTCTATGACTAGTTGTGATTTTCCAATTATGTAACTATGATAAAGTTTTTTGTTATTAATATGATGTATTTTTGGAATTGTAGAGATATTTCTCTATAAATATTATTTTTGAGAAGATGACATGAGGATATGGCTGGAGATTCTCCACCAATAGTGGAACCTGAGGAATTGATAGTTCCAGTGAAGGATGTAGGGGAGAACTTCCTAGGGAACATCACTTGCTTTATGAAATTCATGGAAGGATACCCATGGAGGGTTGAAAAATCATGGTTGATTTGACATTGGAGTTTTATTTACAACACCCTTAAAATTTTACAAGTGAAGGTTGACTTGAGGGAGTTGAGTTCTGGATTTAGTCTATCAAGACAATACATTAATGCTTGGAGAATCCTCCTGAGAAGAGATTTAAATTGGATTCCAATATGTTACATGGTCAGGAAAAGTGAATGGGGGACATACGTACTCGGGATGGATTGTTGGAAGATATGGAATGGATGAAATTTCAAGAGGCATTCCTAGAGAAATTTTATCCATACACACTGAGTCAGGAGAGAGCAGATCAGTCCATGAGGTTAACTTAGGGGAGCATGTTTTTAATGGTCTTTACTATATTCTTTAATTATTAGAAGCACTTTGTCCCTTTGTTAGAAGGATATGAGGCTACTATGATAGAGCATTTTTAGCATGGAATTATGTCTGATGTTTAGTACTAGGTAAATATATTGAGGATAAAGAAAATTCTAGAGGCATTGAAACAGGCTCTCATATCTGAGGTGAATCTGAAGGAGGCTTTGAGTGATAAATTTTTGGTTTCTTTTACAAGGTATAAAGGTACTTCTTCTGAATGAATGAAATTTCATTACTTGAATTTTCCTTAAGAAGTGGTAACAAGTGTAGCCTAAGGGAAGGGTCAGTTATTCAATACCGGACCCATGTGGATTTCCATCAGTTTGGTTTGATGGGAAACTTCTGAAATCATTGTCCTTAACCACCCATGGTGTGTTGAGTCTATGGAAATATGTGACATATATATAGGTTTTGAAGGAACCCATAGAATATGGTATGTTTTGGTGGAGCTATATAGAACCAATGTTTGATAAAGAGGTATTTTACAATCTATAAGTATGCTAACTAGAGTTGTATTGGACATGGTGGTAGGGTAAGGGGACGTGGTTCTTCTGGGAAACAATTCCCATATCAAAAAAGTGGCCATATTAGGTATGTTAGACTGCATCATAGGGAAGTGGGGCATGACAGTTACATAGAATTAATCATATACTTATTGATAGTGAGTTTGGACCACTTATAGTGGGAGGTATTATTCTTATAGATTCAATGTTAGCTAATACCTTATTTGATTTCGGTGAATCTCATTCCTTTATATCAGCTAAATGTGTTTATGGTTTGAACCTGGTGGTGGAGTTTTAGAGTGTGTTTATGAAAAAATACACACTATTTGGAGTATTCCCCAGAGACATATTCCTGTGCAATTTTCATTATATAGATATCTTCTAGTAACATTTTCTCTTGAATCATTATATTCATGATATTGAGAGAGCGCAAATCCTAGGTTACAAGTCTATTCCTAAATGATGAAGGTGTGAAGCAATATGTCTTCCAACTCATAGTGGATAGGTTTCAGAACGTGTATCCTAAATACTTCATAGGTTTTTGACTTGATAGAGATATATAATTCACTATTGGTCTTATGCTTGGGGCTGATCCAGTTTCAATTCGATTATAATGAATGGAACCGATAGAACATCAGGAGCTAAATAATAAACTGTAGGAGTTGGAGGATGAGGGATTTATCTGTCCAAGTATGTCAAATTGGGGTTCACTAGTGTTTTTTGAAAATACAGATGATGTTAGTTTGAGGTTATGTGATTATTAATTGAATTTAAACCAAATTACTTTGAATAAATGATATCCACTTCCACATATCGATGATCTTTTTGACCCGTTGAGGGGACCTTGTGTATTTTACAGGATTGAATTGATATTAGGGAATCATCATTTGAGAGTTCGTACTTCTGATATAACGAGGACTTATATCAGTATAAATTATGTCCTTTATGATTTTATTTTAATTAATCTTGGGTTTGTGAAAAAACCATTAGTGTTTATGGACTAGATGAATAGAATCATCCATTTGTATCTGGATCAGTTTAAGTTAGTGTTTGTGGATGACATCTTGGTGCACATTAAGACTCAGAGAAATTATTCCCAACACCATGAATTCGTCATGAATATAGTAATAGGGAAACAAATATACTCCAAGATATCTATGTGTTATTTTTGGATTGATCAGGTACATTTCTTGGGTCACATAATCTGAAATGAAGGTGTGTCATTAGACCTAGAGAAGGTGTAGACAATGGTTTCGTGAGAGAATCCCAAGAACATGTTTGATATCACAACATTTCTTGGTTTATCTGGATACTATTTGAGGTTTAAAAATGACATTTCTTAATCATTATTGCCACTTATGGGCTTGAGCAAGAATGGGATAATATTTTAATGATCTGAATTAGGTGATAGGGCCTCTTAGGAGTTGAATAATACTTTGAAATTAGCATATAACTTGATCCAACCCGATCCTGGTAAGGAGTATATAGTTTATTTTCATGATTATCATAAAATAATCAGAGCTTTATTAATGAATGGAAATCGAGATGTGGCATATGGGTCTCAGTAAATGTGGCAACATGAAGAAAACTACCCTAAGAACAACCATGATTTGGATACAGTGGTGTATGCTTTTATGTGTTAGCGATATTATATATTAGGAGTAAACATTACTTGGTTTATATATTATAATATAATTAATTATATCATTTTGAAGTGAAAAAATAATTTTTGGACATAGATATGGGTTGATTATATAATTTTATTTATTTTAAACCAGCGTATTTGATCAGGAAAGGAAATTGTGTGGCTGACTATTTGAATAGAAAAACACACACTCAAGCAGTTTAAATGTCTAGTGCTGAGTGGAAAATGATGAATCTAATAGAAGAGATGTATATGGTAGTCTGAGAAGGTAAGGAGAATATGAATCTTGTAACAATTTCAATGGAGTACACACTTTTGATCTGGATTAGGGACTTGATGTATGAGGATCTAGAGTGCTTGATCTTGAGGGAAATACATGATGGTGGGGATTCATCTTTATATTGGACCATAGACGAGAATGAGAAAATCTATATCAAGAAATAGGTTGTTGTACCTATGAGTATATTGGGGTGTTGATGAGAAAATTTCGTACCTCAAAGTTAGTGGTTCATCCAGGTATGGCCAAAATGTACAATGAAATGTGATGATCGTTTTGGGGGCCAAGTATGAAAAAAGAGATTGTAGTGTTTGTGACATGATGGTACAACTATCAGAAGGTGAGGGATGAGAATCACCAACATGGAGGATAACTATAGAAATTTCCCATTCTAGAATGGCTGTGGGACAATGTGACCCGGGATCTTGTGGTGGGTCTCCTGAGGATTCCTTAGAAGAATGAATCTATTTTGGTTGTTGTGGATAGATTGGAAAATTTATTAAATTACTTTCCTATATGGGGGACATTCTAAATGGGGCCACTAAGAGATTAGTATATTCGTCAGATATTCCTTCTGCATACCATGACACTGACTATACTTTTGGACCACAACTCAAAATTTAATTTGTGATTTTGGTAGGTCTTACAGAAGGCACTTGGATTGAAGGGTTTATTGAGTACAACATTCCACACAAAGACACATGTGCAGTGGGAGCATGCAATATAGGAGTTTGAGTATATGTTATGAGTATGTGTCCTAGAATTTTTAGGATCTCGGTAGAAGAATATATCATTGGTATAGTTTTCCAATAACAACAGTTATTAAAAAAAATATAGATGAAACCATACGAGGATCATTATGGAAGTCCATACATATCACCTTTGTGCTAGAAAGTGAAAGGTGAGTTAGTGTTATTAGGGACGAGTCTCATGAAGGTGATTTCAAATCAGTTCTAGTTGATTATGAAACATATAGATATGGATCAGTTTAGATATGAGTCATTTGTTGATAGATTTCAATGAACTATGGATTTTACTAAGGGTGATATTGAATTCCATCGATTTTCATCTAGATTGGGTCATTATAGGATACTGAGGTTGGGCATGTTGGCACCCATGTTTGTTGGACCATTTGAGGTTGTAGAGAGAACCTAGTCGATGGAATACTGAACGGATTGTCTATAAAAATACTTTTCTATACATGATGTTTCCATATGTTAGAACTTTGGATGTATCACCTTGACCCTTATCATGTGATCTAGAAGGATGATGTTATGGTTGTGATAGATACGTCCATTGAAGGGGATTTGATACATGTAATGGATCTTAGTGAGAAAGTGTTGCGGGGAAAGACCATGATGACTGTTCATGTATTTTGGAAAAAGTAAGTTTTTAGGAAGAAAATTGGGGGGGGGGGGGAGAAGAATATATGACGGCTCAGCGGCCCAATATTTTTATCATAGAATCTTAGAGTTTCTTGGTAGCACAACTCTATGTTGAGTTGTCATAAGGTTGGGAGATTGTATGATCATGAGCTTTTGTGGAGATGACTCTAGCTTATTTTTAGGTTCTCTTTTTTCATTTTTTTGATTACTTTTCATTTGTGTGTTACCTTGCCATTTGTTTTTTTGTAAATTTTAGAAAAATGGAAGAAAGAGGGATGTTCATGTTGGGTTCACAAGTTTCCCTAACTATGTGCCCCAAACAAGAAAATTGTGAAGGAAAGTGGTGATTTGCACGGATGAAACATGATTTTTAAAACTGTGGAACCGCTTAGGATAATTAGTGATCCAACTAGAATAGGTGTATGGGTAGGTTCATGGTTAGGGGAAATCATGCACCCCACCAACAAACCAAATGTACAAGCTTTTAATCCACAAAACATTATTAATAAATTCCCCAAAACCCTATCTAATACCACTAAACACCCTAGATCAACCAATTAATGATTTATCCCAATTTTATAGACTGTTGGAGGGATTTAAAGGCCATAAAATCTCTATTCATTGGGGTTTGAATCTAGACTAGAACATCTACACCCCCGATAAGAGTATAGAATCCGAGTTACATCCCCATTCATACTCTTTTCTTATATCTTTCTTTAACGGAAGTTATTATTTGTTTTTGTTAGATCTACACCTAGTTTTTTGGATATAAATAATAATAATATATCTATATCTATACATAAGAGATCATGATTTGTTCAATATAGATTTTGGTTATAGATCCAGATCTCATTCTATACTATTACTCTACTGAATTTTGGGGATTTACATTGGGTGATTATTCATCAAAAAGTTGAGGTAGGTGGTATATTATCCAAATATCATATTCATTATATCAATGAAATGTATGTGATTATAGAACTTCTATGTTTGTTTATAAATTTTAATTTTTAATTGAATTTGTTAATGTGGTCAATTAATTAATTATGGAATTGGGTATATTATAGAATAATTGAATTATGGAATTGGCAATAATTAATTGTTGGGATAATCATGGGAATGTTGAATTATGAATTAAGAATAATTAATTAATGAATTAATTATCTTATGTTTAGATTGTGAAATGATTAATTAATTGTTTAATTAATTAACATAAGATATATGATTGATTAATAAAAAAATTAATTAGTGAGATATATATTATTAATTAAATACTAGATTAATTAATAGATATAATGTGATTAATAAATTATGTAAATTAATTAAAGATATGGGTTTAATTAATTAATGTCAGTGATTTGATCATGTAATTGTGGGAAATAATTAACTAGATGGGTATTAATATTTAATTGTTGAATTAATTTAAGGAAATGATGTGAATAATTATTTTTGAAAATTAATTAATGAGATGGGTATTGTTAATTATTTAATAACAATTATGCTAGTTAATTAATTATGAAAATTAATTAATGAGATTGGTATGATTTATTAATTGAACAATCAATTAAAAATGACTTTTGAAATGTCCCTTGGTTTTCTGTCACTTGGTTGTGATTCTGTTGGCCTGGAGTAAGACATGGGATAACTGGGTTGTGAGTAATGGATTGCTTGAGGAAGACCGTGAGAGCATCTATTTTTATTTCTGAAGGATCATGGGATCCTTCAAGGGGGAGGGTGATAGACTGTGAGATATTTTATTTTTATTCACAAGGGAATGTGAATTATCATGGAGTTGGGATTGATATAAGACCATCAGAGCTTCCCCCTTTTCTTAGTTAGCTATTATGCATCTTCTAGACTCACTAAAATTAGAACATTCATGTTAGAGGACTATATGTAAATTACTCTTGCCAAATTGATTTGCATTTTTTTATAAAGACTATCAAACATGAATAGTGATAAGGAATTATAATAATTGAAATCAAATATATTACATCCCTTTGGGATTGTCCCGAATTGAGAAAGAGCTAAATCAGGTGTGGAGGTTCGGGGGTTCTTGGGAACCCATGGGTTAGTGTGGTTAAATAAAAATAACTGAAAATGGTATTACTGTTTACATATGCATTGTACATATTTATTTATATAACTATAATCACTATTATCGATTGAATATTTTTTTAGACACTGTTGGTGGTGGCCTACCGAGTTGTACGCACACCCTACTTGGGCTGCTTGATTGGTAACTGAATAGATTTCATGCTTGTATGACATGTTAGGGGAAAGGCCTTTTGTTAGATGTCTAATTTGGGATGGAGCATGCATAAGGTAAAGATACATAATTCAAGACAAACTTGGGGGTGTCAAAAGTGTCTTTATTTTGGGTTTCATTTTAGACACTTGGCATATATATTGGCATGAAATATTTTCTACATTAGTTGGATATTGTATTTCTAGTTTTGTTTGTCCTGTCATATTGGTTCTTTTAGGTTATGATTATTTGTTATTTGATTAGTTATTCTTATTATCTGTTGCTGTATTACTAAAATAAAAGAGGGTATATTTTCCCCCATTATAGATATATCAGACTCTCACTCCTAGTTGATTGCCTCTGGCTTAAGGGGAGGAGCCCCTGGGGTTTTGTGCTGGTCTAGTTCAAGGTACTGGTGTGTGGTACCTATGATGAGACGTTTAATGGATCAAGAAGAAGTAACTAATAAATTTGAATGAAACAATTTTTGGGAACTTTTGGGAGACCCAAATTCACCTTGACTATAATCACTAAATGGGTTTTTTGAAACAAGGATGTTGAATATGCCACAATAGTAATAAACAAGGCTAGACTAGTTACAAAAGGTTATAATCAAGAAGAGGGAATGAGTATGAAGAAACCTTTACATCTATATCCTGACATAAATCCATTATAATACGGATTGCCTATGCAGTGATCTATGTTTTAATCTATTTCAAATAGATGTCAAAATTGAATTCTTGAATGGGTATATAGTTGATGTTGTTTTTGTTGATCAACCCTTAGGGAATCAAAGCCCTCAATTTCCAAATCATGTTATAAAGTGAACAAAATCCCTACATTATTTAAAATAAACTCCTAGGGCTTGGTGTGATAGGATCAACTCTTTTAGTATTTCGTAATTTTTTTCAAATGGTATAGATGATCCTACTCAAATTATAAAAATAATTTCAAAATATGATATATTTGTTCAAATATATGTAGAACAAACTATCTTTGTATCGTCTACAAATTCGTTAGGTACTATATTTTTAAAAATGATGAAAAATGTATTTGAACTCAGTTTAATGGGTGAGTTTATGTTCTTTCATGGTTTTCAGAAACATTAAAATAAAGATGGTATTATTTTAAATAAATGTAAATATAAAAAATTACCTTTAAAACTTTTTTTTAGATGACACTAAGAGTAGTGATACTCTTAAGGGCACCACTGGTATGATGGTGCTTTATGAAGCTAGGAATTTTGTGGATACGAATAGTTATAGAAGTATGATTAGATATCTTCTCTACATAATTTTTGCTGACAGGCCATTATTTTTAGTTTGTGTATGTGTTCCCATTTCCCAGTAGAACCAAAAGAGTCACACTTATTTGAAGTAAAAATTATTTTTAAGTACCTCATGTATTCAACTAATATATGATTATTCTACCTTAGAGGATAATAATTTAAATTTTTTTCATTCATATGTTGGTTTTGGGGGTCGTAAGGTAGATTGAGGAAGAACCTCTAGAACATATATCCTTTTGGTAAAGTTTCCAGTTTCATGGTGTATTAAGCAGAAAAATTATATTTCACTATCTAGAGATGAATCTAAATACATCATTTTTAGTAACTACTATGATTAAATTTTATGGATGGAAAACATGTTGCTGGACTGTGGATATCAATTCAAATGTGTATCTATATATAGTGATAATAATGGTTTTATAAATATTTCTAAGAACCCTGAATCTCATACTAGAACAAAAAATTTGATGTAGGGAATCACATTTTGAGAGATCATTTACAAATTGGTGGTATAACTCTTGAACACATTGTTAATTAACATTAGTTTGCTGATATTTTTATTAAGGATTTGAATTTTGAGAGAATAAACTTCATCAAATGTTAACCATGTATGATTTATTTAGGTTATATTTAATTTTATGGGACCCACATTTAAGGTTTACCAAACATTTGAGTTTAACCACTATTGGAGTTTATCCACTGTTTATGTTTACCCACCATTGGAGTTTACCAACTATTGGTGTTTTTCCATAGTTGGAGTCTACTTGTTGTTGGAGTTTACCCACCATTAGATTTTATGCACCACTGGAGTTTACCCACTTGGAATTTACCTACTATTGGAGTTTACCCAACATTGGAGTTTACCCACTGTTGGAGTTTACACACCATTAGAAACAACCCACTATTTTCAAATGTCCCTCAATTGTCTTTTAAGATGCCGTTCTAAATTCTATTTATGGGTTATTTATTCAATTTTTAAACGATTAAGATATTATTATATTTTTTTGATTTAAAAATACCAACATCTGTAAATGGTATAAATTATAAAGTTGTCTAATTTCAATGATTGATCGCTCACTCCTTACTCTCGAGCCTCATCATGACTCTTTCTATCCCAACCATCAATCTTCCCACTCTTTTGATTCAACGTTCAAAATCAATCACCATGACTAGATTGAAGAGAGACACTAAAATTTCACTGAACATGTTCTATCATTCAAAGAACCTTAAAGGACAGTGGATCTGCCCAGTTTATGTTGATATAGTGAACCTGCTTCTTGCAATGTCTACGTTGGTACATGGAAAAAAATATCATGTGAAATGTTTGGGGTCGAGAATTTCATTGGTGCTTAATGTTTAAAAGTACTAGGGATAGGTAGATGGGTTCTCTAAAAATTTTAGGCCCATCAATCCTAGGATAGTGCATCAATTATATTAGCAAGTTAATTTCTCCATTCAGTAATATGAAGATTGGGTTAAAAGCATAATAAATAGGTGAAAATTATTTTTCTCTTCAATATATTGGGAAAGATATCTGAAATTACATCACGAAGGTTCCACAGATGACTATAAGGAACTATTACAAGGGATAGTGACACCTTGTATATGTGGATAATTTGGTAGAGTTAAGTGGATATGGGATATTAAGAATACAATATGCTACAGATGTTGATGGTTAATGTAGTTTTTTTATGTTTATCAAACAAATGATATGACCAAGGATATGGGATTTCACTATAGTGAGGTATCAATATTTATATCATTTAATTTTTAAGAATATATGATAAAAGATTATTCTATGTTGATAACAGACGGTTTACAAGATTGATATTTGTAAGAAACAATCTGAATTAAACTCTGTTATATACCCTATGTTTATTTGGATAGTGTAAGAATCCATGGGATTCCATGACGGGGAAGAAGAAACCATTGCAAATAGATTAGGTTTTTTCCTGAAAAAACTCATATGTAAAAGACTGAAAATAATTTGGATGCCCTGGAAGAAATAATATATTGATGATGGAGATATGATGTATGAGGATTTAAATATATTTAATCATCAGTCTACACCAAAAAATCAATTGGATCCAAGATTTGATCCAGATTTGCAGGTTGAGTATTCAGATGAAGAAGATGAGGAGGCTAATGCCTCTGGTAATGTAAAACCTATGTTTTTGGCAGAGGAAAGCAGTGACCTAGAAAAATCTAAGAGTTATCTAGCCATTTCATGTGGTTATCCTAGTCTATCTCGATCTCTCCCTTTATGGGAGTCTCTTTAAAAAGAGTCATGTGAGGAAGAAGAATCAAAAGTGTTCAGTGAGGAATAGTTTTAGAGCTTATCCAAATATTCTGATGAAAATGGATATGATAGGAATTGTGGGAATGGTGATGATGAAGAATAAGTACAAAGAGAAGGTGAATAAAAACTTAGAGATTGAAAAGATAACAAATATGGTGATGGAGGTTCTGGAAATAATGGTCTTAGTGGCCGCATTGGTGTTGAGGATGTTGGGATGCCTCATGCACTTATCTAATTTTTAGGATTGTCAGTTGTCTCTAAATATGAAGAGAGTCCATGAATTGATCAAGATGTGGGTATGGATTCTAGGGATGATAATGAAGCACTTATTGAGGGGGAGAAATGAATAAGTCTTTTTAGACATCACGTTGACCCTATAGAAGGGGATTATGGTTATGCTAAGCTTGTTGAGAAGACAACTCATGTGAAGAGATCTGTTGATCATTAGGGTGTTATACCTAGTATTGTTGAGTATATAGTTTATGAACATGTTTTTTGAAAGACTTATGTTGTTTCTACAGAAATTTTGAATGTATTTGTGTTATAGGAATCAAATAAGTATCTAGGCTATGTTAAACTCAACTTGGACTACTCAGATTCAGATGTTGATATTAGTCCACCAAATCATGGTGGACCTTCTCTTCTAGTATTGATGGATCCTAAATGATCATTGGGAAAATATATTTATTATTTAGGGGAAATAAAAATATTTTCATTCTATGTACTTCTTAGTTTTGAGACCTCACAAGATGTTGTGCCACCAACCATTTTGTCTATGCTAGTAGATATTTCTACTAGAGCTGACTTTAAATCCTTCAAATAGATTATTCTATGTGATTTTGGTTTATTATTTGGAACTCATCCACTTTATGTGCCTATTTTGAGTGAGAATTAAGAAATTTATCTTTTTCTAGATTGTGATACGCCACATCCAAACCAAGATGATTTATCACATTCAGGAAGTGGAGATTGAGAACATGAGGTCAAAAAATGAGTTAGAAACCTAGAGGTCTAAAATGGATGAAATAAGATCTTGATTTGATGAAAATTTTGGATTATTTTATAGATATGGTGGATAAACATTCATCTATGTATTTTAATTTTAGTTCTGAAAATCCTTCTCTTGATTTTTATTTTATCGGGTCTATGGTTAGAGAAGAGATTCATGGTGTTTCAGGTGATGTACCGGACATCCTTCAGTAAAGGATGAGGAAAATCTAGCATAATAATGATCTTGTACATTTTATGGTAAGACAATATATGGACTTGATGTATAATATAGATATAATTACAAAGGATATAATGTATTTTTTGTATTATATTTATACTAATCATTTCTCAAATCTCATTTTATGTTAGTTGTTAAGAACCACTGGATTCCTCTACCTCTCAAGCCTTCAAAGAGCATGTAAATCGATGACAATGATGACCAAATATCTCATGTTGTTTATAGAAGGGAAAAATGATCTTTTAGTGATATGGAAAGAGGTTGTAATATTATTACGGACTTCATAAGTCTATTGAATCCCTTTTTTCATTTTTCTAGAACAATAAATGTGGCTATAGATTCAATTCTAGAAATTGATCATACCACCCCTTCAGCTTTTTATTGAGAGTTTTTCTAACCAGGTGATACCAGAGATCCAAGTGCACCCTTACATTCTCAATTCCAACCATTTATTTTGACACCAAGAGAATAATTCCAACATCTTAAGCCTATCATTTTTAGAGAGAATCCTTTTATTCATGTTTCCCTAAAACCATCAAAATAGTTACCCCATATTTTTTTCTTGATCCTTTTCCTTATAAAAAGGGGAAGGGTAAATTTCCATTTATTCCACAAACCAATCCAAAAATCATTGATATTATCTTTTCTTGGTCTTTGATAGGGAAATTTTCAGGACTTTTAGTTGTATATTTTTAGATAAAAATTAATTACCTTTTGATGGGAATTATTTGGTTATTCCTATTTTCTTTATTTGCATTTAATATTTTATTTCCACTTTTTGATAATCCCAAAATAGGAAGAATCAATATATGTAATTTATTTATTTTTTATTTTACTCCATATAGTGAATGAAGATACCTCAATAATAGTAATGATATCATTTTATATATTTAATTTTGATATTCCTTTTGATGCCATATGTGTTTTAAAAATTATTTTGACACAATATTTTCATTGATAAGTTGTTTAATTACCTCTGATACTAATTACTATTTATCTATCACTAATAAAAAAATATTTAATTTATTTACTATCTCTAGTTCTATAGATTTATTAATATATATGATACTGTTATGATCAAACTGTCAGAAATTTTTTTAATGTGCTAAGATGAACTATTTTAACACCAATGTTTAGTCTATACGTGGTTAATAACAATTCCATGGTTTGTAATCATAAAAAGGGGGATATTTTTGGAACCCCCATTTTAATGATTTGAAAATTATATTAATTATGATATTAATGGGTTTTATGCATTATGATTCCATTTTATCCTATAAAGAAGCTTTTTGAAATTTTGGATAAGTATTGGAAAACCCTACCATTAGAAATGAGTCACCATATGGATGAGAATTTTGAAATGAATGGAAATGAACTACCATCATTACTGAGTCACCATAAAAATGAAATATTGGCTCTTTACAAGAAAGACCTTATCTTTAAGAAAGATTCATTTTCAGGAATAAAATTTAAAAATGCATGGAAAATACCGACCTCCAAAGAATGACTTACCATTAGAAATTACCTACTACAATGAAATTTGGAAAAGTTCTAAAAAGAATCTACATTGATATGAGTCACAATATAGCATGACTTACTATTACCCAAACTCACCACTTCGTCGAATCACTGTTGGCCTAACCCACTTCCAGCTCAAGTCACTGCTAGATTTGTCTCAACCCTAGTAGATTCATCATTACTCATTATGTTTATTTCAAATTAAATACTTCTAATGACTCGATTATGTAATTTAATGGTGTTGGTTATTTTAATTATTATACTAAAACTAATGCATGAATGCAATAATGTTTGGGTTAGTTGATCAAAATAAGGAACATTAGATTCAAAGGATAATTCCTTAAATGGATACTCATAATTTCTACTGATAGAATTAAAAGCAAACTTCCTCATGCCTAAAAATAAGGAATATATTCATGATGGATGAGAAAATAAGTATATGATCAATTTTGAAACATGAAAAATAGATTTACATGTAGCATCAAAATATTTAACCAACTATGAAAGAGTGGATCCTACAAAACATCTATTTCCTTTCCTATAGTCAAGAAAGTAGTGATTATAATGGTATGTTTCACAAAACTTTTTAGTCAAATGCCTTGGCATCCACTTCAAGCTCTATCAAATGTGACTCAAGAATATTGAACACATCATACATATAATAAAATTTATTCTCAACAATTTTTCATTATCTTTCTACCTATTTTCTTTAGATTTTTAGTAGTGTGTGGTTTATCTTGTTTATTAATCACAAACACTCTCTCCTATTATTTAACTGAAATATACTCGATAGATTATAATCTTTATTTACCCTTGTTGACCCATGTGTGGTTGAGGAGGACCTTTTGTTTCCTATGTCGGTATTATTTCAATGGTTGTTGTGGAAGAGTTCCTTATGTGGCTTGGAATGATGGTTAGCTATTGTATATATCTGATTCAGGTTATTGATCAATATTTTTTCCTATAATCTTCTTAAATGTATGTGATTTCCATGTGGATTGGATTTGGGTTTGGCTAATACTGAACCTCTTATATTTGTTCCACTATATGGTTTTTTTATTTCTATGATTTAATATATTTTTTTTAAACGATGAACATAAAATATAATTTCATAATTAATAATAATTAATGTCTATAGATGACTTTTATTATTTAAATTAATTTCAAAATTTAGCATAGTTTTCTTTATTTTTTTAACGAAGACATAATAACTCTTTTATAATTATTTTAAAAGATAAAAATTAACGTCGATCTACAATTTTGATTAATTGGGCTATTTCTACTTAAACTAATGGATTTTATTTAAAATATTTTTAACAAATACATTAATTTGGCACTCAATTCACCCACCTTTTGAGATAATCTGAATAACATTTATAAACATTAAAATTATACAAGTTACCCATTATAAAAAATTATACCTTTTCCAGCAAACCATGACCCTCTTTATGAGCTCTATTAATTCATTATGACAAACTACACATCACTAAAATGAGAAAAAAAGTATAGGATGTCCCTGAATCCAAAACTTATAAGCCAAAATTCA
The DNA here is from genome assembly GCA_963277665.1 of Viscum album. Lineage (NCBI taxonomy): Eukaryota > Viridiplantae > Streptophyta > Magnoliopsida > Santalales > Viscaceae > Viscum > Viscum album. Next base: position 79,073 of record CAUJRU010000581.1, read on the forward strand.
AATATTATTAACTAAAATTCTATGTTCCAAACCAAAAAATGGTATGTGGGATTATTTTTCTGTAATGACCGGGAATTTGCATGTAATTTTTGTAATAAATGGGAATTTTACAAGTCCTTGAAAATAGTCAGAGCATGATTCAGAGGCCCGAAGTCCCTGGAGTGAATTTCTAAACTTTGGTTCAAGTAAGTTCAGTAAACGTGTGAGCCGGTTTTTCTATCTTTTGAACCGGTGCTCGGAATTGAAATCTGAGGGCACCGTTGAACTCAAATCTCCAATTTTTGCTTAAGGAGACTTTCACCTTGACGGAAGATGGTTGAGGATGAATGATAGTTCTTGGGTTTTTCGTGTAAGAATAAAATAAAAATAAAAGTGTGTGACATTTAATTTTTATTTGAAACCCCCATGTGGGTGTTGGGAGGTGGGGTCCACCAGAACTAAACCTCCATGTGGAAGTTTAGAAGTGGGGACCACCAGACCTTAACCTCCCACGAGAGGTTATGGTGGTGGGTACCACCTGAACTGAACCTCCCATGAGAGGTTATGATGGTGGGGACCACCAAAGGCCTAAATCTCTTGAACTACCCTCATTATGGAGAAAAACCTATCAACCCCCTCATTAATGTGGAGGAGCCTCTTGACTTCCTACGAATTAATTGTGCCAACACACATACCTTTAATATTCCAACCTAGTTAATTGATTAGGCTAATTTGAATTTGTGCCAATGAACTAAAGAGAGAACTTAATCTATTATCCTTGGAATCTTTGGAGGAATTGGGAGGAAGGAGCTCTTGGGAGAATGTTATTCAATGAAGAACGCGTTCTTCCATGAAAAATGCCCCACCGACAATGAATGCTCCGCCAACAAAGAATGCCGAACCCCTTCGACCTTTATCCTCGGGACTTCTTCCGATGTGGGGCATCCTCATATATGGTGAATCGATGACTGTACTTCCTTCTTGCACCAACGTCATCAAGAGAACGAGGAAGGGATTTATTTCTATTTGATAATTGCTTTCCATGTTCTCCCTTTATAATTATTTTGCAGGATTGGGAATAGGGATTGATGTGGGTTGTGGGAAATGATATTTTAAAATATCTTCTATACATGTCCATGCTTCATTATTTTTGAACCACTTGATACCACACTAAAAGCGGAGGGTGCGGGCCAAAGGAACATGGCAGCACCCCTCCGACATTGTTCTTTGATGTGTTCTTCGAAATGGAGGAAGAAGATGAATGTGGTGAAGGAAATGGCGCTTCCACCTGCGGCCTCCATAGCCCATGCCGCCCCGTTGCACTTCGCCCTCCCGGACGAACCGGCCCCATGCCTGGCCGATCCCCCCATGGCCAGACTGAGCAGCTGCACCGCCCTGGGCCGAACCCCATTGTCGCACCACCGGCTTCCGTCATGCCGAGCTGACGCGCTGCCGCCGTTAGCCGTGCCGAGCTGACATGCCACTGATGTTTGGGTCGAGCCATGCCACACTGTTTACATATGATCCGCCACATCGCCGTTGTCCGCCAAGCGAGACCACCATCCCACAATTGGACCACCGAAATATGGCCGGACCACCGTACCATGGCCATACCACCGCCCCTCTCGCGTTCAAACCTCTACCCTGCGGCGAGTCTTCCATCTCGCAGCCGGACCGCCACCTCGCGGCTAGACCGCCACCCTATGATCTCGTGATGTCCTTAGCCAATCCACCCCGGGCTGAGCTGAGCAGCCCCATGCCCTCGTGGCACCCCTCAGCTGAGCTACCCCATTGGCACTCTCCGCGGGCCCTCACAGCCTGCCAGGCTGGACCCAGCGGGCCGGGCCGAATCTAACGAACCGGGTCAGCCCAGGCCGGGTCGGGCTAGGCGGGTCCGACTACGTCAGACCGGACCTGGGCCCACAATGACCCATTTACATACTTTTGGCCATAACTATGGCCCTGGACATCAGTTTGAGGAACCGTCAGCGGCGCTTGAAATCTTGGAGTGGGATAGTTTATTTGATGATACACGACTATGTTTTGGATTTTTATGGGGAACATTCAGGTTGGATTGAGTATGAATCCAACCAGGCCCATGAGACAAAAAGGCTAATAACTCACAAATCAGGCATCCGATTTACGCATAGTCTGTTACATTGAGACCGCTATGACGTAAGGATACTTTTAGATACTTCTTCATGGGACTTCATGGCTATTGAAGTATCTACCAATAGCTTGTGGAGAGGATCCTTCCGGAGATGAGTGAGCCTAGTGTAAAGACCAATTAGCAGGATGAGACATGACTACTGCTGACCATTTCGACTCGGAGTGACTCAACAAGCCCAGTGGGGAGCACCTTGGTGAAGTGGAAGACCCATAGTGGGGAGTTCCTTGGTGATGAGGCAAACCCACTGTACTCGTTAGGAGGATTACCTCAGCAGGCCTCGAGGGGGAGCGCCTCTGTGTGACGCGGCAGACCCTCTCTAGGGAGTGGCTCTGTGTGACCTGACAGACCCATGGTACACAACAGGAGGAGTACCTCAGCAGTCCAAGGTTAGTGTGAAGTTCCTCTGTGTTATACGGCATGCCCACTGTATGTGCTAGAGGAGGAGTTCTCCATCAACCGAGTTGTTCGAAAATGTGTTCAGAATGTTACTTGATACTACCCCTGAAAAAAATCACGGTCTGAGCTGGGTTAGTATCTCTGTATTTTCCTCATGATTGAGACGGATTACATGATATCTTAGGTATATGTATGGTCATATACCTATGTAAGGTTGTCTGTTGATTTCATACTTTTTGGTTTATCCTTGGTAGATTTTGTGAGACCTTGAGGGTCTTGGGGTCCCTACTGAGTATCGTTATACTCACCCCTACATGGGATATGCCCACACCTTGTTGTGTTGGATGTAGACAAAGGACATCACTAACTGAGGCTGAGAGTACTAGGAGTGGATGGTACCTGGAGGTGGACCTTACGATGAGTTGGTACATGGAGGAGACGAATGGACGAGGAGTACTGAGGAGGCAATCTGTACCTACCCTTCAGGTAGGAACCTTAGAGGACAACCAAGAAGATGACTTTCCATTTTCTTCAGTTGTATTGTATCACAGTTGTACTTGTACTTTCCAGTTGGGCTTGTATTCTGGCCCCTAGTACATTCAACACTCCTCTGTTATACAATTTACTTGGTGTTTCTTCCAGCTGTGTGCTTTCTTGTGTGTGTGTTTTCAGGTTATAAAGGCAATGCCTTCCCAGTTATAGGGAAATATGCCTTTGTTTCTAGTCTCCATACCCTGCCCTATGAAAGGTGGGCTTGGGGTAGTCATGACACGAGCCCCAGAATTTGGGTTGTGACAAATTGGTATTAGAGGAGTCGGTTCTACCGAAGAACTAGGACTCTGATCTTTTCAATGAACAAATAGTGTTAAGGGTAATGAGTTTTGTTTTCAGTTTAGGGATTCCAGTGTTAGTGTGGTGGTAGACGTATCCATACACCAAGATCCTGACTTCTGATTTCCAACTTAGTGCACGAAAACACTAATTGCGTGTATGTTTTCAAAAGTTTTATGTGTTATCTTTTGAGTCTGCTAACCAGGTATAACATTCAGCTCACCAGGTATAAATTTTGACCATGGAACACCTGTTTCTTTTCAGAATTCCCCCACCCAGATAGCCAGCTATAGTTTAGAGAGCTTTATGAACTGATAGCCCACAAAGCGATGAGGCCTCAGTATAGGGCCCTCTTATAGTAGATGATCCAGAGGTTCCACACCCTGTTGGGCCACCGATGCCACCAGCCTCAACAGTAGATGGTGCATGCCACTTGAGTGTGTTGCATGAGTTACAACACCATAGGCCACCCAGGTTCTGGGGAGATATGTACCCATAGGTGGATGAGAATTTCCTAGAGGTTTTGGTGAGAGTCTTCTAACTCTTAGGGACACCAGCCAATCTCATGGTGATCCTTTCCACCATCCTTCTACAGGGAGCAATAATCATATTGTGGAACTTGATTCTCCATGTACACGACATGGCAATGCTTCTCTGGGTAGACTTCGAGAGCCTGTTTCGGGCAGAGATTTCCCCAGAGACTCTTCGTGCAGTGTACATATAAGAGATTCTTCATCTACAGCATGTCAGCATGACTATGGATCAGTACTTAGCGAGGTTCACTAAAATCTCACGCTACTCCATAGATTTGGTGCATGACCCTTTATTCAGGGCTCGGACCTTTGAGGATGGACTCAGTTTGGAGATCAGGGCTTTAGTGATCTCACTCATTATCCTGACGCAGGCAGGTGTGTTAGAGAGTTCCCTCTTGGTGGAGAGTTTCCTTGTTGAGAAGTCACCAGCAGTGAAACCCACTACCAATCGTCACATAGTGAAGTCTTCTGTAGTTGGTAGTAGATAGAGGTCACAGAAGTCCAAGAGGACCAGAACTATGGGTGAACGACCGCATGACTGAGGATCGGTTTTACAGGGCACCCGAAGCGGAGCCCATCATACCAGGAGCGAGCAGTGTCACGCTTGCGGCAGGCTAGGTCACATAACTCGTGACTATCCAACCTGCCATTCAGATGATCTGAAAATGGCCGAAAGACTTCCTAGGGAGGGGAATATATTTGACTGAGGTGGTTCGCAGGGAGTAGGCATACGTGGAAGAGGAGTTGGTCATGTAGTTGGCGATGGTCGATGATTCGATATATTTTTGCCACCACCATCAGAAGGTCCACCCCGACTGCAGGGAGCAGGTTGACAGGGGAGATCTTAGCTCCAGGCAGTTGTGGAATACGATCAAGGCACTCTGGATAAGATTTTAGGTACAATATATGTCTAATCCACCTTAGCTCCAGTATTTATAGACATAAGTTCCAATCATTCTTTCATTACCATGACCCACATTCGGAGCTCATAGATTCTTTTAGAGCCGTTGGCTCAACCGTTATCGCTAGAGACTTCTATGGGAGAAGATTCAACAATTACACACCGGTTCCAGCAGTGCGAGATTACTCTAGGTGGTGAGAGCTTCGGTTGGGATCTCCTAGTAGTGGCGTCAAGGCCTTACGACGTCATTTTGGGTATGTACTGGTTATCTACAGTCCATGCTCAGATTGACTGTATTTGACACAAATTACGGTGTATCTGTAGGAATGGGGCCGGGTTTACCTTCACCTATTAGAAGGGAGCCTTTACATCATAGGATGGACTTACCTGGCGGAGGGTGAAACCGGTGACTCATCAGTTGGCTAGCCATAACCTCAGAGTAGTTGATGTGCAACGTCCGAGTTATCCTGTAGTGGTGGACTAGTATGTGGATGTTTTCCCTAATGATGTCCCATGTTTACATCATTGTAGATAGGTGTACTTTTACATTGACTTGTACCCCAAGATGACACTGATATCTATACCAGCGTATCAGATGGCTCCCACGGAGCTTCATGAGCTGTGGGTACCACAAGAGGACTTGAGGGGAAGGGATTCATCTGGTCCTGTGTTTCTCCTTTGGAAGCCCTGATTTTGTTCACCAAAAATGTGGATGGAATCTTAAGGCTTTGTGTTGACTATCGACAGCTGAATTAGGTGACCGTGAAGAACAAGTACCAACTCCTGAGGATTGACAGCCTCTCTGATCAGCTGAAGGGAGCACGATGGTTCTCGAAGATAGACCTCAGATCAGACTATCACACGCTTAGAGTACGAGACGAGGATGTTCAGAAGGTGACCTTCAGTTTTTGGTATGGACATTATGAGTTCTGGTTTATGCCATTCGGCGTGACCAACGCTCCAATAGTGTCAATGGGACTCATGAACTAGATCATTCAGCCATACCTTGATCTCTTTGTAGTAGTCTTCGTCGATGACATTCTGATCTACTAGGATACTGAGAAGGAGCATGCCTATCATTTGCAGGTAGTACTGGACACACTTCGAGAGCATTCTCATTATGGTTAACTCTCGTAGTGCCAGTTCTAGATTTGAGAGGATCACTTTCTGGGACATGTCATATTGGAGGCTGGAGTTTCAGGGGATCCAGCAACGATTGAGGCGGTACATTCTTGGAAGACACCTTGGAGTGTGACGAAGGTACAAAGTTTCATGGGTTTGGCTGGATACTTCCAAATATTTGTGGTAGATTTATCCATAGTTGAAGCACCTCTATCATTATTGGAAAAGAAGGGGTAACCCTTCATTTGGTCATAGAATTGCCAGCTATGTTTTCAGGAGCTGAGGAAGAGGCTAACTAGTGCCCCTATCTTGTGGCTTCCAGAGGAAGGCGTAGGGTATGTAGTCTACTGCGATGAATCAGGGACCAAGCTTGGATGTGTCCTGATGAAGGTGAGAGTAGTTATCCTGTATAGTTCTAGATAGCTGGGAAAACATGACTAGAACTACACTACCCCTGACCTGGAGTTAGAAGCAGTGGTCATCAGATTGAAGATGTGGAGACACTATCTTATGGGAATGTGTTTTACATTGTACTCTGATCACAAGAGTCTCTGGTATATCTTCTCTCAGAAATACCAAAACCTGAGACAATGACACTGTCTTGAGTTCCTCCAGGACTATGACTTCGAGATAGTCTATACTCCTGGGAAGTGAAATGTTGTTGCAGATGCACTCATCATGAGGTCTGGTATATAGATTCTAGGGGAGGTGACGGGGCAGCTGGCCGCTTTGTAGATATCGTTCATGGAACGTGATGGAATGGATTTTCTTTTGTATATTATAGCCATTGCCCCACTTCTTCTGTGAGTCAAAGAGGTGCAGCATAAGGATGCTAACTGCAAGACACGACGTGCTTAGATATCCATACGACATGCACATGATGGATTTTCTGAAGGTGGGGAGCACGTCATCCTCTTCAGAGGACGTACCATGGTACCAATGTCACTTCAGGAGGAAGTGTTGTGGGATTTCCACAAATCCCCTCTAGCGGTACATCCAGGAGTGGTGAAGATGTACCAGGACCTCTGATGACAGCACTGGTGTCTAGGAATGAAGAAATGAGTAGCATAGTTTTTCTCTCGGTGCCTCACTTTCCATCAAGTGAAGGTGGAGCATCAGGTACTAGCAGGCTTGGTTCAACCTTTAGAGGTCCCAGAGTGGAAGTGGGATGGGATATCCATGGACTTCGTGATGGGACTTCCATGTACATCCAGGGGACCTGACTCTATTTGGGTGATCGTCGACCGACTCACCACGTCGGCCCACTTCCTACCAATCAGAGTGCAAGGTTCAGCAGAGAACATGGGACACCTCTATGTGTAGATGATTGTGAGGATAGATGGAGTTCATTAGAAGATTATCTCTGATCGTGATGCACCATTTACTTCCCGACAATGGAAGGGGTTGGAGGAGGCTTTTGGGACACAGCTTCGTTTGAGCACCTCCTTCCATCCTCAGATGGATGGCTAGATTGAGCCGACCATTCAGACCCTCGAGATCATGATGTGTGCTTGGGTCATCAGCTTCAGTCTCTTCTAAGATGATCACTTTCCATTGGTGGAGCTTTCATTCAAAAATGGATATCACTCCACCATTGGGACAAAACATTTTGAGGAGTTATACAGGTGGCATTTCAAATCACCTTTATGCTAGAATAACCCAGGGGAGTCCGTACTTATGGGACCAAAGATGGTACGGGCTACCACAGAGAATGTACAGATCATCCAGGAGTGGATGAAGACTACACAGAGCAGGAAGAAGTCTTATTCCGACAGAAGACAGAGACATCTAGAGTTCAAGGATGGGGACCATGTCTTTCTATGGGTCTCACCCTGACGAGGTTTACAGAGATTTGGCTGAGGCGGAAAGTTATCTCCAAGATTTATCAGACCCTTCCAGGTCCTTAGTAGAGTTGGTGAGGTGACTTACAGCTTATCTCTTCCACCTCAGCTGCACCGAGTGCACAAAGTCTTTCGTGTATCATAGCTAAGGAGATATGTGCACAACAATTCTCACATCATCGACCATGGAGAGAAAGACTTCGACAATGGGGTGACTTTTACAGATGTTTCTGTAGTGATTTAGGATCTACAAGAGTGGGTCTTTCGTGGATGTTCGATACCTCTAGTGCATGTTCGCAGGCAGCATGAAAACCTCCAAGATAGCACATGGGAGTGGGAGGCTTAGATGTGTGATCAGTACCCCCACTTGTTCCCTTATATTTAGTTGTAGAATATAGGGACATAAAGCCCTGAGGTTGGGAGAATTTAAATAACTATAATTTACATGTAATGTTTTTTAATAAATGGGAATTTTATGAGTTCCCAAAAATTGACGGCACATGATTCCGAGGCCTGGAGTGCCTGGAGTGAATTTCTTAACTTTTTTTGGGTATATTCATTAAATGTGTGAGTGGGTTTTTCTAACTTTTGAACTGGTGCTCAGAATTGAAATTATCAGGCACCATTGAACTCGCAGCGCCGATTTTCGCTTAATGAGACATTCACCTCGAAATCAGATTGTCGATGGTGAAAGATAGTTTTTGGGATTTTCGTGTAAGAATAAAATAAAAATAAAATTTGTGTGATATTTTATTTTTATTTGAAACACCCAAGTGGGTGTTGGTAGGTGGGGTCCATCGTAACTAAACCTACATATGGAAGTTGAGAAGTGGGGGGAACCAGACCTTAACCTCCCACAAGAGGTTATGGTGGTGGGGATCACCCGAACCTAACCTCCCATGAGAGGTTATGGTGGTGGGGACCACCTGAGGCCTAAACCTCTTGAAATCCCCTTATTATGGATAAAAACCTCTCTACCCCCTCATTAATGTGGGGGAGTCTCTTGACCTCCTCCAAAATAATTATTCCAATGCACACAAAATTAATATGCCAACCTAGTTAATTGATTAGCCTAATTTGAATTTGTTCCAATGAACTAACTAGAGAAAATAATCTATTATCCTTGGAATCTTCGGTGGAATTGGGAGGAAGGAGATCTTGGAAGAATGCTCCTCAACGAAGAATGTATTCTTCCTTGATGAACGCTTCAGCGGTGAAGAACGCTCCACCAATGATGAACATAGACCCCCTTCGTCCTTCTTCCTCGGGACTTCTTTCGACATGGGGCATCCTATTCTATGGAGAATCGACGACCGTACTACCTTCTTGGGACAATTCCATTATTTAAACTAGGCAGGACTTTATTTCTATTTGATTATCGCTATCCATTTTCTCCCATTCTAATACTTTTGTGGGATTGGAAATAGAGATTTACGTGGGTTATAGGAAATTATGTTTTAAAATATCTTCCACACACATTCATGCTTCGTTTTTTGTGAACCTCTTGCTACCACTCTATATGCGGAGGGTGCCGGCCAAATGCACATTCCCAACCCTTAAATCGTTTTCTTTGATGTGTTATTAGAAATGGAGGAAGGCGACAAAGGAAATAGCGCTCCCACCCGTATCCTGTGCAACCTGTGCCGCCATGTGGAGATTCGGCCACTGAGACGAAACAACCTCACGATCGGTCGGGCCAACCACAGCCGAACTGAGCTGTCACGCCACCCGGGGCCGAACCCCTTCGCCACGCTACTGATGTCCAATGGGCCGAGCCATAGCGCCACAACCGTCTGCCATACCGAGTCGTCGCGTCACCTCTGTCTCTGTCGAGCCGAGCCCCGCTTCCGTCGAGCCGAGCCGTCGCGCCGCCTCTTCCCTTCATGCCATGTCGCTGCACCACCACTGCCCCCCCGAGCCAGACCACCAGACCGTGGCCGAACCGCCGCCCCACGTCTGATCCGCCATCCAGCGGTGGGACCGCCACTCCTCGCATGGCTAGACCACCACACTGCGGCCAGTTAGTCTCCCCGCGGCCGGACCACCACCTCCCGGACAGACCACCTCCCCGTTGTCATGTTCCATCCTCGGCCTAGCCACACCAGGCCTAGCCGAGCCGCCCCGCGCCCTAGCGGCACTCGGAGGTCGAGCTGCCGTCACGACACTCTCCCCATGCCCTCACGGCCTGCTGGGCCGGACCCAGTGTGCTGGGCCAAATCTAATGGGCTGGGCTGCATTGCGGGCCATGCCAGACTCAATGGGTTGGGCCGGGTTGACTCAAACATGGTCATCCCATGCTGGGTGAGGCTGTGTGGGTCCGACTGGGTCGGACCGAACCCAGGCCCACTATGACCCATTTACATACTTGTGTCACTAACTTTGGCACCAGACGTCCGTTTGATGAACCGTCAGAGGTGATGGAAATCATGGAGTCAGATAGTCCCTTTGATGATACACCACTATGTTTTGGATTATGATTGGGTACAGTTAGGTTGGATCGAGCACGAATCCAACTGGGCCCCCGGGACAAAAAATGATAATAAATCACAGACCGGGCATCCGATTAACGCACCATCTCTTACGTTGACACCCCTATGACGTGATAGACATTTGAGATAATTCTTCATGGGAATTCGTGGCAGTTGGAGTATTGAACAGTAGCTTTTGGATCGAATCCTCTTAGAGACGAGTGAACAAATTGTGGAGACCTAGTGGTTGTCTAAGACTTGACGACTACTGACCATTTCGACTCGGAGTGGCTTGATAGGCCCAGTGGGGAGTGCCTTAGTGATATGGCAGACCCACGGTACTCGATAGGAGGATTACCTCAGCAGGCCTTGAGGGGGAGTATATATTTGTGACACGGTAGACCCATGGTGGGGAGCGCCTCTCTGTGACGCCATAGACCCACAGTACTGGACAAGAGGTGTACCATAGCAGTCCAAGGTTAGTGGAAAGCACCTATATGTGATGCGGCAGACCCACTGTACTCGATAGAGGAGGAATTCTCCAGCAGCCGGGGTGTTTGACATTGTGTTCAGAATATTACATGAAACTACCACTAGAATAAATCATGGTTTGAGCTGAGTTAGTATCTCTGTTTTTTCCTCATGAATGAGATGAATTACTTGATTACTTTGGTATATTTATGGACATATAACTATGTGAGGTTTTCTGTTGATTTCATACTTTGTGGTTTATCCTTGGTGGATTTTATGAGACCTTGAGTGTCTTGGGGTCCCTACTAAGTATCGTTATACTCACCGTTGCACGAGTTATGCCTGCACCTTGTTGTGTTGGATAAAGATGACGAACATCACTGAATGAGGCTGAGATTACTAGGACTGGATGGTACTTGTAGGTGAAACTTATGACGAGTCGGTACATGGAGGAGACAGAAGGACAAGGAGTGCTTAGGAGGCATTCGGTACCTACCCTTCTGGTAGGAACATCAAAAGATGACCCAGCAGATGACTTTCCCTTTTCATCTATTTTATTGTATCACAGTTGTTCTTGTAATTTCTAGTTGGGATTGTATTCTGGCCCCTTTACATTCAACATTCTTTTGTTATATAGTTTACTTGGTGTTTCGTCCAAATGTGTGCTTTCTTGTGTGTGTGTTTATAGGTTATAAAGGCAATGCCTTCCCAGTTTTAGGGAAATACACATTTAGTGGTAGTCCCCAGCCCCTGGCCTATGGAAGGCAAGCTTGGGGTAGTCACGGCATGGGCCATGTGGGACGAGTCGTGAAATTTGAAACTCAAAGCTTCAAAAACTTAGTTTTATTTTCTAGTATGACAATGAATTGTGAAATCATAATCCATGATCAGTTTCATCCATCTTATCTATTTTATATTAAATTATTCTAAAGTGAATATATAAAAAAATAATTTGGGATCAATATATATTTCACACTTTACTGAATAAAAATGATGACTATTAATTTTTAAATGAAAAACTATAGTATCTAATTCAATATCATGTGTAGGGAAATTTAACTCATGAGGTATCAACTATTATGATGTATAAGAAATTAGATGATCAATATGCATGAGTATATAACCAACTCCATTCAAAGAAGCATAACTATAGATAGAAAATTCACAATTTCTATGAGGCAAGTCCACAACTTGATCTTTCACCAATCTTATTTTTAGTTCTTAAAAAACCATAAAATTATTTTCTTATATGAATTTAAGTCCTTTTTTAGTTAAGTTTTTCCTTGGTTTAGAAAACCTAACAATGTTTTGAGAGAACTACTGATAATAACCTTATAGTCTAAGAAAAATTTGAATCTCTATGATATTTGGGGTTCTTGGACATTATTTAACAACATCTATTTTAGAAGGTTCAAAAACTATTCCATCATTAAAAAACATATGACCATGGAATGAAATTTTATGCAACAAAAATTTACAAATAAACAATTTTCGATATTGTTTATTTTATGTTATGGTTTGAATGAATATTATGTGGATCCATTCATGTTCATCTTAAAATTTCGAATATACAAATTAATTATTAATAAATAAAACTATAAACTTATCCAAGAAATAAAAAAACTATATTCATAAGGTCCACAAATACAAATGGTGAATTAGACAATCCAATCGTCAGAACCTTAATATCATAATGATCGTATCTATTCCAAAATTATGTCTTAAGAATATCTGATCCCTTGACTATCAACTGATGGTACCCCAACCTAATATCATCCTTCAAAAAATACTATCCTCTTTTCATATGATCAAACAAATCATTAATGTGAGGAAATGAATATATGTTCTTAACAAAGATTTTATTCAAATATCTCCATCCAATTAAATGTCTTGTTTGCCAATATTTATTTTTAGAAACCAAATATGAGAACCCTATACATAAGTGATTGGGAGTATGATACTTTTTTCTTAAAACTCATGTATTTTTTATTTCAGTTCTAAAAATATCCACTTGTTCCATTTAATAAGGTGGATTAGAAATAGTCTTATCATTAGAGACTAGTTCAATAGTAAAATCCACCTACAGTCGAAAATAACACATTGAAAACAATTAGGGAATAAATCTATTTATTCATTTTCTACTAGAACATAAATGATTTGAATAAGTCATTATTTTTAAAACTATAAGATATTTAATATTCAAATAAATAACTAATATATTCTATATATTCTTAATAATTTATAAAAGGAATAAAATCATTGAATATAAATTTCAAAAAATTAAAAAATATCTTTCCATAAAAAATTGAATACAAATACATACCAAGAATGATCTCAAACTATAATATATCTAGTTCAACAAGACTTTTAGGAAATTAATACCACTAATAAAAATATCAAGATTCCTATAAATCAGGGTTTCTTTAATACTCCCACTCTATGTTTTCATTGAAAAGTTCGATCTTTTTTTTGATGAGGTTATATTCCCAATTTACATGAAAATTTATCATAAGTGAAAGACTATGAGGATCGAAATTCAAAAATTGTATTTTTCTAATTTGAAAAAGTATGTATCATACCTTAAAATTCATCACTTTATATACCAACATCAACCATAGTTAAATGAGAATAATTTCCAGTAATTTTAGGTTATTAGTCTTGATGACTCCCCCCACCCTGAGTGACTAAATTTTAACACATATTAGAATAATTTCCCAACTCATTGAAACTAAAAAATCTTATCATTAGCATTTAATTATTATTTTTTCTAATTTTACATATAGTCACAATCCATATATCATATTCACTAAATCGAAATCACTTCCCTTAAATTGTAATAAAGTCTACAAGATTAGTTTTACCACACATTTCATAGTATGGGAACTTGGTTTTCATATATCCATATTTCTCTGATGGATACTTCCCCATTGGATTCCATTTAAACCATTTCATACTATATTGTTCTCTAGGAACATATATTTTATAAAACTATATCTCCACTTTCTGAGCACAACAGAAAAAAAATAATCGCTTTAAAATCCCTGCATGGACAAATCTCTTAATAAACCTGGTTTTATCCTAGAGTAAAATCTATGAAGTTTACATTTAATTCCATAAAAACAATATTATACATACCTGTCCAGCACTGTAAAATTTTCTTCATGCATGGACACATAATATTCATCATTGTTCCTCAATTAAAGTATTTTTTTCGATATGGAATCTGACAACTTTAGAGAAATATTTATCAAGGATAGTATCTTTAAATAGTTTTCATTCCATTGTATTAAGATCATATCTCTATAGTATTCTTAACCAGATACATCAATAGATAAAATCCACCTTTAAAATGATAAATGTGGAGAGTTATCTTTTGATGTTTCAAAAATCCAATGACATTGAATATATTATCTATATCATTTATCCATCCATCAGCTACCATAGTGTATGATGATCCACATAATGATGGGGGGTTTTGTCCCATGAAACTATCCACTATAGAATTGTTCCATTATGGTGATTTTTTTTCTATCTATAATGGATACCACCACTAGTTATAGCTTGTGTCAATAGAATAATCAATATAACAAAATATTTATCTTCCAATGCAAACCCTCTCTAGATATTTATTAGAAGGGATATTATCCCCTTAGTGCCTTCTTATTTCATATCCACATGTTTCCTTTTTGTAAAACCATTATAAACAAAAACTTAACATACACAGTTACATGGTAACATAAAAGTTTTATATAGTTTAAAATTAATGATGTTATAAAATCATTCATGGTTATTCTATTAAAATTATCATATCCTATAATGTTATCTAAAATGCATCTCTTAATCTAACTATATGAACCAACCTTAAACATGACCTAATCATGAGTATTAAGTAACGATTTCATTTTATTATATTCGAGGAACTTTTATGTTTGAAATTTTAGATAATATTTTCAGAACTCACAGATTAAAGAACCAAATATTTACATTATGGAATCTTCTGATTATTGTCCTTTTTTATCATAATATAAAACAATCGAATTAAAACACGATTTATTTTCATTAAAAATGTTTATTAATTTTAAGTTGACATATTCCCTTAAATTAACCATACATAAAGCCTATTATTTTATTATAATAATGGATGAACAAAAAAGGATCATTTACAGACCTAAATAGAATATGTTCATCAGTCTATCGAAAATAATAAATACCCATGAAATTTTTATCTTTATATCAATGTTATTTGAGTGAAATTATATAAATCATTTTAAACTAAAATCACACATACTTTTATCTCCATGAAATGAATTGAATACATTAAAAGAAAATATAATCCCTATAGGTAACTTGGAGAATTTTCATTCTTATCCCTCTTACAAAGGGAATAATCGATATCATCTTCTTTTATATCCAGAGTTCCAAATGAATTTGTGGTATATCAAAGACCCAACCATCCCTGGTTTAACATTAAACCACTCATCATTGGTTTATCATGGAACCAACTACCCTTGTTGAATAATTTAACCAGTCATACATGGGTTATAGTGGAATAAAATATCCTTGGTTGATCATAGAACCACATCTCCTTGGTTAATAACAAACAATCATATCCTTCATTTATAATGGAACTATATGTCATTAGTTTATAACAGAAACTCCTATCATCATAAAAAAAATTAAGAACCATAAAATAATTATATATTTCATAATAATTAATTTATATCATAAAATCCATTAAAAACAATATTAATCCCATATGAAAAACTATTTTAGAATATCAAAATTCCCATTTCTTTTATAAACTAATTTTCAATACCAAAATATAATTTTCTTTCAGAAACTCATTTTCAGTATATAAATAATAAAAAAAGTGAACGTGTATTTTTTGGAAGAAAAAGTCCATTCATATATTGAAAAAAAACTTCAGTTAATGGTTATTGTGGGGGGAAATGTCAGTGTCATCATACATGTTAAAATAGAACATTCCATTTTTTATTTTTAATGAATGTAAAACATTTCCTACAATGATTCTTTTTTGAAAAAAAATGAATGAAATAAAAAAATTAACTTTATAAAATTATATTTTCAACATAATTAAATTAATAAAATCATTTTATAAACATGGAAATGGAATATAAAGAGATTTTTAATGTAAAAAATTAGAATTGTATTTTTTAAAGAAAAGTTCCTTATAACTTTGGAAACATTTGAATACTAATAGACCTGAATTAATATCAATATAAAAATCCATAAATATCATGATAATAAGTTATTTAATAATATAACATATCCAAGGGGATGTATATAAACCTAATAAAATAATATATATGCATCACATCAAAATATTCCTCTACAAATGAAATTGAGATGAAGTCCCTTGCCTTGAGTTTGATTTACCAATTTCATTCTTTATATTCTAGAAAATAAACTTATTTGAATTATTATAATTACTACTAACCTATATTAATTTATTTATTACTTTTATTTCACATATTACAATGTTATATACAAATTTCATAATGAATGATGATTATGTCAGATGTTTTGACAATATTCATCTTATAGGTCAAAAAATGACACTGTAGGTTGAATATGGTCCAAGTATTCCTTAATTAAACACCTCAAGAATAATAAAAATTATATAATTATCTTATTTGTACATCGATTATAATTAGTATACCTAAACATGTTATGTGTTCTGTAAAAATGGACTGTATTATAATCGTCGAGATGGTGGGTCATACGTACGCATGCGTAACTTTTCCATTTTTCAATGATCATTATGGAAAGAAGGTATGAATTATTTTATTTCTAAATAATAATTATAATATCATAATTTTCATGTTATTTATTTAGATACATTTTTATATTTCAACAATGTTTATAAATTATGAAAACATAGTCTCAACACTTTGCGGAGGTGGTAGTCCACACTTATGAATAAACAACATTATAATTTATATGTGTAAGAAATAACATGATATATTATGTTTTTATAATGATAAATATTTAATTTATATCACAATTATTACATTTATATTATGTATACTCAATAATATTATCCTTATAACCATCAATTTAAATCATTATTGAAAAATTAATCACATCGTTTCGTTGGGCGATAGTCTAACGAAAATACGAGAGATGCTATCTTATCACCCCCAAACTATAAAGTGAAAAGGTATATGTGAAATAATGACTCAATAATTATAAATAAGTTAAAAATATAATACATATAATTCAAATAAATCATTATAATAAGCCAAAATAGGTGATGATGGAAAATTAAAGGCATTTTTTTCATGGTCGTAGTCCACTGTACAAACGAATGGAAATTTTGTATCTCATTTGATGGATGAGGAAAAAGATTTTGGTTATTCGATTAACATAATAACATCTAACTATATGAGAGAAACTATTTTAATCATATAAATAAAATTTAAGTTCATTTGAATTAGGTTTTAGAAGAAATAAAATGAAGATACTCAGGTAAAAATATATTGGGACTATTAAATTAATTATTTTATAGAAAATAAATAGATTTTTATTTATAAGAATAGATATTTTTTACTATTCAATGAAAAATAATTTTTTTAGAAAAATACCAATAATTGACCTTAAGTTAATTTTTATATAATGATTTCAAAAAAAAAATTCAATTTTCCAAATTGAAATTCTAAAATTTAAAAATTAATATTTCATATAAAAAATTATAGTAAAAGTGTTTATTTAAAAATATTTCTTTTCTTTTGTAAAAAGTAGTTGATTTTTTTATTAAGAAAAAATATATAATTCATGATAATGATTTATTCTATAATTACTTAGTTTTTTACATTCTTCTCCTTTTTGGAAATTTCATCCTCATAATTTCATTCAATTATTAAAAAACATGGGATATATTTCTATCATAGTATTTTAAGATTCCCATGTAGCTTCTTCAACCATATGACTTTTTTCATTAAACATTAACCATGTTATTCACCTTATTCCTCAACACTCTCCATCTACTGATAAGAATATAAATATTATGTTCCTCATATAATATATAATTTTCCAATAAATCTATGTCATGGATCAAAACATGAGGTGAACCTGGATCATATTTTCTTAATATAAAGGCATGAAAAATTTTGTGTACCTAGGATAAACATAAAGGTAATTTGCCTCTATAGTATATTAGAAAAATTATTTAGGATTTCATATGTTTTAATGAACCACGAAATTAGATTTCCCATTTTACCAAAACGCATAAAACATTTCCACTGTGTTATATTAAATAAAGAATAAAGACCTACCATGAGAAAAAATATTTACTCCAATGATTCTTATAAATTTTATGCCATCTTTGAGCCTTCCTCATATATTATTGAATTTACTTCACAGTCTCATACATTTCCTCTATAAAATCTAGTCCAACAAACATTCATCATCCTACCTCTTCCTGAAATGATGGTGTTTGACAAAACTCTCCATATAATGCCTCAAGAGGTTCCATCTATATACATGGATGGAAAAAATTATTATGGAAAACCCAAACTATAAATGTTGTTGATCACAAATTCCCCAACAATCCATTGATTATAAACAAGTATATCTTCATTGGTTTGATTTTTTTTCTTAGTATAACTGTTTATTTGAGGATGAAAAAGTATAAAAAAATTTAATAATGAGCCAAATGAAATTTGAAGTCCATTATAAAAATTAGATATTAATATTAGATCAGAAGGTTCTAGGCGCAACAAAATCTCGTTGGTGGATGTTCCCACTTGACTTTTTGTCATTAGAAATGACCAATCAGGGATCAATACGATGATAAACGCCAATCTCCAGGGATCAAATCACTGAAACGGACAATGAATAATGATAGTCTCGGAACCCCAAATGAGGGCCATCACAAGTTGATTATAATTAATTTAATTAATTGACAAGAATTACCTTTTTGGATGTTCTTTCTTCGTTGATATTCTTGATCACCTTCCTATGTTATTTGTCATTTCTTCATAGAAGCCATGGGTAGACTTCCTCTAGTGGTGATCCACACATGCCCCATGTATCTCTAGACATTGCCAAAGGAATCTCTGGGTGCAAGTGTGGAGAATCTTTTACTTAGGTTGTCCTCCTTAGATAGCCTTGATCTGATGGAGGTGGATATCCCTCATACATGAAAGTGTTCTCGGAGGCAGAGTTCTTTCGGTTTGGAGAGAATTATCCAGAATTGTTGTGCACAACGATTCTCTTAGGGAAATAGTTGGGGTTTTAAGGATATTAATAATCATATTTGAGGTTGTAATGTTATGACAATAAATAAATGCATTACGCATTTCATTTATTTAATTACTGCTTATAAAAACCCCATGTCATGTAATTAATTCCTTGACATGCACCCACACCGATTATAATAAATATCATTTACTAAAATGATATTACTTCCTCAAAATCTCAACTGGAAAAACTACACAGCATGTAATCATAAATACACAATGTGTACTTGTTTTTCATTGAAAACTACATGGCGTGTGCATTCAATGTACACGATCAATTTATATTGTTTTTATTTATTCATTTCCTTTCAAAAATGAAAACTACTTGGCGTGTACATTCAATAATACATGACGTGTACTTGTTTTCAAAATAAAAACTACACGACGTGTAATCATTAATACACGGTGTGTACTTATTTTCATTTTTTTCTTCATCCAACATTAAAAAAATTTAGGATTCCTTGAATAATTATTAAACCGCATATGGGAATAATCTTTATTCTACTTGAGATACTTGAATACACTTAGTGTGTGACCCTCTAGGCCTCTTTCTCATTGGCATTTGGTGGGCTTGCGTAAAGTCCAAGATTAATGTCTAACAATGAGTCAAGGCACCCAAGAGAATGAAGTTGACACCACATTTACATGTCACCTCATACGAACACATAATGTGTAATTTATTCCCTTTGTCTCAATTTCTCATCAAGTATGTTTCATGGAAGAGTCATAAAACTATATGCTTGATATGTCATTCATTGAATTCATGAAATAAACATGTCGTGTCACCATGGACATGGAATTTCATTGAATGTTCTATTTCAATCAAAAGAGCCTGAGATATCTACTTCGATATAAATATAGAAGTGGAAATTTTTTCCTCAACTTATCCATTAATAACATGTCATTGGTGGCGTACCCAACGTACCCTACTTTTCGTGAACTGTCTTCGTGACTATTTCTGTCAGCAAATGTAAGTGTGTGAGTAAAGACATGAATTAATGATAATCTTCTGGTTTAAAGACCATTACACACACTCGTATATAGTAATGTATGATGACACCAAGACAAGAAGAATTACTACTGGCCGGTCTGTTCTCATAATCTCCCATCTTGGAGAATATCAAGTGTGAACTCCAGGAGAGAGAGTCTCATCTACTTACGAGTACTCGCACATGACGGTCTTTATACTATGTGTCCTATTATAGTATGTCATCAAATCGTAGTACATTATTTAAGAATATTGTTATATCATTTCAAGGTTCTCATCATAGCAGGGATCTTACATGACCTTATCAATGCAACAAATATTCCAGGACATTATTATATTATAGTCATGCAGAACAATGAACAATATATAATAAGCATACATTCATGTAATCAATGTACAAAACAATTGGTTCTTAGGACACCAAACCTTACAAATTCCCACTTTGACTAGAGCCAACTGCCTAAAACTTTTAGTCCACTAGACCTCACATGATGATCATGATTCTGCTGAGTCAAGGCATTAGTCAAGTGGTCCCCCACATTGTCTTCCATAGAAATACTGCTCACTACAACTTCACCTCTTTGAGAAAAATCCCTCAAGAGATGGTACTTCTAAAGTATGTGATTTGTCCACTATTGTGACCTTGGATATATTTCACATGACACCACTGCAGTATTATCACAATAGTGTGATAGGATCTTTACTTCTGGGTACTACATCTAGCTCTTAGAAAAAGCTTCGCATCCATACTGTTTCTTTAGCTACCTCAGAAGGTGTGATATACTCGGACTCTACTATAGAATCTGTGACCACACCTTGCTTTGAGTTATTCCAACTCACATCACCTCCATTCAAACTGATGATATATCCCGTTTTCCACGTCATGTCATCTTGATCAGTCTGGAAACTAGCATATACATGTCCTCTGATGACCAGTTGCTCATCTCCTCCATAAACCAAGAACATATCCTTAGTATGCCTCAAATACATAAGGATAGTTATGTCTTCCATCCAATGGAAGTCTCCTGGATCATCTTGATATCTGCCTACCACACTCAATGTGAAAGAAACATGTATCCATGTACATAGCATAACATACATGACTGACCCAATTTCATATGTGTAAGGGATACTATATATTTTCTTTATTTCCTCATGTTTCTGAGGACACATTTTCTTGGAATGTTTAATGCCATGTGACACTGGCAACAATCCCCTCTTTGACTGTTCCATACTGAATCTCTTCAGTCTCTTGTCAATGTATGTACTTTGATTCCGGCCCAACATTCTCTTGGATCTATCACGATGGATCTTGATCCCAAGAATATAAGTTTCCTCACCCAAGTATTTAATACAGATGAATTTATCCAACCATACCTTAACTGACTATAAGACAAGTACTTCATTTACAATTATTAATATGTCATCAACATAAACTATTAGTAAAATGACTGTACTTCCACTAATCCTTTTGTAGACACAAGTCTCCCATTCATTCTTAATAAATCCAAATTCCGTTACGGATTCATCAAAACTAATGTTCCATGACCTTTATTATTGCTTTAATCCATAAATTGATTTCTGCAACTTGCATACCTTGTTTGAATCCTTTGGAGTCACAAATCCTTCAGGTTGTGTCAAGTAGACATCTTCCTAGAGGTTCCCATTATGGAATGATATTTTGATATCCATTTTCCAAATTTCATAGACATGGTATGTAAAAATGGATAATAGGTTTCTGATGGATTTCAGAATCGCAACTGGTGAAAAAGATTCATCATAGTCAATTAATTGAAGCCATCTAAAACATTTTGCAACTAGTCGTGCCTTATAGGTGCTGACTTGACCCTCCATGACCAGTTTCTTCTTGAAATCTCATTTATTACCAACATTCTATACATCAACTGGAGGATCTACCAAAATTTAGAATTGGTTTTGATACATGGAATCCATTTCAGAATTCATGGCTTCTTGATACTTGGCAGCGTCTGTGCTCTCAACTGCTTCCTTGTAGGTAAGAGGATCATCATTGTCAACCAATAATGATTCCCCATCCTCAGTGACAAGAAGACCATATCATTTTGTTTCACACACCACTCTCATGCTCGTATGTAGTTCTTGTGTCTCTGGAATAGATTGGTCTTCCATGGGGCTTTGTGGAATTTTTTCTTGTACAAACTTCTGTGTATCTTAAGCCTTGACTTCATCGAAAACTATCTCACTCCCAGTATCTATTTTGGAGATGTGCTCCCTCTCATGGAATATGGCATGTCTTTCTACTATTACATTTTTATCTGAGGGGTTGTATAGGTAATGTCCCCTTGTTTTCTTGGGATATCCTATAAAGATATTCTTTGTGACTCAGGGTGCAAGCTTGTTACCTGAAGATGCCTTAACAAATTCTTCGCTGCCCCACACTTGTAAATCTGATAACAAGGATTTGTGCCTACTCCATAATTCGTAGGGAATAAAATTTATTGATTTAGTTGGTACTTGTTTTAATATGTGTGTTGTTGGTTGTAATGCATATACCCAAAAGGATATTGTAAGACTCGCATGACTCATCATTGATCTCACCATGTAGAACATGGTGCAGTTCCTCCTTTCACTGACACCATTCCATTGAGGCATGTAAGGATGAGTGATTTGAGATAGAATCCCAAACACCCATTAAAAATTAATTAATTCATGATTAAGATATACTCCTCCTTTATCTAAGAGGATTTTCTTAATCTTCTTGCCAAGCAGGTTCCCAAATTCAGTCTTGTATTCTTTGAAACAATCAAAAGAATTTGACTTATACCTCATTAAGTAAATATATCCATATCTACTAAAATCACCATTAAAAGTTATGAAGTATTTGAACCCTGGCATTGCTTCAATTGGAAATGGTTCACACACATCTGTGTGAAAAAATTATAGAAGATCTTTAGCTCTCTCACCTTTCCCACTAAATGGGGCTTTGCCCATTTTGCCTTGTAGACATGCATGACATACACCAAGTGTTTTTAGTTCGAATGAATGTAAATACCCATCTTGATGTGATTTTGTCAAACGTTTCTCATTGACTTGACCTTGACAATGACGAAAAAATTGGGTGTTTTATGAGTCATGTGAATTTACATTGTCACTGATTTCCATTACTTGGTTTGTGTAGTGAAACACATAATGGTCGATATATAAATGTGCCTTACCAAAACAAAAGCTATCTTTATAAAAGTAGGAACATTAATTTCCAAACTTGAAGATGAATCTATCAGTATCTAATCTGGATACTAAAATAATGTTTTTATTAATAGAAGGCACATAATATTAACCCTTTAACACTAAGATCATTCTAGTTGGCAATGTGAGGTGGTAGTCCTCGATAGCTACAACAACAAGTTTGGCTCTGTTGGCTACTCATAAATCTACCTCCCCTCGATCAATCTTCCGGAATCTACTTGGTTCTTGTATTTGGATACATATGTGAGAACAAAAAGATGTATGTAATACCCAATTTGTAGAAATAGATATATTGCATTCAATAACAAATGCACTTGAAGCTTCCCCTTGCTTCCTTGGTCAGGTGCAATTTTTCTTCCAGTGGCCCTTCTTGCACATGCGAAACAAACAACCTCCTGTTCTCTTTCCACCCCTTTGATCTTACTTTTCTTGGAATGCCTTAAAGAAGCTTTCGGAATAAATCTATTCACCTTCCCTTTCCTTTTATTCACTATAAGGACATAATGTTTTTCATGCTTCATATCGTTGTCCTCTTGGTGAATAAGGATAAGAAGATCAGATAGATACTTCACAATGTTGTTCATGTTGAAATTTACAACAAATTTAGAGAAGATCTAGGGGAGTTATGCGAGAATGAGATTGATACCCAGTTCCTCAGGTAGTTTAAACCCTAGAACCTCCAACCACTCAATGTAGCCAATGAGCTTGACTACATGAGGCCCAACTGGGGCACCCTCTTAAATATTTCTCTAAAATAGAGACTTAGAGATCTCAAACCATTCCTACATTTCTCTCTACTAGTATAGACCAAAGAGGTGCTCGAGAATGCTATAGGCATCCATGTCTTCATGAGACTTCATGAGATCACTTGACATTGATCATAGCATCAATCATTGAATGTTGAGTGCATCGCTCAAATGTTGATCATAGACCGGGAAATCATCATCACTCGCCCATTGGGCAGGAGAATTAGGAAGTGAGGACTCCAGTACGTAACACTTTCGTTCAGGGCATAGGATAACCTGAAGGTTCCTAAACCATTATTGAAAGTTACTGTCGGTGGGAAAATTGTCTGTATCTAGAATTGATCCCAGAGAAAAGGTGTTTGACAAGTTTGTCATATTGATTCAACAAATTAAAAGAGAATATTTATCAGTACTTTCTCTATTACATTTTATGAGAAGTAATAAATTTTTATTAAGTCTCCCACTATTTTATCAAGTCCCAATGGCCCTCAGAATTGAACTCAGAATGTCTAGTTTCATTGAAATTCTACTGAAAAGGATCAATATTCCCCTTCGCATAACCCCAACAAGGGTTGGTGAAGCTATTTCAAGGTATTTAGGTAGGCATGCCTTTGCCAACTGTGAGCTTAGAGTTCCTTGATCTTTTGAGTGGACACCTCAATCTTGAAATCCTAACATGGATTTCCTCAACTCTTACCACCATTTTACAACAATTCTAGAAAGGGTTGCTCTTATTGATGTAAAATGTTTAAGTAAACCCAAAACATTCATAAGAAGTTCCTTTAAAAAAGTAATTGTCCCATCATGGGTTGGTCAAACACATAGTTTTATTGAGTCCTTCCCTTAATCAAGTAACGGAAGGCTTGGTCTGACTTAATATGGTATTTGAGGGATTTTACTGTTTATGCGTAGTTTTTCATTATCACATGCTTGTTAATATTTTTTGATTCTTGTTCAAGTGATTCACCATGTTCTGATAATGTTTACTCATTGTCTGGTCATTATTTTATTCTATCTTTCCATGATTTTTTATTTCATTAACTATTTGATCGCGAAAACACATACATAATAAATAAAACATGAAATCAGACAAAAATAAAATATGATGGATTGATTATGAGAATCTATTGGTTATCTTATCTAGATATTTTGATAAGATAACCCCGACCTAGGGAAAAACAACTTGAACCTGATGGTTCGTGTTTTGCAGCTCCCACCTATCCACCTTTATCTCTTATTGGGTTCGTTTCTCCTTAGCTTCGGGTTTTGAACTCTCTCCTCTGACTTGGTAGATCCTCCATTACATGGGGTTTACATTAAAGAAACCATGGGCACATAGGCCCTACATATTATTGGTTGAAGTCCCATAGGCCAACGAATTTAAATTAAACAACTTTAAATGAAACAATACACACACAAAGGGTCTTTGGTCTAGCTCATGATCATCCATATAATGCAGCGACATTTACGCTTATTTAGAATTCAAATTCGTTTAATTGTTCTTTCTTCTAAGATAAGTCGTGCTTGAATTTAGTTAATTACGATCTTATAATTAATAAATTCTTTATCTTAATTTACTTTTAAAATTTCCTTGATATTATTGTCGTCCATATTCCTTGTACAGGTATTCGTACTTTTGGAGGAAACCTAGTGAAATTCTATTTTTGGAAAGTACACAGCCTATAATATAGCCCACATGCCATGTATTTTTCACCATTTATCCAAAGTAACATCAAGGGATTTGGTTTGTTTTCTGTACTTTGGAAATTTTGGAGTACATGGCATGTAGATTAATCTAACATGGTGTGTACTTCCTTGTTACACTGTTACTGGCCTGGAAATCCCATGTACGCGGAACACGACTTCTCCTTGTACACAGTTTCACCTAGGTCGGATCGGACTATAAGGCGTGTTGATTCAAAATATATGCCGTGTATTCTAGTTTCCACACGCCATTCAATTATAGTCAACACGATGTAATAAATTCTTAGTCATGATCCATTCATACAATGTGGTTTCACAGACCAGTACCAGTTCATTGAACCTAAGTACATGGCATGTAGTTTTCACTACACACCGTGTATTATTATGCTGTACAGAGAGAAAGAGAGGCTCCTCCGAATGAGTTCCACATTTTTATTTTAATCAAAATTAAAATTAAAAGGTCATTTCTATGATGAGAATATAGAAATGAATAAGGAAGAACAGATCTCATTCATTCAGTTTTATAGAATGATTTATCTTGAATTGAATAAAATATAAATACGTAAATTATAAACAAAAATTAAATAAATATAATCAATATTGTAACCTCGCTTTTATACCAATTTAAGGTTCTAGGCATAGTAGAATCTCATGGGTGGATGTTCCAAATTGGCTTTTTGTCATTAGCAATGATAAATCCGGGATCAATATAACGATAAATGCCTGTCTCCATGGATCAAATCACAGAAATAGACAAAGAATAAGGATGGTCCCATAACCACAAACGAGGACCATCACAGGTTGATTATAATTAATTTAATTAATTGAAAAGAAGTACCTTTTTAGATGTTCTTTCTTTGTTGATATTCTTGATCACGTTCCAATTTGATTCATCATTGCATCATAGAATCCAAGTGTAGACTTCTTCTAGTGGTGATCCACACATGCACCACATATCTCTAAACGTCACCGATGGAATCTCTGAGTGCTAGCGTGGAGAATCCTTTGCTTGTGTTTTCCACCTTAGATCGCCTTTATCTGATGGAGGTGGATCTCTCTTAGTCTTGAGAGTGTTCTTGGAATACAGAGTTCTTTTGGTCTTGAGAGAATTCTCTAGAATTCTTGTGTACAAAGATTCTCTTAGTAAAGGATTTGGTGTTGTGAGGAGATTTATAAGAATGTTTGATGTTGAAAAGTTATGACAATAAATAAATGCATTACACATTTTATTTATTTCATTAACTCTTTTGAAAACCCCATGTCGAGTCATTAATTCTTTGACATGCTCCCACACATATTATAAAAAACATAATTTAATAAAATGATATTATTTCCTCAAAATCTCGAATGGAAAAACTTCATGGCATGTAATCATAAATACACAGTGTGTACTTTATTTTCATTGAAAACTACATGACGCATACATTCAATGTACAAAGTGTGTATATCTTGTATTAATTTATTCATTTCCTTTCCAAAATGAAAACTACACATCGTACACATTCAATAATACACGGCGTGTACTTGTTTTCAAAATAAAAACTACACGACATGTAATCATTAATACACGGCATGTACTTGTTTTCATTTTATTTTTCCTTCGACATTAAAACGCTTTAGGATTACTTGAATAGTTATTAAAACACATACGGGAATAATATTTATTATACATGAGATACTTGAATACACTTAGTGTATGACCCTCATGGCCTATTTCTCGTTGGAATTTGGCGGGCTTTCCTAAAGTCCAAGATTACTGTCTAGCAATGGGTCAAGGAACCCAAGAGAAAGAAGTTGATGCCGCATTGATGTGTCACCTCACAAGAATGATTGTTGTGTAATTTAATCCCTTTTTCTCAATATCTAATCCATAAGCTTTCATGACAGTGTCATAAACCTATATGCTTGATCTGTCATTCATTGACTTCCAGAAATAAACTTTTCGTGTCACAATGGCCATGGAATTTGTTCGACAGTTATATTTCAATCGAAATGGCCTGATATATATACTTCCAAATAAATATGGAAGGGAAAAATCCTTCCTCATATTATCCTTTAATAACATGTCATTCGTGACGCACCCAACGTACCCTACTGCCTGCCAACTCTCTTCGTGAAGGTTTTCGTCCGCAAAATTAATTGCATGATTCCTGAAATGCGTTAATGATAATCTTGCAATCTAAGGACTATTTCACATGCTCTTAGATAATAATGTATAATGACACCAAGACATGGGCAATTACTACTGGCTGGTCTGTTCTCATAATCTCCCATCTTGGAGATTTCCAAGTGTGTACTCCATGAGTGTGAGTCTCGTTTTCTTACGAGTACTTTCACATGATGGTCTGTATACTATGTGTCCTATCATAGTACGTAATCCAACCATAGATCTTTATTTATGAGTATTGTTATATCATTTCAAGGTTCTCATCATAGCGGGGATCTTCCATGACCTTATCAATGCAACAAATATTCTAGGACATTATTATATTATAGTCATGCAGAACAATGAACAATATATAATAAGTATGCATTCATGTAATCAAAGTACAAAACAGTTGGTTCTCAGGACACGAACCCTTACAGGATCATGGTTTGATACAATGGAGAGAGGAAATCTATATGTCCTTACTAGCTCCTTTAAATACAATTAGTAAAGTTGAATAAAAGGAATAATGTATATAATGGGTTGGATATGTACTGATTTTATTAATCAGTCAACAATAACCCAAATCATATTGTTACCTCATGAAGTATTTGGTTATCAAAAAATGAAATCCGTTGATATATTTTTTCATTTCTACTTTGGCACTAGAATTGTTTGTATGATTCAATTCCGTAATTTTCATTCCACTTTAACCAACTGAAAATTCAACAATTTCAAGGTAGAGTATGTGATATCTACTTTCATTAAATCCCCCTATTAATACTTGAAAATAAATATGTACATCATAGTGATGTCTATATGAAAGAAAATAATATATCTATGATATTAACTTAATATATATTTCTTCAACAGGGAATCATAAGGCACACATAACAAATTCATCAATATATCTTTCTATTCGATCCCACTACTAATACCCCCAGAGGTCACTGTACATATTATCACTTCCTAGATGAAAATAAAACAGATAACTTTGATCATAAATAAACAAACATTTATTTATATGAGAATACCAATAAATTCACTGTAACACCCCCAGATTCCACGATACACTTCTTCTTAATAATTCAATATGTGCGATGTATGCAACTCCAGGTTCAATCACATCATGACATATCAAACTATCTGTTTCAAAAGCGGTTATGAATAGTATTAACCAAAATTTTAATTATATATATATCCTATAAAATTTTAAAATTCATATCTTGTGTTTCTAAGAAATAATATAGGGACATATTCAATTTTTTAGATAGAAGAAGTAATTTTGAAAAAATGACGTTTTTCCGCCTTTTAAAAGGGAACCCTTATTGAATCCAATATTTGACACTTTTATATTTTCAATTTGATGAAATTAAATTCTAATTTATAAGTGGGACATAATAAATTTAGTTTGGATATATGTTTGGTACTTTTCTAATAACCTTCATATTTTTATCAATAGTAAAAAATACTGAATTTTAATAGAAAACAACTTTTTTAATCAAAAAAAATTATAGTTTTAAATTATACATAAGATTGGTTTTAATGTATAATTAGATTATAATTTTCTCATTTAATATAATTTAGTTAATTAAAAGTATTTTTTCATTTAAATTGGACATAAAAACGTATTAATCTTTTGATAGTTTTTACTTCTTAAAAACCCGCGTTTTGGTTTTGACAACGAGAATTAATTTTAAATTAATTTCTTCTGACACTATGTTATGAATTTGAAAAAATGGATTCCATATTTTCAATCAAAAGGTTAAAATTGTCTAAATAGGCACCTTTTATTTTTTAGACATTATGAATAGTAACTTCAGTAATTATTTTATTTACCATTGTTAAAGGGTAAATCTGGTAAATAAGGGTAAAAGAATAATATTATATTAATATTAAACTACATTAACACAAGTCTTAATATTTTTGGTTGAGATATATCCGAACATGTTATTCCTTGGGTTGATTTTGGGATGCCATGGAGCCACTTGGGTGTGAAAATGACATTTTATAAGAACTAATTTAATGTATAGAAAAATATAACATAAACATATACCTTTCACTAAAATAATTTTTATATGGGAATTAATAATTGATCTATTCAACTATAATTATTTAGTAGAAAAATAAAAATATTTACTACATCATGGTATTTTATTTTAAAAATCTTATACATTAAATTATTTAATTTAATTATGACACAATAATGATGTAGTATTTTCCTTATTAATGAAGGAATCAAATAAATGATATTATATATATTAAATTAGGTATAATTTGAATATTTTGATGCCATAAGAAACTTTTTTTGGTGACATTGAAATATGAGGTATGATTTAATATCTTTGTTTCTATGGAATAATGTTTTTTTGACTACTAAAAATCAATTACTCAATAGTTTCAAAATTTACATAAATGAGTTTTTAAAACAAATACTATTATTTTCAATGATATAAAAATACTAAAAGCCTAATATTAGGAAAAATAATGTGGATACTAATAAAAATGTCATAAATGAACCACTTAATGCTATAATTCCATTTTATTGTAATGATATTAACCACGTAGTATAAAAATACAAGAGGACGTGGTAAAATTTAAACTGTTTAAGTCAGGGTTAATCCAAAAAGATAAGGATAATGTTATGACTAAAACATGTCTAAAACCTATTGGTTGAGTTTATTTCTACCAATAATCATATTATCCTCAAAATAAATTAATTTTTATCTATTATAAACGGAAAACAATTTTTAATAAATTAATATTTCAATATTTTCCAAAAGTTCCTCCCATCTATCTTATAAAAGGGAACCTCCCTTTCTCTTTAAATCACATATCCCAAGCCCTTTGTCTCAGAAAAACCATACCCAAATCTCCTCCCAACATCCCTCCCTTAATCATAGAGGAAATAAATTGGGAAAAAAATCCATCCTATGGAGTCCTTTCATGCAAATTAAAAGTAGACACCGAAAGAAGAGGTAATCATTTTATCCCTTCTTTCAAAGTTCATTTATCCGTGTACTTCCACTTACAAAGTTGTTACAATAATAAAAAAACTACTAAAAAATATAATATATTCTTAATTTTATTAAGATTATGGGACAATCATATTTCTCTTTTTACCCACCCTATAAAAAATAATACTATCTTTCGTGCATACGTACGGTTTACCGTCTCCACACTGTGATGTAAATCGTTTTCCTGTACACATTATTTCTATGGGTACAATGATGAATATAAAAGACGTATATAATAAATATAACATGAAATTTTTTCTTTATAATTAATATTCAATCCAAATCCATACCATTTTATCATTAAGGAAATGATATCGCCACTCATACGTACGTACGGATTACCATCTCCACGACGCGATGAGACTCATCTTCCATGTTCACCATCCAAGAATAATTACAAGAATAAATATTATTAATAAATAATAAATATATGACATAATAATTCATCTAGGATGATATATATATACATATATATTTAATTCACTTACTTCGATTTAATACGATAAGAAATTAAAAACAGCATTCATGCGTACGTGTGGAATACCTCCAACCTGAACGGTGTGTTGCATTTTATTTATCTATCTATAATATATATTTAAATACAGAATATATATGATATATAAATCATATTTGACATTTTTAAAGTAATTAAATTAGGATCTAAGTAATATTATCCAGAATAACAAGTCAAAACACGTACGATAAACAAAGAGATTATTTCACGAAATGTTGCATTAACATAGAATTGTTAAAAAATAGGTTATATAATGTCATAAAAGAATCATATATGATATAATAAATATTATTATGATTCTTAAATATGTTAATAATTTTTTAAAACACTTTATACATGTGTTTTGGATAGATACCGAGTGTAACAGACCTAAGGTAATGGTCAATTCTCCAATCTCATTAATATATGAGATTCTTTATGTGTAAGTATTTTCAGGGACCTATTTTATCATCCATTCCCATGTTTCAGAAAAATGTTTCCAGGAAGATTATTTTCAGGTTTTATGGAAGTGAATATTTTTCTTGGCCATCAGTTTAAAATTTTAATAATTTATTTTTATAAATCAATTTAATTAATGTCAATATTTTCAAATTGATTTTAAGGATTTTTTTATATGGACATGATTGTTTCAAAATGATAATTCCTTTCAAAAGTTTCAATGTGGTATGGGAAAATTTGATTTAAATGTATATTTTAAATAGTTTCCTTTATAAATTCTGTGACCTTTATATGATTTCATGAAAAATGGATATTTTTCTCAATGATTTTTACTCATCAATTTCAACTATGTCACAATCCTTTACTGAATATTATTCTTGATTGAGGTTGATTTTTTATAATAAAATATTCCATATTTTATTGAATTATTCGTGATTTGTTTGAATTCAGATGTGCTATTTTATACCATTCATGGTTTATGGTTAAATTATAGACATTTCATATGCTAGTTTTAATATGAATTACTATGTTATGTTTCACCCGTTTCATATGAGGAATGTAGTGGACTTATAATGTGATGGGAAGCGCCTTCTACAGCCCCTCGATGTATTAGTATGTCTCATGAGAAAAAATAGTTTCATGGAATAAGGCCTAGAATCAATATTTGTGAATGGTCATGGCACAAGGCCTTGACATAGTAGTTATTTTGTTCAGCATTATGCATTCCCTCTTTATAAAATTGGTTATTGCATGCGATTATTTGACTAGTAGAATATCCTAGTACATGTTTATATGGTAATAATTGATTTATTTTTTTCCATATTATTATCAAGTGTATGTTTAAAATGATTTTGTTTTTATTTTACATCATTCCGTAAAATTTAATTGATTCCTATGAATTGTATACCTTTATTGTGCATCTGAGCTCACCACTTCCTTATGTTTTATATTCCCAGGATTCTAAGAAGTGTATTATGATTGACATGTTGGGTTAAGCTATGGGTAAATGTAATTATCCAAGGATTATAAATGTTTTATTTTATTTAAGAAATTATAATGTTAAGTTCTTCTATTTTATCTATTTTCCAAGACTTTTAAAGTGATCGGTCCTTCGAGACATGATTAACTGTAATCATACTAATGTATTAAAATAATGCACTAGCTCCCGGATTTTGGGGTCGGGGAATTATAGTTGGTAACAAAGTATGTTATCAGAAATCCCTGGAAATAGATTTAGAAAAACATAGATTAGGGATCATAACCCTAAGATAGGCTTTGAGGATAACTGTTGAAGAACCACCTAGAATTTTGGTAAAGGAGGGATTACGTGGATATTCCAAGAAGTAAATATATGGACATGATTCTATAATAGATACACAATGGGATGAAAACATTGACAAGGTGTTATGGGATTCACTCGGGTTAACCTGGTACACAAAAATGAACCATACTATGTACATGGTTTGACACTCTTAGTGGATATTCTAAGGACAATTCATATTTTCTTTACAAAACACTATGTTATATTTATGAGTAAATATGTCCTCAAAGGAACCATATTTATGATTATGGATTAGATATATAAAAAATTCACAATTTATGTTGAGAATTTTACATGTTTGGAATTATGCATTATGATTCATAACCTAATATTATGTATGCCATTCTTTATAAATAGAATCTAGTAGAAGAAATGGAAATCGTATCAATGCACATAATCCACGTAGGGATTTCCCTCATATTCAAGATAATTATAGTGTAAATTGTGACACAACTGGTGCTGAACAGCTTATAACTGTACTAGGAAAGCTGAATCAGGTTATGAATAATAACCTTACCCATATGGAGAATCCTAATCCAAAATGAGGTTAATCAATGTTAGGGAACTTCATTAGAAAGTATCAATCAATATTCAATGGGACTACAAATCCTTTTGTATCTGAGAAGTGGATTAGTTCCTTAGAAAAAATATATCTTACTCTGGGATATAACGAAAGGGAAAAGTTTGTCATGTATGTTTATCGTCTCTTAGGATATACAAATCTATGGTGGCGATTAATTAAAAATGAAATAGATGGTGAAGAATTGGGGAATACAGATTGGAGGGATCTTAGAGAACTTTTTCTAGAGAAATACTTTCCTCATGAATAGTGAGCTGATATGGAAAGACAATTTCATAGCATGAGGAAAAAGGAGGATGAGAATGTTGAAATGTGTGAGGCACTCCCAATATTAGTAAGGAATTATATATACTACATATATAACACATGAAGTAAGATTTAACGATTCTTTGATGGGTTAAAATATTTCCTCTGATGGGAATTGGTCTCACAAACATTCTAAACATATGAAGATATTGCCTCATGTTCTATCAGGAGATAAAAGAAATTCCCTATTTCTTATGACATTAATGTAAAAAAATTAAAAATAGAATAGTGGAGAAAGAGATAGATAATGAGAAAAAAGGAATGAATTATTTTCCCATATGTGATAATTGTTGGAAGAAACACCCCGATACTTGCCTAAAAGGAATGAGAGTTTGATATAAATATTGAGAAAAATGTCACCCAACTCATGATTGTATGGGAATGAAAGATGACGTGAATTGTTATAATTGTAATGATATGGTACATTTTACAAACTGTTTTCCAAAGCGTCAATGAAAGATAGCTCAGAAAATTCAAATGGATCAAGGTAAAACATATACTGTTACAATAGTCAAAGAGGAATAACTAACGTATTTGTTTATTTGGATTCAAGAATTATATTCTGGTTCTAATAAGAATATTATACATATAATTATTTTACTGAATTGCATTTTTTTTACATTAATTTTTTAATATGATGAAGGTAATTATATTTTTATTTTGTGACAATAAGAAAAGCATTATGTTGTTAGGGGAATCTGATGTTACAATTGATTTTGGAAATATAGAGACCTTTTAGATCAAGATTGGACCAAACTATTTTATATAAATCTAAAGGTTTTGATGGATTAAGTTGATCATTGGATTGTATGGCTTAATATTATTTTTTGAATGTCATAATACTATAGTTTGAGAAAAAGTGCAACCTATAGGTTGGGTGATAACCCATCACATCGGACAAAGCTGTGGGAATCGAACTCACAAATGAAGTGTGTTAAGGCTTTATCACCTACCACTAGCCTACAGGTTATCCATGGTAATTATATTACTGTTTTCTTCAATGAAACATTATATTTTTATATTTGGATCATTATACGTTTGTGAAAAATAGAATATTTTTTTGAGTTTTATCTTTTGAAGAGAAAGATGAGTTTGTGGTAGGAATTAGTTAATAGATGATGCTCTACATGTAAATTATATATGCTTTCATGTATTATTAGTATATGAATTAAATTAATTCTACAGCACTAGGTAACAGATCATAAATCAAAAAAATATTTCCTAGTATCTTCTTTTATGATGAATCAAATAGTCCTTTAGATCATCACAGATTTATAGATTTTCTACTGTTATGTTTCTCCTAATAATATTATCTATCACTCTCCATCAGAACATGATGGTTTGTTTTCTCTTCCATATCTATTTTTTTCTAAGTGGAACCCTAGTATGTGTTATTATTAATAACCTTTATAGGTACCTTACATTATATTAAAATAGAGGTCTCATTAAACCATTTTATGACGTGGGATCTCAACAAAGACATTTTGAAATGTCAATTCCCTAGTTTTAAATCTTGATTTTAAATTGTTAGAAAACAATTTATTGAAGTTGGGGGTAATGTAACAACCCATGCTCCCACATTACGCTTCTTCTTAATAATTCAATAGCCAGTGATGTAAGCAACATCGAATTCAAATGCACCGTGACCTATCAAACTTGCAATTTAAAAAGTTGGTATGAATAGTATTAAACACATTTTTAATTTTATATATACTCTATAAAATTTTAACATTCATCATTTTTTCTTATCATTAATATAAAGAAATAGATAATTTTTTATATAAAAGAAGTATTTTTTAAAAAAATGCAGTTTTTTAACATTTTAATAACTAACCATTTTTAAATCCAATATTTCACCCTTTTCTATATTAAATTTTATGACATTAAATTCATCATTATAATAGGGACATAAAAATTTAGTTTGGATATATGTTTGATACTTCTATGGTCACTTTCTTATTTTGTTGAATAATGAAAAATACAAAATTTTAATTTGAAATAAATTTTTTTATCAAATTAATTTATAGTCTTAAATTATACATATGGTTGTTTTTTAAGTATAATTATATTATATTGTTTACATTTAATATAATGTAGTTCATGGAAATTTTTTTACAGTTAAATTGGACATCAACACATATCAATCTTTTGATACTCTTTACTTCTTAAAAACCCTTTTTTTGGTTTTAACAACGAGAATTAATTTCAAATTAATTCTTGCCAACTCTATGTTTTGAATTTTGAAAAATGGATTCGAGATTTGGAATGAGAAGGATCAAATTGTTTAAATATGTAGCTTTTATTTTTTTGGAAATTATTAATAGTAACTTCAGTAATTATTTTATTTACCATGGTTAAAAGGTAAATTTGGTAAATAAGGGTAAAATAATATTATAATAATATTAAACTACTCTAACACATGTCTTAATTATATTGGATCAGATATATATGAAACTAGTTTTCTTTGGTTCAATTTTGGGACCCGATGGATCCACATGGGTGTGAAAATGACATTTTATAAGAATTAATTTAAAGTTTAGAAAAATATAACATAAACATATACCTTTCACTAAAACATTTTTATATGGTGATATATAATTGATCTCTTAGACTATAAATATTAATTAGAAATAGAACTATATTTCCAACATCATTTTTTTATATGTAATTTTTAGACATTAAAAAATTTAATTTATTTATGTACAATAATGATACAGTATTTTCCTTATAAATGAAGGTATTAAATAAATGATATTATAAATATTCAAATAAATATAATTTGAAATTTTTTATTAAATAAAATAATTTTATGGATGAAATTGAAATATGAGGTATGAGTCAATGAATTTCGTTTGATGTAATGAAGATTTTATGAATTTAACAAAAATCAATTACTAAATAGTGTCAAAATTGAAATAAATGAGTTTTTAAAACAAATATTATTTTATTAAATGATATAAAAATACTAAAAAAATAATATTCTGAAAAATAACAAGTATAATTATAAAAATGTCCTAAATTAACCACTTTAATCTCTATTAGATATTTTTAGTAATTATTTTAACCATGTAGTATAAAAATACAAGAGGACATTGTAAGAATTAACCTGTTTAACTAAAGGTTAATCCCAAAAATATAAGGATAATTATATGACCTATACATTTCTAAAACCTATTTTTTGAGAGATTTTAGACTCATCCACATCTTATATTTGAATGAAATTAATTTTTAGCTATTATAAATGGAAAATAATTTTATAATAAATTAATATTTCAAGCTTATCCCAATGTGACCCTCACCTCTCTTATAAAAGGATACATCACTTTCTCTTTAATTCACATAAAAAAGCCCTTTATCTTGGCCAAAACCAAGAAAAATATTCTCCAAAATTACCTCACTTCATCTAAAGGAAAAAAATTTGGTAGAAATCCTAACGAAGGAGTCATTTTGGGAAAATCAAAAGGGGACACCCCAAGAAAAGGTAATCGTTTTATCCCTTCATTCAAAGTTCATTTCATATTCTACCTCCTCTTACTTAGAGGTTACCATAATAAAATAATAAATCCAGAATATAATATATGATAATATTTTGTTAAGATTATGGTACAACCATATATATATTTTTACCCATCCTATAAAAAACAATACCACCATGGGTGCGTATGTACGACTTACCATCTCCACACCGTGGTGTAAGTTCTTTTTCATGTACACTTTATTTATATGGTTATAAAGATGAAAAAAATGTAAATAAATAATAAATATAACATGATATAGTTTCTTTAATATTCATAATCCATTCAATTCCTTACCATCTGACCATTAAGAAAATGATATCATCGCTCGTGCATACCTACGGCTTACCGTCTCCATGACGTGATGAGACTCATCTTCCATTTTCACCAACCAAGAATGACTATGAGAATAAATATTATTAATACGTATGAAATTTTAAACATAATAATGTTACTAGGATTAAATATACATATATACATATATTTCATTCACTTACTTTCATTTAATACGACAAGAAAACAAAAACATTTTTCATTCATACGTGCGGACTACCGCCTCCATGAACGATGCATTCCATTTTATTTATCTATCAGTTATATATATCTATATATAGAATATATATGATATATAAATCATATTTTACATTATGTATGTAAAATATTTATTATCTAAGTAATAAGATCATGAATAACATGTCAAAACATGTACAATAAACAAAGCGATTATTACCCGAAATGCTGTATTAACATGGAATTGTTAATAAATAGGTAATATAATGTCATAATAGAATTATATATGATATCATAAATATTATTATTACTCTTATATAAGTTAATAATATATTTAAACACATTATACCAGAGTTTCAGACACGTATGGAGGGTATTAGACCAAAGGTAAAGGTTAATTTCTAAATCTGATTATTATTTGAGATTGTTTATGTGTAAGTATTTACTGGGAAATATTTATCATCCATATCCCTATTTCATAAAAATGTATTCAAAAGGGATATTTTATATATTTATGGAAGTGAATATTTAACTAGATCATCATTTTAAATGTTCTAAAGACATAATTTTATAAAACCATTTAATTAATGTCCATATTTTCAAAATGTTTTTAAGGATTTATTTATATGGACATGATTATTTTGAAATGTTAATTATATTCAATTGTTTCAAAGTGGTATGGGAAAATTTCATTCAAAAATCTCTGTTAAATGTATTCCTTTATAAATTGTGAAACTTTTAAATGATTTCATGAAAAATGGATATTTCTGTCAAAGAGTTTTACTATTCAATTTCAATGAAGTCAAAAACCTTTACTGGATATTATTTTTGATTGAGGTTGGTTTTTTATAATATGATATTCTATATTGAATTGAATGTGTTATGATATGTTAGACATTGGATGTTCCATTTTTATACTATTAATGGATTATGATTAATGTATTTACATTTCATATGCTAGTTTTAATATGAATGATTATGTTGTGTTTTTGTCTTTTCATATAAGGAATCAATTGGAATTTTTATGTGAGGAGTGAGGCTCACTATATCCATTCGATGCATCAGTATGTCTCATCAGAAAAACTAGGGTCTTGGAAGAATTCTTTGAAAGAATATTTTTGAATGGTCTTTACACAAGGCCTTGAAGTTGTAGTTATTATTTCTAGAATTATGAATTACCTTGTTAGAAAATTAGTTATTACATGTGATTATTAAACTAGTATAATATCCATCTGCATGTTTATATGGTAATTTTTGATTTATTTTTTCCATATTTTTTTCAAGATTATTTTTCAAAGGCTGTTGTTTTTATTTTACATATTTCCTTAAAAGTTTATATATTCTACTGAATTATTTACCCTTATTGAGCATTTGAGATCACCCCTTTATTATGTTTTATTTTCAAAAGATGCCAAGAATTGTATTATTATTGATATACCTGGTTAATCTAGGGGAATAATGTAATTCTGAAAATATTATGTATGTTGTATTTAATGTTATAAATTGTAATGTTATGTTCGTGTATGTGATTTATTTTCCAAGACTGATAAACTAATCAGTCCATTGGGACATGATTCCTTGTAATAGCGCCAATGTATTAAAATAATCCAGCGGCTTGAGGCTTCTGGAGTCGAGGAATTACAGTTGTAATTAGTGCAATTTCAATAAAAACCATGTACAAAGATTTGAAAAACATAGATTAGGGATCATAACCCTAAGATAGACTTTGGGGATCAGTATTAAAGAACCCCTAAGATTTTTTGTAATTTAGAGATTAAGTGGATATTCCAATCATTACATCCCTATCAAGCTACTATTTGTGGACGCGGTTCTAGAACAAATGTACTATTCGGCGAATACTCTGACAAGTTGTTTTGGGCTTGACTCAGGGTAACCTGGTACATGATAAGGACATTAGTGCACAATTTGTTTGAAACACCCAGTGGATATGCTTTCGATAATTAGTATTTTCATTACAAACCATTATGTAGGATTTATGAGTAAATATATCCTAAAATGAAACATATCTTTTATTATGGATTTGGTATGCCTAAAATTTTCAATTTATTTTGGGTATATTTCTATTGTCGAATTATACATTATGAATCATAACCTAATTTAATCTATCTCATTGTTTAGAAATGGTGCATAGTAGAAGAAATGGAAATCGTATAAATGCACATAATCTATATAGGGATTTCCCTCCTATGAAAGATATTTATAGTGGAGCTAGTGACACGACTTGTACTGAAGAGCTTGTAACTGTACTGAGATAGCTAACTTAGGTTAGGAATAATAACCTTACCTATATAGAGCATGCTGATCCCCAACAGTGGGGATCAATGTGAGACAGCTTCATGATACAACATACTCCAACATTCGATGGGACTACAAATCCTTTTGTAGGTGAGTAATAGATAAGTTCCTTATAGAAAAAATTTATTGCTTTAGGAAGTAACAAATGGGTAAAGGTTGTCATGGAATTTTATCATCTCTCAGGAGATGCCGATCAATTGTGGTAATTAATTAAAAACACAAAGGAAACAAAAAAGTTGGAAATATAGAATATAGGGAGTTTAATGAAATTTTTCTAGTTAAATACTTTCCTCATGAACAATGAGATGATATGGAAGGACAATTTTGGAGCCTGAGGCAAAATGAGGATGCGAATGTTGAAATGTATGAGGATAACTTCACAAGGTTCGAAAGGCTTGCTACAAACTACATACATAACCCAGGAAGTAATATTTATCTATTCTTTGATGGGTTAAAACCATTCCTCCGATGGGCATTTGTCTCACAAACATTCTCATATTCTGAAGATATAGTATCATGTGCTATCAAGACAGAAAAAGAATTATCCAAGTATTATGACATTAAATTAAAGAAAAAAGAATAAGTGAATAGTGGAGAGGATAGATAAATAGAGAAAGGGAAAGAAGGATTTTCCCTTATGTGATAATTGTGGGAAGAAGAACCCTAGTACTTACCTAAAAGGAATGAGATGTTGTTATAATTGTAGAGAAAAGGTCACCATGATCGTGATTGTAATGGAAAAAAGAATCCCTAAAATGTTATAATTTTAAAGACATGGGACATTATGGAAAATATTCTTCAAAGAGTCATGTATATATAGCTGAAAAAAAGTAAATGGATCATGGTCTAGTTTATGTTGTTACTATAGCCGCAGTGTAATAATTAATGTATTTAAGTTTTTTGATTCAAGAATTATTTTCTGGTTATAAGATGAATGTGATATATATAAGTATTATACTATAATACTTTTGGTTTTAATTAATTTTTTTAGTATGATGAAGGTAATAATATATTTATTATGTGACAATAAGAGCAGCATTATGTTGTTAGGGGAATCTAATGTTACAATTAATTTTGTTAAATTAGGGTCCTTTTTTTGTTGAGATTGGACTGAAATATTTTGGATAACTCAGATGGTTTCGATGGATTAAGTTGAAAATTGGATAGTATTGTTTAATATTATTTTTGGAATGTTAAAATACTGCAGTTTTAGAAAAATGACAACCTTCAGGTCGGGCGAAAACCCATCGCGTACAAAAAAGTTGCTAGAATCGAACCCATAACCTAAGTGCGACAAGGATGTATCGTCTACCACAAGCCTAGAGGATGTCCCTAGTTATTATAAAATAGTTTTCTTTATTTAAATGATATATGTTTATATTTGGATCCTTATACAATTGAGATAAATAGAATATTTTTGAGTTTTATTTTTCGAAGAGAAAGATGATTTTGGGGTAGGAATTATTTAGGGGATGAAAATCTATATGTGAATTAAGTATGCAACTTTTATTCTTAGTATATGAATTAAATTAATTCTAAAACACTAGGTAAAGGATCATAAAACAAAAAATGTTTTCCTAGAACATTCTTTTATGATGAATCAAATGATCCCTTAGAACATCATAGATTTATAGCTTTCTTGGTGTTATGTTTCTCCAAATAATATTATCTATAAATGTACATAAAAACATGAAGGTTATTTTTCTCTTATATATCCATGTTTTCCAACATGGAACCATAGTTTGTGTTATTTCTAATTACTTTCATAGTTACCTTTCTTTATTTTAAAATAAATGACTCATTAATCCATTTTACGATGTGGGATTTCAACTAAGATATTTTTAAATTTCAAAACCCTAGTTTTCCATCTTGAGTTTAAATTGTGAGGAATAAATTTATTAAATTAGGGGATAATT
The DNA here is from genome assembly GCA_963277665.1 of Viscum album. Taxonomy (NCBI): domain Eukaryota; kingdom Viridiplantae; phylum Streptophyta; class Magnoliopsida; order Santalales; family Viscaceae; genus Viscum; species Viscum album. The sequence goes on from CAUJRU010000581.1 coordinate 121,288, forward strand.
TAATACCCTAATCATCCATGTTACATTTCTTCTTAATAATTCAAGAGAATACGAATTATGTAACACCGAGTTCAAGCGCACTACGACTTATCAAACTAGATTTTAAAAAACATTATAGGAAAAGTATTAACCACATCTTTAATTTTATATATATCCCATATAATTTTAGATTTTTCCTTTTTTTGTTTCTTAGACATAACATAAGGACATATACAATTTTTTAGATAAGAGAAGTTTTTTTCAAAAAGATGTCGTTTTTCCACCTTTTAAAAGGGAACCCTTTTTAAATATAATATTTGACACATTTATATATTCAATTTGATGAAGTCAAATTCTTGTTTATATTTGGGACATAAAAATTATGTTTGGATATATGTCTGTTACTTTTCTGGTAACATTTTTATTTTGATGAATAATGAAAAATACTACATTTTAATTGAAAACAACTTTTTTAATCAAAATAATTTATTGTGTTACATTATAAATATGAGTGGTTTTAAAGTGTAATTTGATTATATTTTTAACATTTAATGTAATTTAGTTCATTAGAAGTATTGTTACATTGAAATTGGATATAAAAAAATATCAATATTTTGATAGTTGTTACTTCTTAAAAACCCACCTTTTGGTTTTGACAACAAGAATTAATTTTAAATTAATTTCTTCCAACTCTGTGTTTTCAATTTTGAAAAAATAGATTACATATTTGGAATTAGAATTTTTAAATTGTGTAAATATAATCCTTTTATTTTTCAGATATTATGAATAATAACTTCAGTAATTATTTTGTTTACCATGGTTAAAGGGTAAATCTGGTAAATAAGGGTAAAAATAATATTATAATACTATTAAACTAGCCTAACACATGTCCTAATCCAATTTGATGATATATTTCCAACAATGGGCTTCCATGGGTCTATTTTGGGACCCCATAGAGACACATGGGTGAAAAAACGATATTTTATTTGTATTAATTTAATGTATAGAAAAATATAACATAAACATATACCTTTCACTAATTAATTTATATGGAGATGTATAATTGATCTATTAGACTATAAATATTAATTAGAAATCTAAATATATTTCCCAAATCATAGAGTTTTTATTTAATTTTTTGATATTAAATAATTTAATTTATAAATGACACAATAATGATGTAGTATTGCCCTTATTAATGAATGAATCAAATAAATGATATTATAAATATAAAAATAAAAATAATTTCAATGTTTTGATACCGTAAAATAATTTTATGGATTAAATTTACATATAAGTTATGAGTTAAACTCTTTGTTTCAAAGGAATCTTGTTTTTATGACTAAAAAAATTCAATTACTAATTAGTGTCAAAATTGACACAAACTAGTTCTTGAAACCAATACTATCTTATTAAATGATATAAAAATCTTAAAATTGTAATTTTCTTCCAAATTACATGGATACTGATAAATTTTTCATAAAGGTTCCACATTAGGCTCTCTTTTCATTTTATATTAATGATATTAACCATGTTGTATAAAAATAAAAGAGTACATGGTAAGAGTTAAATTGTTTATCAAATGGTTTATCCCAAAAGATATGGATAATTCTTTGACAAAAACATGTCTAAAACCTATTGGTTGAGAGGATTTCGAATCATCCCTATATTATCATTGAAATAAATCTAATTTGTTCTATTATAAACCCAAAATCATTTTATAATAAATTCATATTTCAGACTTTTCTTAATGTGCCCCTCACCTCTCTTATAAAAAGGAAGCTCCCTTACTATTTAATTCAAATCTCCAATGCCCTTTGGCTCAAATAACCCTGCACATATCTCCTTAAAAATTATATTCATTAATTCTAGATTAAAAACCTTTCACATAAATCCATCTTAAGAAGTAATTTTGGGAAAATCAAAAGGAGACACCCGAAGTAGAGGTAATAATTTTATCTATTCTTTAAAAGTTCATTTATCCTTCTACTTCATCGTATTAAGTTTTTACCATAACAAAAGAATAAATCCAGCATATAATATATTATGATATGTTTTTAAGATTATAGGATGACCATATTTCTCGTTACACCCATCTTAAAAAAAACAATACAACCATGGGTGCGTACGTACAACATACCGTCTCCACGACGTGGTGTAAATTGTTTTTCATGTACACAATATTTTTATCTGTATAAAGATAAAAATAATGATATTAAATAATAAAAATAAAATGATATTTTTACTTAAAATTCATATTCCATCAAATTGTATACCTTTTTACCATTAAGTAAATGATGCCATCGCTCGTGCCTAAGTATGGCTTACCGTCTCCATGACGCAATGAGACAAATATTCGATGTTCACCATCCAAGAATTATTATAAGAATAAATATTATTAATAAGTATGAAATATATGAAATATAAATTCTACTAGGATGATATATATATATATATACATATATTTCAATCATGTATGTAAATTCAATATGATAAAAAACAAAAACAACGTTCATGCATACGTGCGGACTACCTCCTCCTTGAAAAGTGTGTTCCATTTTATTTATCAATCTATTATATATATTTATATACTGAATATATATAATATATAAATAATATATTAAATTATGGAAGTATTTAAATTACGATCAAAGTAATATGACCAAGAATAACATGTCAAAACACGTGCGATTAACAAAGTGATTATTACCCGAAATGTTGCATTAACATGGAAGTGTAAATAAAAATGTAAAATAATTTCATAAAAGAATAATATATGATTTCATAAATATTATTATGATTATGATATATATTAATAATATGTTTAGACACATTATACAGGTGTTTTGGACACGTATGAAGAGTATTAGACCTAATGTAATTGTTAATTCCACAATCTCATTATTATCTGAGATTTTTTATGTGTAATTATTTACTGAGAAATATTTATCATACATGTCATTATTTTATAAAAATGTTTTCAAAAGGTATCTTTTAAGATTTTATGGAAGTGAATCTTTAAATAGATATTCATTTTAAATGTTTTAATGATTTAATTTTTATAATATTCTAATTAATGTCCATATTTTCAAAATGATTTTAAGGATTTATTTATAACATCATGATTGTTTTAAAATGTTAATTACTTTCCAAAGATTCAATGTTTTTTGGGAAAATTTGATTAAAAAATCTCTTTTAAATGTATTAATTTAAAAATTGTGTGAATTTTATATGATTTCATGAAAAATGGATATTTCTCTCTAAGAGTTTTACTGATCAATTTCAACTATGTCAAAATCATTTATAGGATATTATTCATGATTGAGGTTAATTTATTATAATAAAATATTCCATATAGTATTGAATGAATTTTGATATGTTTGGCTCTGGATGATCTAATTTTTTACCATTCATGGTTTATGGTTAAATTATTGACATTTCGTATGCCGATTTTAGTATGAATGATTATGTTTTGTTTTATCCTTTTCATATGAGGAATGAATTGGACTCATTATGTGATGGGCAGGGCCTACTATAACTCCTCGATGCATCGGTAGTTCTCATGAGACAAACTATTCTCTTGGAACAAGGCCTTGTTAGAATATTTGTGAATGGTGTTAGCACAAGGCCTTGATGTAGTAGTTATTATATCTGACCTTATACATTCCCTCATCATGAAATTAGTTTTTACAAGTGATTATTCAACTATTAAAATATCAATGTGAATGTTTATATAATAATGTTTTATTTTTTGTGGCCATATTATGTTCAAGTTTAGGTTTAAAGGGTATCTGTTTTTATCATACATCTTTCGTTAATGGTTTATATATTCCACTGAATTATTTACACTTCTTGAGCATCTAAGATAACCCCATTCTTATGTTTTATTTTCCTAAGATGCCAAGAAGTGTCTTATGATTGTCATACAGGTCTAAGATATGGGAATAATGGAATTATAAAAATATTATCTATGTTTTATTTTGTGTCAAAAATCGTAATGTTAATTTAGTGTATGTAATCTATTTCCCAATATTACTAAACTAATCAATCCTTTAGGAATTGATTCCTTGTAATAATTCCAATGTATTAAAATAATGTACCGGCTCTGGGATTTTGGGTCGTGGTGTTTCCTAATCATAAAAAAACTAATTTATTGTTGGAAACTATATTTTAATGATAAAATAAAAATATTAATTTTGATATTAATGAGTTTTATTCATTATGATAGCATTTAATCCTATTAGGTAGATTGGTGAAATTTTTTTGATCAATAGGAAATAACTAATATCAGCAATGAGTCATCATCAGGATGAGAATTTTTAAAATTAAGGTAAATACATTCCATCAACAATTAGTCATTGTCAGAATGAAAATTTTTCTATGTATATAAAATACATACTATTAGCAATGAGGCACCATAAAAATGAAATTTGGAAAGGTATATGGAAGACTCACCATAAGATAATGAATTACTATCATACATTACATACTGTTAGGAAATATTGAATTTTTTTGACAAGACTCGCCATTGAGATGAGTCACTATTGAGAATGACATATCGTCATCTTGACTTATTGTTGCCCTAACTCATTGCTGTCCTGCCTCACTTGTGTCCCAAATCACCGTCATCTCAAATCTCTACCATAATATCTCACCACCAGAAGAGTCTCTTTAACTATTCTGTTTATTTTCAATAAAATAATCATAACATCTACAATATTGAATTTATAATTGTTTATATTTTAATAATTAACCATAAACTATTGACCAAATGCATAATGTTTGTTTCAGTCAATCAGTGTTAGGATAAGAAGATCCGGATGATTTCTATTCAAAAAATACTCATGCATGATACTGATATAATTATAAAAAGAAATACTCATGCATAAAAATATAGAATATATTTATGATGGATGAGAAAAGAAGAATATGATCAAGTGTGTGACTTACAAAAGAGACTGACAAGAATAATCAACAATTTCAGATGACTGTGAAAGATTTGAGCCTACATTACATCTAGTTCCTTTCTTATGGTCACAAAATGGAGAGAATACAATTATATTTTTTACAGAAACATTCATTGAAATGACTATATCTCTTCTTCAAGCTATATCGAAGGTTACTCAAGCATTCAGAAAACATCTGAAGGAGCAACACTACCTTGTAAACATTTTTACTTTCTCTTTCTACTTGTTGTCTTTACATTTTGAGAAATGATTCATTTATCTAGTTTATTTATCACACACACTATATCTAGGGATTTAACTAAAATATACCTTTTATTTTCTAATATATATTTACACTTTTTTACCCACATGTTGTGGAAGAGGCCCATGTGGGGTCTATGTTTGTATTATTATGATGATTATTATGGAAGATGTCCCTTCATGGACTGGATAACAATTTTTTTATTGTGTACCCCAGATCCATGATGTGGATCCTTATTGTTTTATATAACATTAATTGAAGTTTGTGATTTCCAAGTGGAGTGGATTATGTCACGGTCTGAGACTGAACCTCTAGTATTTATTCCACTATGGGTTTTGTTTTGTTTTATTTCTATGCTTTAAAGTAATTTTTTTAAACTATAAACAAAAATTATACTTTAATTATTAATATTAATTAGTTTCTATATAAGATTTTGATTAAGTAAAATTATTTCAAAAGACAAAATAGTTTTCATAACTATTTCAACCAAGACATAATCACTATTTGAGAAATCTTTTTAAAAATCTTAATTTATATCGATATGCTATTTCGATTAACAATACTATTCTTACATAAATTGGGGGATTTTATTTAAACTTTTTTTTATAGAAATTTTTATTGGGTATTGAATTCACCCCCTATATAGATACTCACTATGACCAACATTTTGAAATAAGAGGTCCTTTAATTTTTTTAACTATGATTTTAGTTTTTTTGGAATGATATTAAATTTCTATTAGTTATAAATTTATTTCTTTTAATGGATATAAGATAATAAGGTTATTATACCAATAAAGCCCCTTTATTTAATGGAAATAAATTTTCTCAAAGGAAAATAGAATTGAAAATTTATATTAAAATCTTGGGTTTTGAAATATTTTCTCCAATAGTGGATAAATTAGAGTTACCTAAGATTACTAAGAATAAATGTGATGAACATACTAGAATTTATTCGAAAAAATGAGATGTTATGAATGCACATTACTATTCTTTATGATTTGAAAATTTTAATTGGATATCTTCAATTTAATATTTTATGAAATTTGGGATGCATTAGTTATTTCTCCTGAAGGATCTAATAATGTGATCAGAATGGTATTAAACGCTTATAAAATTAAATATAATACATTAATGATGAAATAAAATGATTTGATTTATAATATGTATCTTCGGTTCAATCAAATAGTTACCATAATGAGCTCCATGGGAGATCCAATTTCACACAAAGATCAAATTCTACTACTGCCGAGTTGTTTTCTAGAGAGTTAGAGAGGAATAACTATTTCAATAAGAGAATCTTGTGAGATTAATAAAATAACTTTCAAGGAATTGATTGGGTTGTTTTTCATTTTTGAGGAAAAGATGAAAGTTATTCATGAATAGTATGATGTACAAAAGGGGAAATCTATATCCTTTAAGACTAATACATAAAAATAGAATGAAAATGAAAAAGTTCAAGATGGATGCTCCATTTATGAGGAATCACTAGCTAGCAGTGATGATGAAATTTATTAGAGGGCTATAAGGTTTGATAAAATTTATAAGAAGAATAAATCAATTATAAAATTTATCTACATGGTATATTATGATAATAGATGAAATTGGAAGATGGATTGGAAAATATATGACAATTCAAATGATATTACCTATTATGATTGTAAATGAAAATGACATGTTAAGTCTAATTGTCCCAAGTTTAAGTAAAAGAAAAAGAATGAGTATAAGGATATAAATTATAATAAGTATATGAAATCCACATGGAGTGCCTTTGAGGATTGATCCAGTGACTCAGACTCAACCAATAATGAAAACTTTGATAGAGAAAATATGTTCTTCATGAAAATCATATCTAAGGTACCTATTTTATCTCTTGTGAATAATTTTGATCATTTTTAAGGTGAAAAAAATGATTATGATTTTACAAATATGGCATGATTTCATATTACAATATTTATGAAGATATGTTTACTAAGGTCAAATACAAATACAAAATTCTGAAAAAACAACATTTTTTATCTGGTTGTCTTAGAAATGATCTCACTGTAGAAAGAGAATATAATGGTAAATTATTAAAAGAAAATATAGAATTAAAATTGCCAAATGAGTAGATAAATAAATAAATAGATATATTTAAAAATGTATGAGCAAATTTCACTAAAATTATTGAATAAAATCAAGCTATATATATTACTGGTATAGGTCTCCAACCTCAAAAAATTGTTAAGATAAATTTTGTTATTGAGTCTACTTTTTTAAGTTATATTACAAAAATTTATTCAATTAGACCAAATACTATTTAAATTTCAAACAAAAATTCAATATAATTAAAGGAAACTATCAAGAAAATATGGTTTTCTAAATACCAAGTTACCAACACATTTGGAACCAATAATATTTGGGTTCTAAAATCATTCTTGGTATAAAACTTTCTTAGTAGGGAATCTTCTTGAATAGATATTGTATAACATTGTAGTATTTGTACAATAGATGTTCGAGACATATGATAGAGGATTTATGATGCTTCAAGATTCTTATAAAGGTTGATGATGTTCATTTCCCCTTTGGTGAGAATGCTAAGGGACTGATCATTATCATTTTCCCATTCCATAATTGAAATTCGTCTTTAAATTCTAAAGTACTTTTTTGATGGTTTAAAAAATAATCTTATTAGTATCTTACAACTATGTGATGATGGGTTTTATGATAAATTTGAAAACAATTATTGTAATCTTTTTAATTATAAGAATTATTTATTATTTACTTCTTTGAGTAATGAAAATTTGTTTACTATTAATATTTATTCATTAATTTCACATAATGATTCCTTCTTATGTTCATTTCATAGAGAAGATTCAATTTTTCCTAGGATATTGGGCTGCTGTAACATTGAATAAATCATAAATCTTAATTGGAAATGGTTAATAATGGATCTACATAAAAATGAAATCCTAAATGATAAAATCTATAACACCTATCAAAAACGGAAACAACAAAAAATATCTTTTAAATTAAAAAATTATGTTTTAACTTCTCAACCACTTGAGGGGGTTCACATGGATTTTTGGGGCCATCTAGAGTTTCTTGTTTAAATGGAAATCACTATGTACATCTACTTGAATATTACTTGTGTACATATACATGGATATTCATTATAGCTCATAAATGTGAATCATTCTCCAATTATACCTTATATGATAAATTTTTAGAAAACATTAGTGGACATAGAAATATTTCCTTAATAAGTGACCATGGCCATGATTTTGAAAATAAAGTCAATGAATCATTTTGATCAGAAAATGGCTATAATGATAACATTTCTTTTCCTAGGACCCCTTAGAAAAATTTAGTTGTAGAAAAAAATAACACTTTATCAGATATCCAAAACATTACTTAATTAATATGGCTTACATATAAACTTTTGGGTAGAGCATGCGAACACAATATAATATATAATTAACAAAGTTTAAATTAGATCTTTTCTAAAGAAAAAACATTATGAACATTGAAATAATAAAAAACCAACGGGTAATTAATTTAGTATTTTTGGTTTCAAATATGTTATTCTTTTCACTAAATATAATCTTGAAAAGTTTCACTGTAAGTGTGATGAAATAATTTTCCATGTTTATTCATCTTATAGTAAATCCTATAGAGTTTTTAACAATTAAACAAAGACTGTGGAAAAGCCTATGCATGTCATGTTTGACGAGAAAAATACACATGAACCCAAAAACATGTTATAAAACCGTGATTATTATATATCCAAATTGATCATAAATTCAAAATCATCTAATTATGTGGTGAAAAATGAATAATAATCATACCGTTTTGAGGAACTTCAACAACGTAAACCAGAACTTATAGAAGTCACAAAAGTTACCAACCCGTATTTCTCTAGAGATGTTAGGACACTTAAATACCCTCTATTTGACTTTTTTGATGAATAATTAGATATAGGTACCCAAACTATAATATTTATAATAATCTAGGTTAAACATAAAGCATTCATTTCACAACATGAACTTAATAACATCAGTCATGCAATTAATGATGAATTATAGGTTATAGATTTTAAGAACCTAACCTTTTTTGGTGATGAATAAGGATTATTTTCAGGTACTCTTATGCCTTATGTTGAGTAATTCTCTTTTGGGTTTTACATTGGGATGTGCTTCAGTGAGAATTATAGAAAAATGGAAGAAAAAGTGTTTTACATGGTTGGCTCATGGTTTCCCCAGAATTTGTGCCCAGGTGAAAAAAAATGCAACCCTAGAAAATGTGGATTTTCATGTTTGTCACACAATTTTTTAAACCATGAATCCTCAAAGGATAAATAACTCTCCCCTTATAAGAGGTTCCCAATTAAGAATATAGTTTAGTGAAATAGTTCACCCTGAACAATAAACTGTGAAAACGATATTTTAATCCCCTACAAATTATTAAAAATTCCCAAATACCCCATCTTATACCTCTGAACATCTTATCTTGATCCATAATCAATTAATCTCAATTACAGAGCCTCCCAAAGGGATTCCAAGGACATATGAACTTTTTTCTCGGTGGTTAGAATCCAGGGGTGGAAGACCGTGAGAGCATATATTTTTATTTCCGAAAGACTATGAGAGCCTTCAAGGAGGAAGACCTTGAGAGAATACATTTTTATTACCAACTGAACATGAGAGATATTGATGTTTGGCCAGGGAAAAGGTCGTTATAGCTCATCAATTTATTTAAAAATATATTATTTTTTGTTTAGTCTCTCTCACATTAGTTTCTTAAAGTTAGCGCCATATGTGCACATAACCCTTACCCGACTAATTTACATGTTTTATGAATTTTATGAGATATGAATAGTGATAATGAATTCTAACAATGGAATTAAGATATATGATATCAATTGGGGATATTTTGGACTTAGGCATCATCCGAAGTAGGTATTGTGGTTCGAGTGTCCTTAGGAACCCATGGGTTTTCCTGGTTAAATAAAGAATATTCCAAAGAGCATGTACCCTAGTGGTACAAGTTCTTGCTTGGCATCCAAATTACCCAGGATCAAATCCGGGCATGGGTGAATTTCTGAGTACCATTGAATTAATGTAGTAGTATTATAGTAGGGGAAGAACTATAGCAGTAGCGACAATCTAGCAGTGGAGGGATTATAGTAGGAACTATAGCGGCTACGGTACTGTAGTAGTGTAGGTACTGTAGCAGTTCTGTTCACCGAGGGGTCCTTTGGGCCAAAAAATTGACTTTCAAGCCTTGTTTTCAAGATACATGGCATTGGGCCTTCTGGATATGTAATGGGTCACCCCTTACCTAATCTGAAGAGGTATTTTATTTAAAAATAAGAAATTGAGGCTTCTGCCCCAGCCTTCAAAAAAATGGTTAAATAAAAATAAAGGATAATATGATAATTGTTTACTTATGCATTATACTTATTTATTTATAAAAATCCATATAGTATTATTAACAAGATATTTTTTTAAAAACCATTGGTGGGAGCATACTATGTTGTACTCACACCCAACCTGGGATGCTTGATCTGAACCAGAATAGATTTCATGGTTACTGGATATGTTAAGGGATAAGGCATTGTGTTAGATGGATGATTTTTGAATGAGCATGGATGAGGGAAGTGAACATGATTCGAGACATGATTAGGGGAGTCATTAGTGTTTTTATTTTGGGTTTCATTTTATACACTTGAAACATGCATTGGGGTGTTAAATTTTTTGATTTAGTTTAGTTATTGTATTTCAGGTTTTGTCCATCTTATGATACTAGTTCTTTTAGGTTATGATTATATGCTTTTCAGTGGTTGTTTAAAAATTTCTACTAGTCTATTACTCAGATAAAAGAAGATATATTATCCCCATGATCGATATATCCAAAAATCACTACTATTCGATAACCTCTCGCTTGTGAGGTGGCATGCCCAATGTCATGTGGAGGTTTAGTTCGAGGAACCACGACAAGGAACCCGAAATGGAACATTACTAAGTGGTATCAAAACCAATTTTTATTTTTCAATTATTTTCAATTGATATTTGGTAATGTTATATAAGATATTAGAGATAGTTATGCCTTAGAAATGAGCTCATCCATATAAGTTACAAAACCTTTTATGGGGGAAAACTGAAGTACCCGGTGTGGGATTGTTGTTGTTGATGGGTGTGGTTATAGTTTAATATTATTTCACCTTTGGTGACAAACTTCTTGTCTGATGTTATTATTGTTTCATAAATTTTTTGAGTTTTTCTGAGCTGTTTATCATTTCATTGTAAGGCATGAGTTTTGATTATGAATGCATCATTCTAAGCACATAGGATTATTTTCCGACAAGAATCATTTTATGCATGCCTGAGAAAATTGTTTTTGGTTATGTTTTAAAGCTATAATTGTTTTCCCTGCTTGTGAAATTGAATTAAAAATGGTGCCTAATATGCAATTTAAAATTTTAAAATATTGTAAAATGTGAATAATGAGAATTTGATTACCCATATTATCCAAGATGTATGTGTAGAATGGTTAATGGTAGTGATATCACCTAGGTTTTGAAAATATGGTGAGGTTTGGAGAAAATATTTTCTATAACTAGTTGTGATTTTCCAATTATGTAACTATGATAATGTTTTTTATTATTACTATGATTTCTTTTTGGAATTGTAGTGATATTCCTCTATAAATATGCTTTTTGAGAAGACAACATGAGGATATCGCTGGAGATTATCCACCAATAGTGGAACCTGAGGAATTGATATTTCCAATGGAGGATGTAGGGGAGAACTTCCTAGGGAACATCACATGCCTCAAGAAATTCATGGAAGGAGACCCATGGAGAGTTGAAAAAATCATGGTTGATTTCATATTGGAGTTTCATTTACAACACCCTTAAAATTTTACAGGAGAAGGTGGACTTGAGGGAGTTGAGTTCTGGATTTAGTCTATCAAGAAAATACTTTAACGCTTGGAGAATCCTGCTGAGAAGAGATTCAAATTGGATGCCAATATGTTACATGGTCAGGAAATGTGATGGTAGGACATACATACTCAAGATGGATTGTTGGAGGATATGGAATGGATGGAATTTCAAGAGGCATTCCTGGAGAAATTTTATCCATACACACTGAGCAAGGAGAGAGCAGATGGGTCTACGAGGATAACACAAGGGAGTATGTTTGTAATGGTCTATGCTAGATTCTGTAATTATTAGAATCACTTTTTCCCTTTGTTAGAAAGATATGAGGATATAATGATAGAACTGTATTATCAAGGAATTATGTCTGAATTTTAGTACTAGGTAAATATATTGTGGCTAAAGAAGATTCTAGAGGCATTGAATCAGGCTCTCATATCTGAGGGGAATCTGAAGGAGGCATTGAGTGATAAATTGTTGGTTTCTTCTACAAGGTATAAAGGTAGTTCTTCTGAATCAATTAAACGTCATTACAATAATTTCCCTTAAGAAGTGGTAAAACGTGTATCCCAATGGAAGGGTCAGTTATTCAATACCGGACCCATGTGGCTTTCCATTAGTTTGGTTTGATGGGAAACTTCTGAAATCATTTTCCCTAACCCCCTTTGGTGTGTTGAGGCTATGGAAATATGGGACAAATATAGAGGTTTTGAAGGAACCCATTGAATATGGTATGTTTTGGTGAAGCTATATAGAACCAAATTTTGAGAAATAGGTATTCTACACTCTATGAGTATGGTAGCGAGAGTTGTATCAGACAAGGTGGTAGGAGAAGTGGATGTGGTGATTTTGGGAAACAATGCACATATCAGCAGAGTGGCTCAAATCAGTTGAGTTAGACTGTATCATAAGGAAGTGGGGCATGACAGTTACATAGAATTAATCATATACTTGTTGATAGTGAGTCTGGACCACTGATAGTGGGAGGTACTATTATTATAGATTCAATGTTAGCTAATACCATATTTGATTTCGGTGAATCTCATACCTTTATATCAGCAAAATGTGTTTATGGTTTGACCCTGGTGGTGGATTTTGAGTGTTCTTATGAAAAAATACACAATATTGGGAGTATTCCCCAGAGACATATTCTTGTGCAATTTTCATTATATCGATATCTTCTAGTATAGTTTTCTCTTGAATAAATATATTCATGAAATTTATTGATTAAACCCAATTTTGGTTATGGAATGGTTAGTAGAATAATTAGCCCACATTCATTAATACAAGTGGAGATTGAATTTTATATCTACTAAGGGAGGACATTACATTCAACATGGAGAGTGGGATATCTAGGTAGGATGACCAGGTCCAGATACAAGGAAATTGGGAGAGCTCAAAGCCTAGGTTACAAGTTTATTCCTAGATGATGATGGTGTGAAGCAATATGACTTCAAACTCATAGTGGATAGGTTTCAATATATATTGTATTTTCATGATTCTTAGAAAATACTCAGAGCTTTATTAATGAAGGTAAATTGAGATGTGGAATATGGGTCTTAGTAAATGTGGCAACATGAACAAAACTACCCTAAGAACAACCATGATTTGGCTACAGTGGTGTATGATTTGATGTGTTGGTGGTATTATATATTATGAGTAAACATTACTTGGTTTATATATTATAATATAATTAATTATATCATTTTGAAGTGAAAAAATAATTTTTGGACATAGATATGGGTTGATTATATAATTTTATATATTTGAAACCAGCATATATGATCAGGAAAGGAAATTGTGTGGCTGGCTCTCTGAATAGAAAAACACATACTCAAGAAGTTTAAATGTCTAGTACTGAGTGGAAGATGAAGAATCTAATAGAAGAGATGTATATTGTATTCTGAGAAGGTTAGGAGAATATTAATCTCATAACAATTTCAATAGAGTACACACTTTTGATCTGGATTAGGGACTTGAAGTATGAGGATCTAGAGTACTTGATCTTTAGGGAAAGACATGAAGGTGGGGATTCATCTTCAGAATGGACCATAGATAAGAATGAGAACATCTATATCAAGAAATATGTTGTTGTACCTATGAGTATATTGGGGAGTTGATGAGTAACTTTTGTTCCTCAAAGATAGTGGTTCATCTAGGTATGGACAAAATGTACAATGAAATATGATGATCGTTTTGGGGGCCAAGTATGAAAAAGAAGATTGTAGTGTTTGTGACATGATGGTACAACTATCAGTAGGTGAGGGATGATAATCACCAACATGGAGGTTAACTACAACAATTTCTCATTCTGGAATGGGAGTGGGACAATGTGACCTGGGATCATGTGGTGTGTCTCTTGAGGATTCCTTAGAATAATGAATCTATTTTGGTTGTTGTGGATAGATTGGAAAATTTATTACATTACATTCCTATACGGGGGACTTTCTAAATGGGGCCAGTAAGAGATTTTTATATTCATCAGATATTCATTCTGCATAGCATGACACATACTATACTTTTGGACCACAACACAAAATTTAATTTGTGATTTTGGTAGGGCTTACTGAAGGCTCTTGGATTGAAGGGTTTATTGAGTACGCCATTCCACACACAAACACATGGGCAGTGGGAGCATGCAATATTGGTGTTTGAGGATATGTTATGAGTATGTGTCCTAGAATTTGGAGGATCTTTGTAGAAGAATCTATCCTTGGTATAGTTTTACTATAAAAAATGTTATTAAAAAATGATGTAGATGAAACCATATGAGGATCATTATGGAATTCCACACATATCACCTTTGTGCTGGAAAGAGAAAGGCGAGTTAGTGTTATCAGGTTCGAGTCTCATGAAGGTGATTTCAAATCAGTTCCAGTTGATTATTAAACATATAGATATGGATTAGTTTAGATATAAGTCATATGTTGATAGATTTCAATGAACTATTGAGTTTAATAAGGGTGATATTGAAGTCCATCGATTGTCATCTAGATTGGGTCATTATAGGATACTGAGGCTGGGTATGTTGGAACCCATGTTTGTTGAACCATTTGAGGTTGTAGAGAGAACCTGGTCGATGGAATACTAATCGGATTGTCTATAAAATATTTTTCTATGCATGATGTTTTCCATATGTTAGAAATTTTGATGTATCACCTTGAATCTTATCATGTGATCTAGAAGGATGATGTTATGGTTGAGATAGATACGTCCATTTAAGGGGATTTGGTACATGTAATGGATCTTAGTGAGAAAGTGTTGTGGGGAAAGACCATGATGACTGTTCATGTATTTTGGAAAAAGTACGTTTGTTGGAAGAAAATTGGGGGGGGGGAGAAGAATATATGATGGCTCAGTGGCCGAATATTTTTATCATAGAATCTTAAAGTTTCTTGGTAGCACAACTCTAGGTTGAGTTGTCATAAGGTTGGGAGATTGTATGATCATGAGATTTTGTGGAGATGACTCTAGCTTATTTTTAGGTTCTCTTTTTTCATTTTGTTGATTACATTTCATTTGTGTGTTACCTTGGTATTTGTTTTTGTGTAAATTTTAGAAATATGGAAGAAAGAGGTATCTTCATGTTTGGTGCACAAGTTTCCCTAACTATATTCCCCAAACAAGAAAACTATGAAAGAAAGTGGTGATTTCCATGGATGAGACATGATTTTTAAAACCGTGCAACCACTTGGGTGAATTAGTGATCTAACTATAATAGGTGTATGGGTAGGTTCCTGGTTATGGGAAATCATGCGCCCCACCAACAAACCAAATGTACAAGCTTTTAATCCACAAAACATTATAAATAAATTTCCCAAAACCCTATCTAATAACACGGAACACCCTAGATCAACCCATGAAAGATTTATCTCAATTTTGCAGACTATTCGAGGGATTTAAAGGCCATAAAATCTCTATTCATTGGGATTTGAATCCAGACTAGAACATCTACACCCCCTGATTAGAGGATCGAATCTGAGTTACATCCCCACTCATACTCTTTTCTTATATCTTTCTATAATGGAAGTTATTATTTGTTTTTGTTAGATCTATACCTAGTTTTTTTGATATAGATAATAATAATATATCTATATCTATACTTAAGATATCTTGAATTGTTCAATATATATATTGGTTATAGATCCAGATCTCAGTCTATACTATTACTCTGCTGAATTTTAGGGATTTTCATTGGGTGATTATTCATCAAAGAGTTGAGGTAGGTGGTATATTGTTCAAATCCCAAATTATTTATATCAATGACATGTATGTGATTATAGAACATCTATGTTTGTTTATAAATTTTAATTTTTAATTGAATTTGTAAATGTGGTCAATTAATTAATTATGGAATTGGGTATATTATAGAATAATTGAATTATGGAATTGGTGATAATTAATTGTTGGGATAATCATGGGAGTTTTGACTTATGAATTAAGAATAATTAATTAGTGAATTAATTATTTTATGTTTAGATTGTGAAATGATTAATTAATTTTTTAATTAATTAACATAAGATATATGATTTATTAATCAGAAAATTAATTAGTGAGATATATATTATTAATTAAATACTGAATTAATTAATAGACATAATGTGATTAATTAATTATGTAAATTAATTAAAGAGATGGGTTTGATTAATTAATTTTTGAATTAATTAATTAATTTTATTCGATCAAGTAATTATTGAAAATAATTAACTAGATGGGTATTAATGTTTAATTGTTTAATTAATTTAAAGAAATGATGTGAATAATTATTTTTAAAATTAATTAACAAGATGGGTATTGTTAATTATTTAATAAAAATGATGCTAGTTAATTAATTATTAAAATTACTTAATTATATTGGTATGATTTATTAATTGAACAATAAATTAAAAAATGACTTTTGAAATGTACCTTGGTTTTATGTTACTTTGCTGTGATTTTGTTAGCCTAGAGTAAGACATGGGATAACTGGGTTGTGAGTAATGGATTGCTTTAGGGAGACCATGAGAGCCTCTATTTTTATTTCTGAAGGATCATCAGATCCCTCAATGGGGGAGGGTTAGAGACTGTGAGATAGATCTCATGGAGTTGGGATTGAAATAATACCATAAGAGCTTCCCCCTTTTCCCAGTTAACTATTATGCATCTTCTAGACTCACTAAAATTAGAACATTCATGTCAGAGGACTATATGTAAATTAATCTTTCCAGATTGATTTGCATTTTTTTATAAAGAATACGAGACATGAATAGTGATAAGGAATTATAATAATTGAAATAAAATATATGACATCCCTTTTGGATTGTTCTGAATCGGGAAAGAGCAAAATCAGGTGTGGAGGTTCAGGGGTTCTTGGGAACCCATGTGTTAGTGTGGTTAAATAAAAATAACTGAAAATGGTATTACTGTTTACATATGAATTGTACATGTTGATTTATACAACTATAATCACTATTATCGATTGAATATTATTTTAGACACTGTTGGTATTGGCCTACCGAGTTGTACGCACACCCTACTTGGTCTGCTTGATTGGTACCTGAATAGATTTCATGCTTGTAGGACATATTAGGGGAAAGGCCTTTTGTTAGATGTCTAATTTGGGATGGATCAGGAATAAAGTGATGATACATAATTTAGGACCCACTTGGGGGTGTCATAAGTGTCTTTATTTTGTGTTTCCTTTTAGACACTTGACATATATATTGGCATGGAATATTTTCTAATTTTGTTGGATATTGTATTTCCATTATTGTTCATCCTGTCATATTGGTTCTTTTAGGTTATGATTATTTGTTATTTGATTATTTCATCTTATTATCTGTTAGTGTATTACTCAGATAAAAGAGGGTATATTTTCCCCCATTATAGATATATCAGACCCTCACTCCTAGTTGATTGCCTCTGGCATAAGGGGAGGAGCCCCTGCGGTTTTGTGGTGGTCTAGTTCGAGGTACTACTGTGTGGTACCTATGATGAGACGTATAATGGATCAAGAAGAAGTAACTAATAAATTTGAAAGAAACAATTTTTGGGATCTTTTGGGAGACCCAAATTCACCTTGACTGTAATCACTAAATGGGTTTTTTGAATCAAGGATGATGAATATGCCATAATAGTAGAAAAAATGATAGACTAGTTAAAAAAGGTTATAATCAAGAAGATGGAATGAGTATGAAGAAACCTTTACATATATATCCTGACTTAAATCCATTAGAATATTGATTGCCTATGCAGTGATCTGCGTTTTAATCTTCATCAAATAGATGTCAAAATTGAATTCTTGAATGGGTATATAGTTGATGTTGTTTTTGTTGATCAACCCTTAGGGAATCAAATCCCTCATTTTCCAAATCATGTTATCAAGTGAACAAAATCCCTATATTATTTAAAATAAACTCCCTGGGCCTGGCGTGATAGGATCAACTCTTATAGTATTTCTTAATGTTTTTAAAATGGTATAGCTGATCCTACTCAAATTATAAAAATAATTTCAAAATATGATATATTTGTTCAAATATATGTATAAAAAACTATCTTTGGATCATCTACAAATTCATTAGGCACTATATTTTAAAAAATGATTAAAAATGTATTTGAAATCAGTTTAAGGGGTGAGTTAATGTTCTTTTTTGGTTTTCAGAAACATTAAAATAAATATGGGATTTTTTTAAATAAATGTAAATATAAAAAAATTACCTTTAAAACATTTTTTAGATGACACTAAGAGTAGTGATACTCTTATGGGTACCACAGGTATGATGGTTCTTGATAAAGCTGGGAATTTTTTGGATAAGAATAGTTATAGAAGTATGATTAGAAGTCTTATCTACATAATATTTAGCTGACCTGACATTATTTTTAGTGTGTGTATGTATTCCCATTTCCCAGTAGACCCAAAAGAGTCACACTTATTTGAAGAAAAAATGATTTTTAAGTACCTCATGTATTCAACCAATATATGATTATTCTACCTTGGAGGATAATAATTTAAATTGTTTTTCATTCATATGATGGTTTTGGGGGTCGTAAGGTAGATTGAGGAAGAACCTCCAGAACATATATCCTTTTGGGAACGTTTCCAGTTTAATGGTGTATTAAGAAGAAAAATTATATTTCACTATCTACAGATGAATCTAAATACATCATTTTTAGAAACTACTATGATCAAATATTATGGATTGAAAACATGTTGTTGGACTATTGATATCAATTACTATGTGTATATATATATAGTGATAATAATGGTTTTATAAATATATCTAAGAACCCTGAATCTCATACTAGAACAAAAACATTGATGTAAGGAATCACGTTTTGAGAGTTCATTTACAAATTTGTGATGTAACTCTTGAACACATTGTAAATTAACATTAGTTTTCTGATATTTTTACTAATGATTTTAATTTTGAGAGAATAAACTTCATCAAATGTTAATCATGTATGATTTATTTAAGTTATGTTTAATTTTATGGGACCCACATTTAGGGTTTACCAAACATTTGAGTTTAACAACTATTAGAGTTTATCCACTGTTGGTGTTTACCCACCATTGGAGTTTACCCACTATTGGTGTTTCCTCATGGTTGGAGTTCACCTATTGTTGGAGTTTACCACCCATTGGATTTTATGCACCACTGGAGTTTACCCACTTTGAATTTACCTACTATCGGAGTTTACCCAGCATTGGAGTTTACCCACCGTTAGAGTTTACACACCATTAGAAAAAACAAACTATTTTTAAATGTCCCTCTATTGGCTTTTAAGATGCCGTTCTAAATTATATTTATGGGTTATTTATTAAATTTTTAAACAATTCAGATATTATTATATTTTTTTGATTTAAAAATACCAACATCCATAAATGGTATAAATTATAAAGTTGTCTAATTTCAATGATTGATCCCTCACACCTTACACTCGAGCCTCATCATGACTCTTTCTCTCCCAACCATCAATATTCCCACTCTTTTAATTGAATGTTTGAAATCAATCACCATGATTAGATTGAAGAGATACACTAAAATTTCTCTAAACACGTTATATCTTTCAAAGAAGATTAAAGGACAGTTGATCTGCACTGTTTCTGTTGATATAGTGAACCTGCTTCTTACAATGTCTACATTGGTACCTGTAAAAAAAATATCATGTGAAATGGATGGGGTTGAGAATTTCATTGGTGCTTAATGTTTCAAAGGACTAGGGATAGGTAGAGGGGTTCTCTAAATATTTTATTCCCATCAATCCTAGGATAGTGCATCAATTATATTAGAAAGTTAATTTCTCCTTTGAGTAATATGAAGATTGGGTTAAAAGCATAATAAATAGGTGAAAATTATTTTTCACTTCAATATATTGGTAAAGATATCTGAAATTACATCATGAAGGTTCCACAACTGACTATAAGGAACTATTACAAGGGATAGTGACAACTTGTATATGTGGATAATTTGGTAGAGTTATGTGGATATGGGATATTAAGAATACAAGATGCTACAGATGTTGATGGTTAATGTAGTTTTCTTTTTTTGTTTATCACACATATGATATTCCCAAGGAAATGGGATTTCACTACAGTGAGGTATCAATATTTATATCAATTAATTTTTAAGAATATATGATAAAATATTATTCTATGTAGATAAACGATGGTTTAAAAGATTGATATTTGTAAGAAAAAATATAGATTAAACTCTATTATATACCCTATGTTTATTTGGACCGTGTAAGAATCCATTTGATTGCATTATAAGGAAGAAGAAACCATTGCAAAAGGATTAGGTTTTTTCCTCACAAAACTCATATGTAAAAGACTGAACATAATTTGGAACCCCTGGAAGAAATAATATATTGATGATGGAGATAGGCTGTATGAGAATTTAAATCTATTTAATCATCCTTTTACACCAAAAAATCAATTGGATCATAGATTTGATCTAGATTTACAGGTTGAGTATTCCGATGAAGAATATGAGGAGGATAATGCCTCTGGTAATGTGAAACCTGAGTTTTTTGCAGAGGAAATCAGTGACGTAGACAAAACTAAGAGTCATCTATCCATTTCATGTGCTTATCCTAGTCTATCTCTATCTCTCCCTTTATGGGAGACTCTTTAAAAAGAATCATGTGATGAAGAAGAATCAAATGTGTTCGGTGATGAACAGTTTTAGAGATTACCCAAATATTCTGATGAAAATGGATATGATAAGAATGGTGGGAATGGTGATGGTGAAGAATAAGTACAAAGAGAAGGTGAAGAAAAAAGTGGAGATAGAAAAGATAAATAATATGGTGATGGAGGTTCTGACAATAATGGTCTTTGTGGCCGCATTGTTGCCGAGGATGTTGGGATTCCTCATGCACTTATCTATTTTCTAGGATTGTTAGTTTTCTCTAAATATTAAGAGATTCCATGATTTGATCAAGATGTGTATATAGATTCTAGGGATGATAATGAAGCATCTATTGAGGGGATAAATGAATAAGTCTTTCTAGACATCACGTTGACCCTATAGAATGGGATTATGGTTATGCTATGTTTGTTGAGAAGACAACTCATGTGAAGAGATCTGTTGATCAGTAGGGTGTTGTACCTAGTATTATTGAGTATATATTTATGAATATGTTTTTGGAAAGACTTATGTTGTTTCTACAGAAATTTTGAATGTATTAGTGTTATAGGAATCAAATAAGTATCTAGGCTATGTTAAACTCAACATGGACTACTCAGATTCAGATGTTGATATTAGTCCACCAAATCATGGTGGACCTGCTCTTCTACTATTGATGGATCCTAAAGGATCATTGGGAAAACATATTGATTATTTAGGAGAGATAAAAATATTTTCATTCTATATAACTCTTATTTTTGGACCTCATAGGATGTTGTGCCACCAACCATTTTATCTATGCTAGTATATGTTGCTACCAGAGCTAACTTAGAATCATTCAAATAGATGATTCTATGTGATTTTGGTTTATTATTAGGAACTCATCCACTTTAGGTGCCTATGTTGAGTCAGAAATATGCAATGTATCTTTTTCTAGCTTCTGATACATCACATCAAAACCAAGATGATTTATCACATTCAGGAAGTGGAGATTGAGAACATGAGGTTAGAAAATGAGTTAGAAACCTTGAGGTATAAAATGGATTAAATAAGATCTTGATTTGATGAAAAATTTGGATTATTTTATAGATATGGTGGATAAACATTCTTCTATGGATTTTAATTTTAGTTCTAAAAATATTTCTCTTGTTTTTTATTTTATCAGGTCTGTGGTCAGAGAAGAGATTCATGGTGTTTCAGGTGATGTACCTAACATCTCATAGGAAAGGATGAGGAAAATCTTGCATAATAATGATCAGGTACATTTTATGGTAAGATAATATATGAAAGACTTGAAGTACAATATAGATATAATTTAAAAAGATATAATTTATTTTTTTATTATATTTATACTAATCATTTCTCAAATCTCATTTTATGTTAGTTGTTAAGAACCTCTGAATTCCTCTGCCTCTCAAGCCTTCAAAGAGCAAGTAAATCGATGACAGCGATGACCAAAGTTCTCAAGTTGTTTATAAAAGAGAAAAATGATCTTTTTGTGATATGGAAAGAGGTTGAAATATTATTACGGACTTCATAAGTCTATTGAACCCCTTTGTTCATTTTTCTAGAACAATAAATGTGGCTATATATTTAATTCTAGTAACCGATCATACCACCCCTCAAGATTTTTATTGAGAGTTTTTCTAACTAGGTGATACCAGACATCTATGTGCACCCTTACCTTCTCAATTCCAACCATTTAGTTTGACACCAAGAGAAAAATTCCAACATCTTAAGCCTATCAATTTTAGAGAGAATCCTTTTATTCTTGTTTCCCTAAAACCATCCAAATAGTAAGTCCATGTTTTATTCTTGATCCTTTTTCTTCTAAAAAGGGGAAGGGAAAATTGCCATTTATTCCACAAACAAATCCAAAAAATCATTGATATTACCTTTTTTTGGTCTTTGATAGAGATTTTTTCAGGACTTCTGGTTATATATTTTTAGATATACATTAATTACCTTTTGATGTGAATTATTTGGTAATTCCTATTTTCTTTATTTGCATTTAATATTTTATTTCCACTTTTTGATAATACCAAAAAAGGAAGAATCAATATATGTAATTTATGTATTTTTTATTTTAATCCATATTTTGAATGAAGATACCTCAATAATAGTAATCCTGTCATTTGATATCTTTATTTTTGATATTCCTTTTGATGCCATATGTGTTTTAAAAATTATTTTGACACCATCATTTCATTGATAATTTGTTTAATTACCTCTGATACTACTTACGATTTATCTATCAATGATAATAAAAAAATATTTAATTTATTTACTCTCTCTAATGCTAGGTTTTTATTAATATATATGATACTATTATGATCAAACTATCACTAATTTTTTTAATGTGCCAAGATGAACTATTTTAACACCAGTGTTTAGTCTATATGTGGTTCATAACAATGCCATCATTTGTAATCATAAAAAGGGGGATATTTTTGGAACCCTCATTTTAATGATTTGAAAATTATATTAATTATTATATTAATAGGTTTTATGCATTATAACTCCATTTTATCCTATAAAGAAGCTTAGTGAAATTTTGGATAAGTATTGGAAAACCCTACCATCAAAAATGAGTCACCATCTGGATGAGAATTTTGAAATGTATGGAAATGAACTACCATCAGTTCTGAGTCACCAAAAATTGAAATATTGGCTCTTTATAAGAAAGAACTTTACTTTGAGAAAGATTCATTTTCTGGAATAAAATTTAAAAATGTATGGAAAATACAGACCTCCAAAGAATGACTTACCATTAGACATTATCTACTGCTATGAAATTTGGAAAAGATCTAAAAATATTCTACATTGAGATGGGTCACAATAGAGCTTGACTTTCTATTACCCAAACTCACCATTGCTCCGACTCACTGTTGGCCTAACTCACTACCAGCTCAGGTCACCGCTTGATTTGTCTCAACACTAGAAGATTCATCATTACTCATTATGTTTATTTCGATTTGAATACTTCTAATGACTAGATTATGTAATTTAATGTTGTTGGTTATTTTAATTATTATACTAAAACTAATGCAATAATGCAATAATGCTTGGGTTAGTTGATAAAAATGAGGAACATTAGATTTAAATGATAATTCCTTAAATGGATACTCATAATTTATACTGATATAATTAAAAGAAAACTCCACTATGCCTAAAAATAAGGAATATATTCATGATGGATGAGAAAATAAGTATATGATCAATTTTGAAACTTGAAAAAAAGATTTAAATTTAGTATCCAAATATTTAACCTACTGTGAAAGAGTGGATCCTACAAAACATATAGTTCTTTTCCTATAGTCAAGGGAGTACTGATTATAATGGTATGTTTCACTAAATTTTTCAGTGAAATGACTCAGCATCCACTTCAAGCTCTATCAAAGGTGACTCAAGAATATTGAATACATCAGACATATAATAAAATATATTCTCAACCATTTTTCATTCTCTTTCTACCTATCGTCATTAGATTTTGAGTAGTGTGTGGTTTATCTTGTTTATTAATCACACACACTATCTCCTATTATTTAACTGAAATATACTCGATAGATTATAATATTTATTTACACTTGTTTACCCATGTGTGGTTGAAGAGGCCATTTTGTTTCTTGTGTCTGTTTTATTTCAATAGTTCTTGGGGAAGAGTTCCCTATATGGCTTGGAATTATGTTTACCTATTGTATATATCTGATTCAGGTTATTTATCAATATTTTTTCCGATAATCTTCTTAAAAATATGTGATTTCCAAGTGGATAGTATTTTTTATCGGCTAATACTGAACGTCTTATATTTTTTCCACAATATGGTTTTTTTATTTCTATGATTTAAGCTATTTTTCAAATGATGAAAATAAAATCTAATTTTATAATTAATAATAATTAATGTCTATAGATGAATTTTCTTATGTAAATTAATTTCAAAATTTAGCATAGTTTTATTAATTTTTTTAACTAAGACATAATCACTCTTTAATAATTATTTTAAAAGATCAAAATTAACATCGATCTACAATTTTGATTAATTGGGTATTTCTACTTAAACTGATGGATTTTATTTAAACTATTTTTAACAAATACATTTATTGGGAACTCAATTCACCAACCTTTTGAGATAATCTGAATAACATTTAAAAACATTAAAATTATACAAGTTACCCATTATAAAAAATTATAACTTTTACAGCAAACCATGACCCTCTTTATGAGCTCTGTTAATTCATTATAAGAATCTAAACATCACTAAAACGAGAAAAAAAGTATAGGATGTCCCTAAAACCAAATCTTATAAGCCAAAATTCAAATATTATTAACTAAAATTCCATGTTCCTAACAAAACATGGTTTGTGGCACTATTTTTCTGTAATGACCCATAATTTCCATGTAATTTTTTTAATAAATGGGAATTTTACAAGTCCTTGAAAATAGACGGCGCATGATTCCAAGGCCCGAAGTCCTTGGAGTGAATTTCTGAACTTTGGTTTGAGTAAGTTTAGTAAATGTGTGAGTGGGTTTTTCTATCTTTTGAACCAGTGGTCGGAATTGAAATCTGAGGGCACCGTTGAACTCAAAGATCTAATTTTTGCTTAAGAATACATTCACCTTGACGGAAGATGGTTGAGGATGAAAGATAGTTTTTGGGTTTTTCGTGTAAGAAGAAAATAAAAATAAAAGTGTGTGACATTTAATTTTTATTTGAAACACCCATGTGGGTGTTGGGAGGTGGGGTCCACCAGAACTAAACCTCCTTGTGGAAGTTGAAAAGTGGGGACCACTAGACCTTAACCACCCACGAGAGGTTATGGTGGTGGGTACCACCCGAACCAAACCTCCCATGAGAGGTTATAGTGGTGGGGACCACCCGAGGGCTAAATCTCTTGAACTACCCTAATTATGGAGAAAAACATCTCAACCCCCCTCATTAATGTGGAGGAGCCTCTTGACTTCCTCTGCATTAATTGGGCCAACACACACACCTTTAATATGCCAACCTAGTTAATTGATTAGGATAATTTGAATTTGTGTGAACGAACTAAAGAGAGAACTTAATCTATTATCCTTGGAAACTTTGGAGGAATTGGGAGGAAGGAGCTCTTGGGAGAATGTTCTTCAATGAAGAACATGTTCTTCCATGAATAATACACCACCATCAAAGAATGCTCCGCCAACAATGAATGAAGACCCCATTTAACCTTCTTCCTTGGGACTTCTTCCAATGTGGGACATCCTCATCTATGGCGAATCAATGATTGTACTGCCTTCTTGCACCAACGTCATCAAGCGAATGAGGCAGGGGTTTATTTCTATTTGATTATCTCTTTCCATGTTCTCCCGTTCTAATTCGTATGCGGGATTGGAAGTAGGGATTGATGTGGGTTGTGGGAAATGATGTTTTAAAATATCTTTTACACACGTTGATGCTTCATTCTTTGTGATCCGCTAGCTACCACACTAAAAGCGGAGGGTGCGGGCGAAAGGAACGTGGCCGGACCCCTCCGACATTCTTCTTTGATGTGTTCTTTGAAATGGAGGAAGAAGATGAAGGTGGGGAAGGCAATGGCACATCATCCTGCGACCTCCGTATCCCACACTGCCCCATGGCGCTTCGCCCTCCTGGTCGAACCGGCCCCATGCCCAGCCGATCCCCCCATGGTCAGACCGAACCGTTGCACTTCCCTGGGCCGAACCGCATTGTCGCACCACTGCCTTCCGTCATGCCGAGCTGACGCACTGCCACCGTCAGTTGTGCCGAGAGGCCACGCCACTGATGTTCGGGCCGATCCATGCCACACTCTTTGCATACCGAGCCCCCACATTGTCGTCGTCTGCCAAGCCAGACCACCAGCCCGCAATCTGACCACCGCTACATGGCCGGAACGCCGTCCCATGGCCAGACCACTGCCCCTCTCGCGGTCGGACCTCCGCCCTATGGCCGGTCTGCCTACCCGCGGCCGGACCGCCACCTTGCGGCCGGACCACGACCCCACGATCTCGTTCCATCGTCGGCAAAGCCACCCCGGGCTGAGCTGAGCGGCCCGACGCCCTCGTTGCACCCCTCAGCTGAGCCGCCCCATTAGAACTCTCTGCGGGACCTCGCGGCCTACCGGGCTAGACCCAGCGGGCTGGGAAGAATCTAACAAACCATGCTGCAATGAAAGCCAAGTAGACCCAACAGGTTGGGCCGGGTCGACCTGAACTGGGTCATCCCAGGCCGGGCCGGGCTGGGTTGGTCTGACTGGGTCAGACCGGACCTGGCCCAACTATGACCCATTTGCATAATGTTGCCATAACATTGGCCCCAGACATCCGTTTGATGAACCGTTAGTGGCGCTTGAAATCTTGGAGTGGGACATTCCATTTGATTATACACCACTATGTTTTGGATTTTCATGGGGAACATTCAGGTTGGATCAAGCATGAATCCAACCAGGTCCCCAGGACAAAAAGGCTAATAACTCACAAATCAGGCGTCCAATTGGCGCACCGTCTGTTACGCTGAAACCACTATGATGTAAGGGGACTTTTAGATACTTATTCAAGGGAATTCATGGTAGTTGTAGTATCGACCGATATATTTTAGAGTGGATCCTCCCGAAGATGAGTGAGCATAGTGCAGAGACCATGTAGCTGGGTGAGACTTGACGACTGCTAACCATTTTGACTCAAGGTGACTCGACAAGCCCAGTAGGGAGCACCTTGGTGAAGTGGAAGACCCATAGTGGGGAGTGCCTTGGTGACGAGGCAGACCCACGGTACTCGATAGGAGGATTACCTCAGCATGCCTCGAGGGGGATCGCCTCTGTGGGACGCGGTAGACCGACTGTGGGGAGCGCCTCTGTGTGACCCGACAGACCCATGGTACACGATAGGAGGAGTACCTCAGTGGTCCTAGGTTAGTGGTAAGTGACTCTGTGTGATGCGGCATGCCCACTGTATGCGATAGAGGAGGATTTCTACACCAGTTGAGGTGTTCGACATTGTGTTCAGAATGTTACTTGATTCTACCCCTGAAAAAAATCATGGTTCGAGCTGAGTCAGTATCTCTATATCGTCCTCATGATTGAGATGGATTACTTGATATCTTAGGTATATGTATGGGCATATACCTATGTAAGGTTGTCTGTTGATTTCATACTTTGTGGTTTATCCTTGGTGGATTTTGTGTGACCTTGAGGGTCTTGGGTTCCCTAATGAGTATCGTTATACTCACCCCTACATGGGCTATGCCCGCACCTTGTTGTGTTGGATGCAGACAAATGATAGCGCTGACTGAGGCTTAGAGTACCAGGACTGGATGGTACCTAGAGGTGGACCTTATGACGAGTCGGTACACAGAGGAGACGAATGGACGAGGAGTACTGAGGAGGCAATCTGTACCTACCCTTCAGGTAGGAACCTTAGAGGAAGACCCATATACTGACTTTCCGTTTTCTTCAGTTGTATTGTATCATAGTTGTACTTGTACTTCCTAGTTGGGCTTGTATTCTGGCCCCTATTATTTTCTACACTCCTTTGTTATAAAGTGTACTTGGTGTTTCTTCCAGCTGTGTGCTTTATTGTGTGTGTGTTTACAGGTTATAAAGGAAATGCCTTCCCAGTTATAGGGAAATATTCCTTTTTTCCTAGTCTCCATTCCCTGGTCTATGAAAGGTGGGATTGGGGTAGTCACGGCACGGGCACCAAAGGATGGGTCATGAAAAATTGGTATCAGAGGACACGGTTCTACTGAAGAACTAGGACTCTAATATTTTCAATGAAGAAATAATGTTAAGGGTAATGAGTTCTGTTTTCAGTTTAGGGAGTCTAGTGTGAGTGTGGTGGTAGAAGTATCCATACACCAGGATCCTGACTTCTGATTTCCAACTCAGTGCACGAAAACACTAATTGCATGTATGTTTTCAAAAGTTTTCTCTATTATCTTTTGAGTCAGCTAACCAGGTATAACATTTAGCTCACCAGGTATAACTTTAGACCATGGCACACCTATTTCTTTCCAGAATTCCCCCACCCAGATAGTCAGCTAGAGTTTCGAGATCTTTATGAACTGATAGCCCACCAAGCGATGAGGCCTCAGTGTAGGGCCATCTTCTAGTAGAGGAACCTGAGCTACCACACCCTGTTCGGCCACCGATGACACCAGCCTCAACAGTAGACGGTGCATGCCACTTGAGTGTGTTTCATGAGTTACAGTGCCAGATTCCACTATGGTTCTGGGGAGATATGTTTTCATAGGCGGATGAGGATTTCCTGGAGGTAGTGGTGAATGTCTTCTAATTCTTAGGGACACCAGCTGATCTCATGGTGATCCTTTCCGCCGGCTTTCTAAAGGCAACAACAGTCATATCATGGAGCATGATTCTCTAGGTTCACGACATGGAAATGCTTCTCTGGGAAGACTTCAAGAGCCTGTTTCGGGAAGATATTTCTCCATATACTTTTCGTGCAGTGTACATATAGGAGATTCTTCATCTGCAGCGTGGTAGCATGACTATGGATTAGTACTCACAAGGTTCAATGAACTCTCACGCTACTACATAGATATGGTGCAGGACCCTTTCTATAGGTCTCGGACCTTTGAAGCTGGACTCAGGTGGGAGATCAGGGCTTTAGTGATCTCACTTAGTATCCCGACGTAGGAGGGGGTGTTAGAGAGTTCCCTCTTTGTGGAGAGTTTCCTTGTTGAGAAGTCACCAGCAGTGAGAAACACTACCAATCTTCACATAGCAAAGTATTCTACAGCTGGTAGCAGATATAAGTCACAGAAGTCCAAGAGGACTAGACCTACGGGTGGACGATCGCATGACTCTAGATCGGTTTTACGGGGCTCCTAAAGCAAAGCCAGTCATACCAGGAGCGAGCAGTGTCACGCTTGCAGCGGGCTAGGTCACCTGACTCATGACCATAAAACCTGCCATTCGGATGATCAGAAAATGGTCGAAGGACTTCACAGCCAGAGACATTATTTGACTGAGGTGGTCTGCAGGGATTAGGCAGACGTGGCAGAGGAGCTGGTCGTGCAGTTGGCGGTGGTCGACGATTCGAGATATTTCTACCACCACCATCAGGAGGTCCACCCCGACCACAGGGATTAGGTGGATAGGGGGAGCTCAGCTCCAGGTAGCTGAGTCTTACGATCATGGCACTCTGGAGATTATTTGAGGTACGATCTATGTCTAATCCACCTTAGCTGCAGTAGTTATATGCACCAGTTCCAATTATTCTTTCATTATCATGACCCACATTCAGAGCTCGGAGATTTATTTGGAGTCGTTGGCTCAGTACTCATGGCAAGAGACTCCTACGAGAGTAGATTCTACAATTACGCATAGGTTCCAGCAGTGCGAGATTACTCTAGGTGGTGAGACATTCGACTGGGAACTCCTAGTAGTGGCGTCAAGGCCTTACGATGTCATTTTGGGTATGTACTGGTTATCTACAGCCCATGCTCAGATTGACTGTATTTGGCACAAAGTGCGGTATGTCGGCACTGATGGGACCTGGTTTACCTTCACTGATGAGAAGGGAGCCTTTGAAGCACATGATTGACTTACCCGGAGGACGGTGCAACCAACGACTCATCAGTTGGCTAGCCGTAACCTCAGAGTAGTTGATGTTCAATGTATGAGTTATCCTGTAGTGGTGGACCAGTATGTGGATGTTTTCACTAATGATGTCCCTGGTTTACATCCTTGTAGAGAGGTGTACTTTTACATTGACTTTTACACCAAGATGGCACTGATATCTATACCAGCGTATCGGATGGCTCCCACAGAGCTTCATGAGCAACGGGTACCACAAGAGGACTTTAAGGAGAAGGGATTCATCTGGTCCTGTGTTTCTCCTTGGGAATCCCTGATTTTGTTCACCCAGAAGGCGGATGGGAGCTTGAGGCTTTGTGTTGACTATCGGCACCTGAATCAGGTGACCGTGAAGAACAAGTACCCACTCCTGAGGATTGATGGCCTCTCTGAAAAACTAAAGGGATAATGGTGGTTCTCGAAGATAGACCACAGATCAGACTATCACAAGCTCAGAGTACGAGACGAGGATGTGTAGAAGGTGACCTTCAATTATCGGTATGGACATTATGAGTTCTTGTTTATGCCATTCAGAGTGACAAACACTCCATTAGTGTTCATGGGACTCATGAACTGAATCGTTCAGACTTACCTTGATCGCTTTGTAGTAGTCTTCATTGATGACATTATGATCTACTAGGATACTGTGGAGGAGCATGCCTATCATTTGCAGGTAGTACAGGACACACTCTGAGAGCACCCTCTTTATGGTAAACTCTCATAGTTCCAGTTCTAGATCCGAGAGGTTCCCTTTCTGGGACATGTCATATCGGAGGCTAGAGTTTCATGGGATCCAACAAAGATTGAGGTGGTACATGCTTGGAAGACACCTAGGAGTGTGATGAAGGTACAAAATTCCCAGGGTTTGGCTGGATACTACCGATGATTTGTGGTAAATTTCTCTTGAGTTGCAGCACCTCTATCAGCATTGACGAAGAATGGGAAACCCTTAATTTGGTCATAGAATTTCCAGCGGAGTTTGCAGGAGCTGAGGAAGAGGCTAACTAGTGCCCCCAACTTCCAGAGGAAGGCGTAGGGTATGTAGTCTACTATGAAGAATCATGGACCGGGCTCAGATGTGTCTTGATGAAGGTGAGAGCAGTGATCGTGTATAGTTCTCGATAGCTGGGACAACATGAGTAGAACTACTCTACCCCTGACCTGGAGTTAGCAGTAGTTGTCTTCGGATTTAATATGTGGAGACACTATCTGATGGGAAAGTGTTTTACATTGTACTCTGATCACAAGCATCTCTGGTATATCTTCTCTCAAAAGGACCAAAACCCGAGATAATGACATTGGATAGAGTTCCTCCAGGACTATGACATAGAGATATTCTATACTCCTGGGAAGTGAAATGTTGTTGCAGATGCACTCAGCATGAGGTCTGGTATACAGATTCTAGGGGAGGTGACGGGGCAGCTAGCTGCTTTGTAGATATCCCTCATGGAACGTGATGGAGCAGCTTTTCATCAGTATATTATAGTCACTGACCCACTTCTTCAGTGAGTCAAGGAGGAGCAGCATAAGGACGCTGACTGCAAGACATGATGTTCTCAGATATCCATAGGACATGCACGTGATGGATTTTCTGAAGGTGGGGAGCACGTCATCATTTTCAGAGGATGTACCATGGTACCAGTGTCACTTTTGGAGGATTTTTTTGAGGTATTTCCACACATCCCCTCTAGAGGTACATCTCGGAGTGGTGAAGATGTACCAGGACCTCTGACAACAACACTTGTGGCCAAGAATGAAGAAATCAGTAGCATAGTTTTTCTCTCGGTGCCTCACTTTCCATCAAGTGAAGGTGGAGTATCAGGTACTAGTAGGCTTGGTTCAACCTTTAGAGGTCCCAGAGTGGAAGTGGGATGGGATATCCATGGAATTTGTGATGGGAATTCCATGTACATCCAGGGGACCTGACTCTATTTGGGTGATCGTCGAATGACTCACCACGTCAGCCCACTTCCTATCGATCAGAGAGCAAGGTTCAGTAGAGAACATGGGACACCTCGATGTGTAGAAGATTGTGAGGATACATGGAGTTAATTATAATATTATCTCTAATAATTATGCACCTTTTACATCCCAATAATGGAAGGGGTTGGAGGAGGCTTTTGGGACACCGCCTTGTTTGAGAAGCACCTTCCATCCTCAGATGGATGGCTAGAATGAGCCGACCATTCAGACCATCGAGGACATGATTCGTGCTTGGTACATTGGCTTTAGTCGCATCTAGGGTGATCAATTTCCATTGGTGGAGATTTCATACAAAAACATCTATCACTCCACCATTGGGATAGAAAATTTCGAGGAGTTATACGGGCGACCTTTCAAATCACCTTTGTACTAGACTAACCCAGGCGATTCGGTATTTATGGGACCAAAGATGGTACATGCTACCATAGAGAAGGTGTAGATCATCCAGGAGCGGATGAAGACTACAAAGATAAGGAAGATGTATTATTCTGCCAGAAGATAGAGACATCTGGAGTTTGAGGATGGGTACCATGTCTTTCTACGGATCTCACCCTGACAAGGTTTACAGAGATTTAGCTGAGGCGGCAAGTTATCTCCAAGATTTATCGAAACCTTCTAGGTCCTTAGTAGAGTTGTTGAGGTGACTTACAGCTTAGCTCTTCCACCTAAGCTGCACCGGGTGCACGACGTCTTCCGTGTATCATAGCTAAAGAGATACGTGCACAACCATTCTCACATCATCGACCATGGCGAGCTAGATGTTGATGATGGGGTGACTTTTATAGATGTTCCAGTAGATATTGAGGATCTACAAGAGTGGGTCTTTCGTGGAAGATCAATACCTCTAGTGCATGTTCACGGGCAGCATGGAAACCTCCAAGATAGCACATTGGAGTGGGAGGCTCAGATGTGTGATCAGTACCCCCACTTGTTCCCTTATTTTGTGTTGTAGCATGTAGGGACATAAAGCCCAGAGGTGGGGAGAATTTAAATACCTATAATTTACATGTAATTTTTTTAATAAATGGAAATTTTATGAGTTCCCAAAAATTGAAAGTGCATGATTCTGAGGCCTGGAGTGCCTGGAGTGAATTTCTAAACTTTTGTTTGGGTATGTTCAGTAAATGTGTGAGTGGGTTTTTCTAACTTTTGAACTGGTGCTCAAAATTGAAATTCTAGGGCACCATTGAACTCGTAGCGCCGATTTTCACTTAAGGATACTTTCACCATGAAAGCAGATGGTCAAGGGTTAAAGATAGTTTTTTGGTTTTTCGTTTATGAATAAAATAAATATAAAAGTGTGTGACATTTTATTATTATTTGAAACACCCAAGTGGGTTTAGGTAGGTGGTGTCCACCGTAACTAAACCTCCATGTGGAAGTTGAGAAGTGGGGGCCACCAGACCTTAACCCCCCATGAGAGGTTATGGTAGTGGGGATCACCCGAACCTATCCTCCCATGAGAGGTTATGGTGGTGGGGACCACCTGAGGCCTAAACCTCTTGAACTCCACTCATTATGGGAAAAAACCTCTCTACCCCCTCATTAATGTGGGGGATTCTCTTGACTTCCTCCATAATAATTATTCCAATGCACATACCATTAATATGACAACCTATTTAATTGATTATCCTAACATGAATTTGTTCCAATGAACTAAATAGAGAACATAATCTATTATCCTTGGCATCTTCGGTGGAATTGGGAGGAAGGAGCTCTTGGAAGAAATCTCTTCAACGAAGAACGCATTCTTCCTTGATGAACGCTCCAGTGGCGAAGAACGCTCTGCAAATGAAGAACGCCTCCCCCCTTCAACCTTCTTCCTCGGGACTTCTTCCGATCGGGGGCATCCTAATCTACAGAGAATCGACGACCGTACTACCTTCTTGGGCCAATTCCATTATTTAAACTAGGAAGGAATTTATTTATATTTTATTATCACTTTCCATTTTCTCCCCTTCTAATTCTTTTGTGGGATTATGAATAGAGATTGACGTGGGTTATAGGAAATGATGTTTTAAAATATCTTCCACACATGTTCATTCTTCGTTCTTTGTGAACTTCTTGCTACCACTCTAAATGCGGAGGGTGCCGGCCAAATGCACATTTCCCAACCCCTCCACCATTTTCTTTGATGTGTTCATCGAAATGGAGGAAGGAGATAAAGGAAACAACGCTGCCACCCGTGTCCTCTACAACCTGTGCCGCCATGTGAAGCTTCGCCCACCCGGACGAACTGGCCTCACGACCAGCCGAGCCACCCCGTGCCGAACCCCATTGCTGTGCTGCTAACGTCTCGTGTGCCAAGCCATAGCGCCACCACCGTCTGCCGTGATGAGCCATCGCGTCACCTCTGTCTGTGCCAAGCCGATCCGCGCTGCCACCGAGCTGAGCCGCGGCGCCGCCTCCGCCCTCTGTACCCAGTCACCGCACCACCACCACCCCTGAGCTAGACCACCAGCCCGTGGCCTGACCACCGCCCCATGGCCGAACTGCCATCCAGCGGCGGGACCGCCGCCCCTCGCATGGTTGGACCACCATTCCACGACCGGTTAGCCTCCCTGCTGCCAGACTGCCACCTCCCGGATGGACCACCGCCCCATGGTCTCGTTCCATCATCGGCCTCGCCACACTGTGCCTATCTGAGGCGCCCCGAGCCCTAGCAGCACTCGGAGGTCGAGCCGCCCTCGCCACACTCTCTGCAGGCCCTCGTGGCCTGCCGGGCCGGACCTAGTGGGCTGGGCCGAATCTAATGAGCTGGGCTACACTGCGGGCCATGCCAGACTCAATGGGTTAGGCTGGGTCGACTCAAACATGGTCATCCCATGCTGGGTCAGGCCGGGTCGGTCCGACCGGGTCGGACCGGACCCAGGCCCACTATGACCCATTTACATACTTGTGTCCCTAACTCTGGCATCAGACGTCCGTTTGATGAACCGTCAACAGTGCTGGAATTCATGGAGTTATATTGTCCCTTTGATGATACCCCACTATGTTTTGGATTATGATTGGGTATGGTCAGGTTGGATCGAGCACGAATCCAACCAGGCCCCTGGGACAAAAAAGTATAATAACTCACAGACCGGGAATCTGATTGATGCACCATCTCTTACGTTGATACCCCTATGATGTGATATAAATTTGACATAATTATTCATGGGAATTCGTGGCAGGTGGAGTATCGACCAGTAGCTTTTGGATCTAATCCTCTTAGAGATGAGTGAGCATAGTGTGAGACCTAGTGGCTGCCTGAGACTTGACGACTGCTGACTGTTTCGACTCGGAGTGACTTCACAGGCCCAGTGGGGAGCACCTTAGTGATATGGAAGACCCACAACACTCGATAGGAGGATTGCCTTAGCATGACTTGAGGGGGAGTGCATATTTGTGACATGGCATACCCATGGTGGGGAGCGCCTCTCTCTGACGCAGCAGACCCACAGTACTCGATAGGAGGTGTACCTTAGCAGTCCATGGTTAGTGGAAAGTACCTCTTTATGATGCAGTAGACCCAATTTACTCGATAGAGGTGAAGTTACATAGGATGAACCAACATTAGACTTTCAGTTTTCATCAGTTTTATTGTATCAGAGTTGTACTTGTAATTTCTAGTTGGGCTTGTATTTTGGCCCCTTTTACTTTCAACACTCTTTTGTTATATAGTTTACGTGGTGTTTCGTCCAGCTGTGTGCTTGCTTGTGTGTGTTTTTATAGGTTATAAAGGTGATGCCTTACCAGTTTTTGAGAAATACACCTTTAGTGCTAGTCGCCAGCCCCTGGCCTATGGAAGGTCGGCTTGGGGTAGTCACGACATGGGCCCCGGGGGACGAGTCGTGAAATTTGAAACTCAAAGCTTCAAGAATTGAGTTTTATTTTCTAGTATGATAATGAATTGTGAAATCATAATCCATGATCAGTTTGATCCATCTTATCTATCTCATATTAAATTATTCTAAAGTGAATATATTAAAAAATAATTTGGGATCAATATATATTTCACACTTTACCGAATAAAAATTATGACTGTTAATTTTTAAATGAAAAACTATAGTATCTAATTCAATATCATGTGTAGGGAAATTTAACTCATGAGGTATCAACTATCATGATACATAAGAAATTACATGATCAATATGCATGAGTACATAACCAACTCCATTCAAAGAAGCATAACTATAGATAGAAAATTTATAATTTCTGTAAGGCAAGTCCACAACTTGAGCTTTCACCAATCTTATTTTTAGTTTCTAAAAAACCATCAAATTATTTTCTTATATGAATTTAAGTACTTTTTTAGTTATGTTTTTTCTTGGTATAGAAAACCAAAAAAAAATTCAGAGAACTACTGATAATAACCTTGTAGTCTAAGAAAGGTTTGAATCTCTATGATATTTGGGGTTCTTGGACATTATTTAACAACATATATTTTAGAAGGGTCAAAAACAATGCCGTCTTTAAAAAATATATGACCATGGAATGAAATTTTATGCAACAAAAATTTACAATTAAACAATTTTCCATATTTTTAATTTTATGTTATGGTTTGAATGAATATTATGTGGAGCCATTCATGTTCACCTTAAAATTTAGAATATACAAAAAAAATTTAATAAATATAACTATAAACTTATCCAAGAAATAAAAAAACTATATTCATAAGGTCCAAAAATACAAATGGTGGATTAGACAATCCAATGGTCAGAACCTTAATATCATAAGGATCATATCTATTCCAAAATTACGTCTTAAGAATATCTGATCCCTTGACTACCAACTGATGGTACCCCAACCTAATATCATCCTTCGAAAAATACTATGCTTTTTGGATATGATCAAACAAATCATTAATGTGAGGAAATGAATATATGTTATTAACAAATATTTTATTAAAATATCTCTATCCAATTAAATGTCTCATTTTACAATATTTATTTTTAGAAACCAAATATGAGCACCCTAGAGTTAAGTGATTGGGAGTATGATACTTTTTTCTAGAAAATCATGTATTTTTTATTTCAGTTCTAAAAAGATCAACTTGTTCCATTCAATAAGGAGGATTAGAAATAGTCTTAGCATTAGAAACTAGTTCAATATTAAAATCCACCTCAAATCCAAAATAACACATGGAAAACCATTAGAGAATAAATCTATTTATTCACATTCTACTAGAACATAACTAATTTGCATAAGTCATTATTTTTTAAAGTATAAGATATTTAATTTTCAAATAAATAACTAATATATTTTATATATTATTAGTAAGTTATAAAATGAATAAAATCATTGAATATAAATTTCAAAAAATTAAAAAATATCTTACCATAAAAAATTGAATAAAAATAAATACCATGAATGATCTAAAACTATAATATATCTAGTTAAACAATATTTGTAGGAAATTAATACCACTAATAAAAATATCCAGATTCCTATAAATAATGGTTTCTTTAATACTTCCACTCTATGTTTTCATTGAAAAGTTCGATCTTTTTTTCATGAGGTTATATTCCCAATTTACATGAAAATTTATCATAAGTGAAAGACTATGAGGATCAAAATTAAAACATTGTATTTTCATAATTTGAAAAAATATGTATCATACCTTCAACTACATCACATTATATACCAACATCAACAATAGTTATATGAGAATAATTTCCAGTAATTTTAGGCTATTAGTCTATATGACTCCCCCCACCCTGAGTGACTAAATTTTTACACATATAAGAATAATTTCCCAACTCATTGAAATTAAAAAAACTTATAATTAGAATTTAATTATTTGTTTT
Organism: Viscum album; assembly: GCA_963277665.1. Lineage (NCBI taxonomy): Eukaryota > Viridiplantae > Streptophyta > Magnoliopsida > Santalales > Viscaceae > Viscum > Viscum album. The sequence continues at coordinate 159,863 of CAUJRU010000581.1, forward strand.
GTAATTTTGCATATAGTCACGGTCCATATATCATATTCACTAAATCGAAATCACTTCCCTTACATTGTAATAATGTCTACAAGATTCGTTTTACCACACCTTTCATAGTATGGGAACTTGGTTTTCATTTGTCCATATTTCCCTGATGGATACTTCCCCATTGGCTTCGATCCAAACCTTTTCATATTATTTTTTTCTCTAGGAACATATATTAAATAAAACTATATCTCCACTTTCTGATCACGTGAGAAAAAAAAATCATAGCTTTAAAATCCCTGCATGGCCAAATCTCTTAATAAACATGGTTTTATCCTAGTGTAAAATCTATGAAGTTTACCTTCAATTCCCTAAAAACACTATGATACATACCTATCCAGTACTGTAAAATTTTCTTCATGCATGGACACATAATATTCATCATTGTTCCTCAATTAAAGTATTTTTTTTGATATGGAATCGAACAACTTTAGAGAAATATTTATCAAGGATTGTATCCTTAAATAATTTTCATTCCATTATATTAAGATCATCTCTCTATATTATTCTTAACCAGATTCATCCATAGATAAAATCCACCTTTAAAATGGTAAATGTGGACATTTATCTTTTGATGTTACAAAAATCCAATGACATTGAATATATCATCTATATCATTTATCCATCCATGAGCTACCATAGGGTATGATGATCCACTTAATGATAGGGGGTTTTGTCCCATGAAATTATCCACTATAGAATTGTTCCATTATGGTGATTGTGTTCTTATCTATAATGGATACCACAACTAGTTATAGCTTGTGTCAATAGAACAATCAATGTAACAAAATATTCTTCTTCCAATCCTAACCCACTCTAGATATTTGTTAGAAGGGATCTTATCCCTCTAGTGCCTTCTGATTTCATATCCACATGTTTCTTTTTTGTAAAACCATTACAAACAAAAATTTATCATACAAAGTAACGTGGTAACAATAAATTTTTATATAGTTTAAAATTAATGATGTTATAAAATCATTCATGGTTATTCTATTAAAATTATCATATCCTATAATGTTATCTAAAATTTTTCTCTTAATCTAACTATATGCCCCAACCTTAAACATGAACTAATCATGAGTATTAAGTAATGATTTCATTTTATTATATTTGAGGAACTTTTATGTTAGAAATTTTAGATAATATTTTTAGAACTCACGGATTAAAGAACCAAATATTTACACTATGGAAACTTCTGATTATTGTCATTTTTTATCATAATATAAAACAGTCGAATTGAAACATGATTTATTTTCATTAAAAATGTTTATTAATTTTAAGTTGACATCATCCCTTAAATTAACCATAAATAAACCCTACTAAATTTTTATAATAATGGATGAACAAAAAAGTATCATTAACGAACCTAAATAGAAGATGTTCATCAATCCACCGAAAATAATAAATACCCACGAAATTTTTATCTTTATATCATTGTTCTTTGAGTGAAATGGTATAAATCATTTTAAACTGAAATCACATACTCTTTTATCACCATAAAATAAATTGAATACATTAAAAGTAAATATAATCCCTATAGGTAACTTGAATAATTTTCATTCATATCCCTCTTACAAAAGGAATAACCGATATCGTCTTCTTTTATCTCTAGAGTTCCAAATGAATTAGTTGTATATGAAAGACCCAACCATCCTTGGTTTAACATTAAACCACACATCATTGGTTTTTCATGGAACCAAATACCCTTGGTGAATAATTTAACAAGTCATACATGGGTTATAATGGAATAAACTATCCTTGGTTTATCCAAGAACCACCTATCATTGGTTAATAACAAACACATGTATCATTCATTTATAATGGACCTATATGTTCTTAGTTTATACCAGAACCTCCTATCATCAAAAAAAAAATTTAAGAACCATAAAATAATTATATATTTTGTAATAATTAATTTATATTATAAAACCCATTAAAAACAATTTTTATCCCATATGAAAAACACTTTTTGAATATCAAAATTCCCATTTTTTTTATAAACTGATTTTCAATACCAAAATTAAATTTTCTTTCAGAAATTCATTTTCAGTAAAAAAATAATCAAAAAAGTGAATGTGGGTTTTTTGGAAGAAAAAACCCATTCATATGTTGGAATAAAAACTTTAGTTAATGGTTATTGTGGGGGGAATTGTCATTGTCATCATACATGTTAAAATAGAACATTCCATTTTTAATTTTTAATGAAATTCAAACATTACCTACAAAGAGTTTTTTTTGAAAATAAATGAATGAAATAAAAAAAAGTAACTTTATAAAATTATCTTTTAAAAATAAATAAATTCATAAAATTATTTTATAAACATGGAAATGGAAAATAAAGAGATTTTTAAAATAAAAAATTAGAATTGTATTTTTTAAAGAAAAGTTCCTTATAACATTGGAAACATTTGAATGCTAATATACCTGAATTAATATCAATATAAAAATCCTTAAATATCATGATAATAAATGATTTAATAATATAACATATCCAAGGGGATGTATATAAACCTAATAAAATAATATATATGCATCACATCAAAATATTCCTCCACAAATGAAATTGAGATGAAGTCCCTTACCTTGAGTTTGATTTACCACTTTCTTTCTTTATATTCTAGAAAATAAACTTATGTGAATTATTATAATTATTAATAACCTATATTAATTTCTTTATTACTTTTATTTCACATATTAACATGTTATATACGAATTTCATAATGAATGATGATTATGTCAGATGTTTTGATAATATTCATCTTATAGGTCAAAAAATGACATTATAGGTCAAATATGGTCAAACTGATCCTTAATTAAACACCTCAATAATAATAAAAATGATATAATTATCATATTTATACATCAATTATAATTATTATAACTAATCATGAAATGTGTTCAGTAAAAATGGATTGTACTATGATCGTCGAGATGGTGGGTCATACGTACGCATGAGTAAATTTTCCATTTTTCAATGATCATTATGGAAAGAAGGTATGAATTTTGTTATGTTTAAATAATAATTATAATATCATAATTTTCATATTATTTTTTTAAATACATTTTTATATTTTGATAATTTTAATAAATGATGAAAACATAGTCGCATTGCTTTGCGGAGGTGGTAGTACACACTTATGAATAAACAACGTTATAATTTATATGCGTAAGAAATAAAATGTTATATTATGTTTTTATAATGATAAATATTTCCTTAATATCATACTTATTTCATGTATATTATATATACTAAATAATATTATCATTATAACCATCAATTTAAATCATTATTGAAAAATTGATCACATCGTATCACTAGGCAGTAGTCTAATGAATATATGAGCGATGCTATCCTATCACCCCCAAACTATAAAGTGAAAAGGTATATGTGAAATTATGAATCCAGAATTATCAATAAGTTAAAAAAATAAAATATATACTTCGAAAAAATCATTATAATAAGCCAAAAGAGGTGATGATAAAAAATTAAAGGAATTTTTTTCAAGGTCGTAGTCCACTGTACAAACGAATGACGATTTTGTATCTCATTTATTGGATGAGGAAAAAGATTTTTGTTATTAGATTAACATAATAACATCTCACTATATGATAGAAACTACTTTAATCATATAAATAAAATTTAAGTTCATTTGAATTAGGTGTTAGCAGAAATAAAATGAAGATACTCAGCTAAAAATATATTGGGACTATTAAATTAATTATTTTATAGAAAAAAATGGATTTTTATTTATAAAAATAGATATTTTTTACTATTCAATGAAAAATAAATTTTTTAGAAAAATGCAAAAAATTGACCTTAAGTTAACTTTTATATAATGATTTCAAAAAAATAATTTCATTTTTCCAAATTCAAATTCTAAAATTTAAAAATTATTATTTCATATAAAAAATTATAGTAAAAGTGTTTATTTAAAAATATTTCATTTCTGTTGTAAAAAGTAATTGATTTTTTTATTAAGAAAAAATATATAATTCATGATAAAGATTTATTCTATAATTACCCAGTTTCTTACATTCTTCACCTTTTTGGAAATTTCATCCTCATAATTTCATTCAATTATTAAAAATTTGGGGATATATTTATATCATAGTATTTTCAGATTCCCATGTAGCTTCTTCAACCATATGATTTTCTTCATTAAACATTAACCATGTTATTCACCTTATTCCACAACACTCTCCATCTACTAATAAGAATATAAATATTATGATCCTTATATAATATATAATTTTCCAATAAATCTATTTCATGGATCAAAACGCGAGGCGAACCTGGATCATATTTTCTTAATATAAAGGCATGAAAGATTTTTTGTACCTGGGATAAACATAAAGGTAATATGCCTCTATAATATATTAAAAAAATTATTTAGGATTTCATATGTTTCAATGAACCACAAAATTAGATTTCCCATTTTACCAAAACTCATAAAACATTTCCACTGCGTTATATTAAATAAATCATAAACACCTACCATGAGAAAAAATATTTACTCCAATGATTCGTATAAATTTTATGCCATCTTTGAGTCTTCCTCATATATTATTGAATTAACTTCATAGTCTCATACATTTCCTCTATAAAATCTAGTCCAAAAAACTTTCATCATCCTACCTCTTCCTGAAAAGATGGTGTTCTATAAAACTCTCTATATAATGCCTCAAGAGGTTCCATCTATATACTTGGATGAAAACAATTATTATGGAAAACCCAAACTATGAAAGTTGTTGATCACAAATTCCCCAACAATCCATAGATTATGAACAATTATATCTTCATTGGTTAGACTTTTTTCTTAGTCTAACTATTTATTTGAGGATGAAAAAGTATAAAAAAATTTAATAATGTTCCAAATGAAATTTGAAGTCCATTATAAAAATTAGATATTGATATTAGATCAGAAGGGTGAAGGCGCAACCGAAGCTCGTTGGTGGATGTTCCCACTTGACTTTTTTTTCATTAGAAATGATCAATCCGGGATCAATATGACGATAAATTCCAGTCTCCAAGGATTGAATCATTGAAACAGAAAAAGAGTAATGATGGTCTCAGAACCCCAAACTAGGACCATCACAGGTTGATTATAATTAATTTAATTAATTGAAAAGAAGTACCTTTTGGATGTTCTTTCTTCGTTGATATTCTTGATCACCTTCCTATGTTATTCGTCATTTCTTCATATAATCCAATGGTAGACTTTCTCTAGTGGTGATCCACACGTGCCCCATGTATCTCTAGACATTGCCAAAGTAATCTATGGGTGCAAGTGTGGAGAATCCTTTACATAGGTTGTCCTCCTTAGATCGCCTTAATCTGATAGTGGTGGATATTTCTGAGACATGAAAGTGTTCTTGGAGGACAGAGTTCTTTCGGTCTGTAGAGAATTATCCAGAATTGTTGTGCACAATGATTCTCTTAGGAAAAGAGTTGGGGTTGTGAGGATATTTATAATCATATTTGAGGTTGTAATGTTATGACAATAAATAAACGCATTACACATTTTATTTATTTAATTAACACTTTTGAAAACCCCATGTCAAGTCATTAATTCCTTGACATACACCCACACTGATTATAATAAACATCATTTAATAAAATGATATTATTTCCTCAAAATCCCGACTAGAAAAACTACACGGCGTGTAATCATAAATACCCAATGTGTACTCGTTTATCCTTGAAAACTACATGGCGTGTGCATTCAATGTACAAGACGTTTATATCTTGATTTTATTTATTCATTTCCTTTCAAAAATAAAAACTACACGGTGTGTACATTCAATAATACACGACGTGTACTTGTTTCAGAAATAAAAACTACACGACGTGTAATCATTAATACATGGTGTGTACTTATTTTCATTTTATTCTTCCTCCAACATTAAAAAGATTTAGGATTCCTTGAATAATTATTAAACCACGTATGGGAATAATCTTTATTCTACTTTAGATACTTGAATACACTTAGTGTGTGACCCTCTAGTCCTCTTTCTCGTGGCCATTTGGTGGGCTTGCCTAAAGTCCAAGATTACTGTCTAGTAACAGGTGAAGGTACCTAAGAGAAAGAAGTTGACGCCACATTTACGTGTCACCTCATACGAACACATAGTGTGTAATTTATTCCCTTTGTCTCAATTTCTCATCAAGTAGGTTTTATGGAGGAGTCATAAACCTATATTCTTGATCTTTAATTCTTTGAATTCCAGAAATAAACATGTCGTGTCACCATGGTCATGGAATTTCATTGACAGTTCTATTTCAATCAAAAGAGCCCAAGATAACTACTTCCATATAAATATAGAAGTGGAAAATAGTTCCTCGACTTATCCATTAATAACATGTCATTCGTGACGCACCCAACATACCCTCTTTTTCAAGAACTGTCTTCATGACTATTTTCATCATCCAATGTAAGTGTGTGAGTAAAGACATGAATTAATGATAATATTCCAGTTTAAAGACCATTACACACACTCGTAGATAGTAATGTCTGATGGCACCAAGACAAGCAGAATTACTACTACAAGGTCTGTTCTCATAATCTTCCATCTTGGAGATTATCAAGTGCAAACTCCATGAGAGAGAGTCTCATATTCTTACAAGTACTCACACATGACAGTCTGTATACTATGTGTTCTATCATAGTATGTCATCGAACCGTAGTACTTTATTTACGAATATTGTTATATCATTTCCTGGTTCTCATCATAACGGGGATCTTCCATGACCTTATCAATGCAACAAATATTCCAGGACATTATTATATTATAGTCATGCAGAACAATGAATAGTATATAATAAGTATATATTCATTTAATCAATGCAAAAAACAATTAGTTCTCAAGAAACCAACCCTTACAAATTCTCACTTGGACTAGAGCCAACTGCCTACAACTTTTAGTCTGCTAGACCTCACATGATGATCATGATTCTGCTGAGTCAAGGAATTAGTCAAGGGGTCCAACACGTTGTCTTCTTTAGAAATACTGCTCACTACAACTTCACCTCTCTGAGAAAAATCCCTCCAGAGATGATACATCAAAAGTATGTGCGTTTTCCACTATTGTGACCTTGGATATTTTTCACGTTCCACCACTGCAGTATTATCACAATAGAGTGTGATAGGATCTTTACTTCTGGGTACTACACACAGCTCTTAGATAAAGCTTCGCATCCATACTACTTCTTTAACTACCTCAGATGCTACGATATACTCGAACTCTAATATAGAATCTATGACCACACCTTGCTTTGAGCTCCTCTAACTCACAACACCTCCATTCAAACTGATGATATATCCAGTCTGCGACGTCATGTCATCTTGATTAGTCTGGAAACTAGCATCTACATGTCCTCTGATGACTAGTGTCTCATCTCATCCATAAACCAGGAACATATCCTTAGTACACCTCAGATACTTAAGGATAGGCTTGACTGCCATCCAATGGCGGTCTCCTGGATCAGCTTGATATCTGCCTACCGCACTCAATGTGAAAGAAACATCTAGCCATGTACATAACATAACATACATTACTGTCCCAATTGTAGATGTGTAAGGGATACTTTATATTTTCTATCTTTCCTCATGTGTCTGAGGACACATTTTCTTATAAATATTAATGCCATGTGACATTGGAAACAATCCCCTCTTGGACTGTTCCATACGAAATCTCTTCAGTATCTTGTCAATGTATGTACTTTGAATCCGGCCCAACATTCTCTTGGATCTATCACGATGGATCTTGATCCCAAGAATATATTTTGCCTCACCCAAGTATTTTATAAAGAAGAATTTATCCAACCATACCTTAACTGACTGTAAGACAGGTAATTCATTTCCAATTATTAATATGTCATCAACATATACTATTAGTAAAATGAATGCACTTCAACTAAAACTTTTGTAGACACAAGGCTCACATTCATTCTTAATAAATCCAAATTCTGTTAAGGCTTCATCAAAACTAATGTTCCATGATCATGATTCTTTCTTTAATCCATAAATTGATTTCTATAACCTGCATACCTTGTTGGCATCCTTTAGAGTCACAAATCCTTCAGGTTGTGTCAAGTAGACAACTTACTATAGGTTCCCATTAAGGAATTTTGTTTTGACATCAATTTTACAAATTTCAATGTCATGGTAAGTCAAAATGGATAATAGGTTTCTGATGGATTTCTGCATCGAAACTGGTGAAAAAGATTCATCATAGTAAATTCCTTGAAGCCATCTAAAACATTATGCAACCAGTCGTGCCTTATTGGTGCTGACATGACCCTCCATGACCAGTTTCTTCTTGAATAAAAATTTACTACCTACATGATATACATCAACTAGAGGATCTAGGAAAATCTAGACTCGGTTTTGGTACATGGAATCCATTTCAGAATTCATGGCTTCTTTCCACATGGCAGCGTCTGTGTTCTCAACTGCTTCCTTGTAGGGAAGAGGATCATCATTGTCAACCAATAATGAGTCACCATCCTCGGTGACAAGAAAACCATATCATTTTGTTTCACACACCTCTCTCATGCTCCTACGCAGTTCTTGTGTCTCTGGAACAGATTTTTCTCCCACAGGGCTTTGTGGAATTTGTTCTCGTACCAAATTCTGTGTATCTTGAGCCTCGACTTCATCGAAGACTATCTCTCTCCCACTATCCATTTTGGAGACGTGCTCCCTCTCAAGGAATATGGCATGTCTTTCCACTATTAACTTTTTATATAAGGTGTTGTATAGGTAATATCCATTTGTTTTATGGGATATCCTACAAAGATATTAATTATGCCTCGGGGTGCAAGCTTGTTACCTAAAGATGCCTTAACAAATGCTTCGCTGCCCCACACATGTAAATCTGATAACATGGCTTTGCAGCTACTCCATAATTAATAGGGAATAACCATTATTAATTTAGTTGGTACTTGGTTTAGTATTTGTGCTGCTGTTTGTAATGAATATCCCCAAAAGGATAATTGAAGACTCACATGACTCATCATTGATCTCACCATGTCCAACAGGTTGTGGTTCCTCCTTTCACTTATACCATTCCATTGAGGCATGTAAGGAGGAGTGAGTTGAGATAGAATCCCAAACCCCCATAATAAATGAATGAATTCATGATTAAGATATACTCCCCCTCTATCTGATAGGATTTTCTTAATATTATTTCCAAGTCAGTTCCCAAATTCATTCTTGTATTCTTTGAACCGATCAAAAGAATCTAACATATACCTCATTAAGTAAATATTTCCATATCTACTAAAATCATCATTAAAAGTTATGAAGTATATGAACCCAGCCATTGCTTCAACTAGAAATGGTTCACACACACCTGTGTGAAAAAATTCTAGAAGCTCTTTAGCTCTCTCACCTTTCCCACTAAATGGGGCTTTGGCCATTTTTCCTGGTAGACATGCATGAAATACACCATGTTGTTTTAGCTCGAAATAATCTAAATACCCATCTCGATGTGATTTTGTCAAAAATTTCTCATTGACTTGACCTAGCCGATGATGAAAAAATTGGGTGTTTTATGAGTCATGTGAATTTACTTTGTCTCAGATTTCCATTAATTGGTTTGTGTAGTCAAACACATAATGGTCATTATATAAATGGGCCTTACCAAAACAAAATATATCTTTATAAAAGTAGGAACATTCATTTCCAAACATGAAGATGAATATATCAGTATCTAATATGGATACAAAAATAATGTTTTTAGTAATAGAAGGCACATAATATGAACCCTTTAACACTAAGATCATTCCAGTTGGCAATGTGAGGTGGTAGTCCTCGATAGCTACAACAGCTAGTTTGGCTTTGTTGGATACTCATAGATCTACTTCCCCTCGATCAATCTTCCTGAATATACTTGGTTATTGTATTTGGATACATATGTGAGAACCACAAGATGAATGTAATACCAAATTTGTAGAAATAGACAGATTGAATTCGATAACAAATTCACTTGAATCTTCCCCTTTCTTCCTTGGTCGGGTGCAATTTTTCTTCCAATGGCCCTTCTTGCACATGCGAAACAAACAACCTCCTTTTCTCTTGCCACCCCATTGATCTTAATTTTCTTGGAATGCCTTGAAGAAGCTTTGGGATTAAATATATTCACCTTTCCATTCCTTTTATTCACTATAAGGACATAAGGTTTTTAATGCTTCAAATCTTTGTCCTCTTGGTGAATAAGGATAAGAAGATCAGATAGATACTTCTCAATGTTGTTCATGTTGACATTTACAAAACATTAAGATAATCTCTAGGGGAGTTATGTGAGAATGAGATCAATACCTAGTTCCTCAGGGAGTTTAAACCCTAGAACCTCCAACCAATCAATGTAGTCAATGAGATTGTCTACATGAGGCCCAACTGGGGCACCCTCTCCAAGATTTCTCTGAAATATAACCTTAGATATCTCAAACCTTTCCTATCTTGATCTCTACAATTATAGACCAAGGATGTTCTCAAGCATGCTATAGGCATCCATGTCTTCATGAGACTTCATGATCTCACTTGACATTGATGATAACATCAAACATTGAATGTCGAGTGCATCATTCAAATGTTGACCATAGACCAGGAAATCATCATCACTCGCCCATTGGGCAGGAGAATCAGGATGTGAGGACTCCAGCATGTAACACTTTTGTTCAGGGCATAGAATAACCTAAAGGTGCCTAAACCATTCATGAATGTTACTGTCGGTGAGGATATTGTCTTTATCCATAATTGATCACAGAGAAAAGGTGTTTGACAAGTTTTTCATATTGATTCTACAAATTAAAAGATAAGATTTATCAGTACTTTCTCTATTACATTTTATGAGAAGTAATAAATTTTTATTAAGTATCCCACTATTTTATCAAGTCCCAATGGCCCTCAGCATTGAACTCAGAATGTCTAGTTTCATTGACATTCTACTGGAAAGGTTTGATATTCCACTTCACATAACCCCAACAAGGGTTGGTCAAGCTATTTAAAGGTATTTATGTAGGCAAGTCTTTTCCAACTGTGAGCTTACAGTTCCTTGATCTTTTGAGTGGAATCCTCAATCCTGAAATCCTGACTTGGATGTCCTCAACACTTCCCTCCATTTTACAACAAGTCTAGCAAGGGTTTCTCCTCTTGATGTAAAATTTTTATGTAAACCTGAAATTTTCATAAGTGGTTCCTTTATAAAAGTAAGTGTCCCCACAAGGGTTGGTCAAACACATAGTTTTATTGAGTCCTTCCCTTAATCAAGTAATGGATGACTTGGTCAGACATAATATAGTTTTTGAGGGATTTTATTGTTTATTCATAGTTTGTCATTATCACATGCTTGTTAATATTAAGTGATGCTTGATCATGTGATTCACCATGTTCTGATAATGTTTACTCATATTCCGGTCTTTATTTTATTCCATCTTTGCATGCTTTTTTAATTCATTAATTATGTTATCGTGAAAACACATACATAATAAATAAAGCATGAAATCCGTAAAAAATAAAATACAATGGCTTGATCATGAGCATCTATTAGTTAGCTTATCTAGCGGTTTTGATAAGCTAACCCTGACCTAGGGAAAAACAACTTGAACCTGATGGTTCGTGTTTTGCAGCTCCCACCTGTCCACCTTTGTGTCTTCTTGGGTTGATTTCTCCTTAACTTTGGGTTTTGAACTCTCTCCTCTAACTTGGGAGATCCTCCATTACATTGGGTTTACATTTAAGAAACCATGGGCACGTAGGCCCCACATATTATTGGATGAAGTCCCGCAGTCCAAAGAATTTAAATTAAAAAAATTTAAATGAAACCATACACACACAAAGGGTCTTTGGTCTAGCTCATGATCATCCCTAGAATTCAATGACATTTATGCATATTTAGAATTCAAATTCTTTTAATTGTTCTTTCTTCTAAGATAAGTCGCACTTGAATTTAATTAATTATGATCTTATAATTAATAAATTCATTATCTTAATTTACTTTTGGAATTTCCATGATATTATTCTCCTCCATATTCCTTGTACAGGTCTTTGTACTTTTGGAAGAAACCTAGTGAAATTATATTTTTGGAAAGTACACGGCATGTAATATAGCCTACACACCTTGTATTTTTCAACCATTATCCAAAGTACACATCAGGGGCTTTGGCATGTTTTCTGTACTTTGAAAATTTTGGAGTACATGGCATTTAGATTAATCTAACATGGTGTGTAATTCCTTGTTACACGGTTAGTGGCCTAGAAATCCCATGTACGCGGAGCACAACTTCTCTTTGTACACAGTTTCACCTGGGTTGGATCTGACTACAAGGCATGTTGATTCAACATACATGCTGTGTATTCCAGTTTCAACGTGCCATTAAATTCTAGTAAATATGATGTAATAAATTATTAGGCATGTTCCATTCACACAATGTGGTTTGGAGGACCAGTACCAGTTCGTTGAACCTAAGTACAGGGCATGTAGTTTTCACTACATGTCGTGTATTCGTGTGTTGTACAGATAGAAAGAGAGGCTCCTCCGGATGAGTTCCACGTTTTTTTTAATCAAAATTAAAATTAAAAGGTCATTTTTATGATGTGAATCTAGAAATGAAGAAGGAAGAATAGATATCGTACAATCAGTTTTATAGAATGATTTATCTTGAATTGAATAAAATATAAATGCATAAATTATCAACAAAAATTAAATAAATATAATCAATGTTGTAACCTCGCTCTAATACCAATTGAAGGTTCCAGGCGTAGCGGAAGCTCGTGAGTGGATGCTCCAAATTGGCTTTTCGTCATTAGCAATGATCAATCCGGGATCAATATGATGATAAATGCCAGTCTCCATAGATCGAATCAAAGAAATAGACAAAGAATAAGGATGGTCCATGAACCACAAACGAGGACCATCATGGGTTGATTATAATTAATTTAATTAATTGACCAGATGTACATTTTTGGATGTTCTTTATTTTTTGATATTCTTGATCACGTTCTGTTGTGATTCGTCATTGCATCACAGAATCCAAGGGTATACTTCCTCTTGTGGTGATCCACACATGCACCACATATCTCTGAACGTCGCCAATGGAATCTCCAAGTTCTAGCGTGTAGAATCCTTTTCTTGTGTTTTCCACCTTATATCTCCTTGATACGATGGAGGTGGATCTCTCTTAGTCTTGAGAGTGTTCTTTGAATACAGAGTTATTTCAGTCTTGAGAGAATTCTCTAGAATTCTTGTGTACAATGATTGTCTTATTAAAGGAGTTGGTGTTGTGAGGTTATTTATAAGCGGGTTTGAGGTTGTAATGTTATGACAATAAATAAATGCATTACGCATTTTATTTATTTCATTAACTCTTATGAAAACCCCATGTTGAGCCATTAATTCTTTGACATGCGCCCAGACTTATTATAATATATATAATTTAATAAAATGATATTATTTCCTCAAAATGCCGAATGGAAAAACTACATGGCGTGTAATCATAAATACACACCATGTACTTGATTTTCATTGAAAACTACATGGCGCGTACATTCAATGTACATGGTGTGTTTAAATTGTTTTCATTTATTCATTTCCTTTCCAAAATGAAAACTACACATCCTGCACATTCAATAATACACGGCGTGTACTTGTTTTCAAAATAAAAACAACACGAAATGTAATCATTAATACACGACATGTACTTGTTTTCATTTTATTCTTCCTCCAACATTAAAACACATTAGGATTCCTTGAATAGTTATTAAACCACATACGGGAATAATCTTTATTCTACTTGAGATACTTGAATACACTTAGTGTAAGACCTTCTAGGCCTCTTTCTCGTTGGCATTTGGTGGGCTTTCCTAAAGTCCAAGATTACTGTCTAGAAACGAGTCAAGGAACACAAGAGAAAGAAGCTGACGTCGTATTGACGTGTCACCTCATAAGAAAGCTTGCTGTGTAATATAATCCATTTGTCTCAATATCTAATAAATAAGGTTTCATGATACTGTCATAAACAAATATGCTTGATCTGTCATCCCTTAACATCCAGAAATAAACTCGTCGTGTCACCATGGCCATGGAAGTTGTTCGACAGTTCTATTTCAAGCGAAAGGTCCTGAGATATCTACTTCCAAATAAATATGGAAGGGAAAAATCATTCCTCATATTATCCTCTAATAACATGTCATTCATGATGCACCCAACGTACCCTACTTCCTCCCAACTCTCTTCATGAAGGTTTTCGTCAGCAAAATTAATTTCACGAGTCATGACATGCATTAATGAAAATCTTGCAATCTGAGGAAAATTACACATGCTCTTAGTTAATAATGTCTGATGACACCAAGACATGCATAATTACTACTGGCAGGTCTGTTCTCATAATCTCCCATCTTGGAGATTACCAAGTGCGTACTCCATGAGAGTGAGTTGTGTTTTCTTACGAGTACTCGCACATGATGGTCTATATACTATGTGTCCTATCATAGTATGTCATCCAACCATAGATCTTTATTTATGAGTACTGTTATATCATTTCAAGGTTCTCATCATAGCGGGGATCTACCATGACCTTATGAATGAAACAAATATTCTAGGACATTATTATATTATAGTCACGCAGAACAGTGAACAATATATAATAAGTATACATTAATGTAATCAAAAGTACACAACTGTTGGTTCTAAGGACACCAACCCTTACAGGATCATGGTTTGATATAATGGAGAGAGGAAATCTATATGACCTTACTATCTCCTTTAAATACAATTAGTAAAGTTGAATAAAGTAAAAATGTATATAATGGGTTGGATATGTAATGATTTTATTAATTAGTCAACAATAACCCAAATCATAATGTTACCTCATGAAGTATTTGGTTATCAAAAACTGAAATCCATTGATATATTTTTTCATTTCTACTTCGGCACTAGAATTGTTTGTATGATTAAATTCTGTAATTGTCTTTCCACATTAACCAACTAAAAATTCAACAATTTCAAGGTAGAGTTAGTAATATCTACTTTCATTCAATCCCCCCACTAATACTCCAAAATAAATATGTAAATAATAGTGATGTATATATGAACAAAAATAATATATCTATGATATTAACATAATATATATTTCTTCAACAGGGAATCATATGGCACACATAATCTTTTTCTGAATAAAAAAAATGAATCATCATAAAAATTAAAAAAAACATACAATTTTCAATAGTTTATACTATTACCTACATAACAAGTTCCATCTTCTATGATTAATTAATTATTTTAGAAAAACTAACATTCACTTAAACCATGATGTAGAAAGAGAATGGCCCTACATCCAACACTTATTGGAAAGAACTCATTACATAATTAACCAAAGGGTTATTTTCTAAATATAACATTGTTAATGTTGAATTATTATCTGAACAAAAGATTCAAAGATATTGTTTTCTTTTTGAGGATGAGAATGAATCATGAAATCATAATACTTTATTTATAAAAACAATGATCATTTCCAAATGATTAACTATTTCTGAGTAAAAATATACTTCAAACATTTGAAACCAATATCAATATCATGATTTAATCCATATAAATGATACTTCCAAATAATTCAATAAAAACCAAGATAGATTATCATATATCATGTGTAGTTTAAATTAACTCACATGGTTTCAATTTATGTGATGCATAAGTAGTTACCTGGTCATTTTGTATTATTACACAACCAATTCCATCAATTAGGAATCATTATACATGAAAAATTCAACATTTCCAGAAGTCATATCTAAAACAAGAAAACTATCCAATATTCATATATAGATTCTAAAAATAATAATTACATTTTTTTCCAAATGAATTCTACTAGATATCATATTAACATAGGAAATAGTCTAGAAAACCAAGAAATATTTAAAATAATCCACCGGTAGTAACTTGCTAATCCAAAGAAAATTATGAATCTTTCTTATATTTTTCTGTCTTCTCCACTCATCGAAACTTATTATTCTATTATGTTAACTAATTATAAAATATTTAAAAATAATATGTCCAATAAAAAAATATCTTGCAAGGAAAATTCAAACATACTTAATCTTTCATAAATCTTCATTTTTTATGGTTTGTAAAAAAATATTTATTGTATTTTAGGATTCTATTAAATTTTAGAATATAACAAAATTTCATAAATAAAGAAAACCACAAACTTATCCAGTAATTATGGGAAAATCATTTCATAAGGATCATAAATATAATAAGTATATAAGATATCCAAAAGAGGATAACTTCAATTAAAAATTCACATATCTAATATGATAAGTGGTGTTTAGAATATCTTCATCCTTCACTATCAACTAATGGTACATGAACTTGTGATCGACCATAAAAAAATATTATGCTACGTGGAGATGATAAAAAAACACCGTCAAGAAGAAAATGGTATTTATTATTAATAGGAATGTTATTGAAATATCTATATTCATTGTAAAGTCTCACGGAAATTTATTTTTATAAAAAAAATAGGATCGCGACATGGTGACATGCTATGTTGAATGAAACCTTTATCTAGAAACTCATGAAATTTTAATTTCAATTATAAAATTTCTAATTGACCAATTCAACAGGGTGGTTTAGAAATATTCATAGAATTAAGAACTAAGTCAACAAAAAACTCAACCTACAGGTCAATAATAAAACTTGGAAAATAGTTAGAAAACATGGTTCTATCCGTTAACAAATTCAATTAATCTTAGTATCAATTTTAAAAACAAAATTCTATATGAACCTGTTCAATATTATTAAATTTGATTCATACATACCTATATAATCTACATCTTTATCCCCAATTCTAGGAATTGTTTTTCAACATAGATTTGAATAATATAAGGGATATATTTCTTAAGGAAATTATTCAAATATTTTCCTTTCCATGGAATCATGATCATATTTCAGTTCATAATTCGAGACAAGAGACCATAATAAATCATATCCACCTTAAAAATGGCTAATTACAATAAAATTTTGAAATTTGAAGCATCCCATTACCTCAAATATATTATCCAGAGCATAGATCAATCCTTCATCTACAATATGGTCTGATGATCAGCTATGTGATGGGGGATTTTGTCTCATTAAGTTCTCTACTATATACATGTTCATTTAAGATAGATCATCTTATTCAATGGCATGGATCCTACCATAATTTTTACATTATGTCAACTAATAAATAACTAAAACAAATTGTTCTGTACCAATTCCTACTATATTATGATGTTTATTTTGAAGGATTATTTTCTCTTTTTTTCCATCCCACTATATTTTCTATGTTTTCTCTATAGGAACAAATTGTGAATGGACTTATTTTATATGAACCAACATCATAATATTTCAATTCCATATCATTTTAACATAAACATAAAGTAAAAAATTTTCATGGGTATATTATATTAATAATTATTCTAATATCTAATGTTATCTTAACCAACCTATTATATTACATAGAAGGACTAATACATGTACATTACATAATAAAGAGTTTTATGAAAATAATTAATTATATTATATTTTAGGAACATTTTATCTTTAGAGTTTTTGTAAATTATTCCATAACTCATTCATAACAATACAATATGTACATATAATGAGGAATCTTCTGATCATTATACATTTTTTCCATAATATAGTTCTTTAAAGTAGAACAAGATTTAATATCATGAAAAATATTTAAAACCTTTAAATTTACTTTTTTACTTTTTCTTTCCCATCCTTAAACCTTCTGAAAAACATTTTAAAATTTTAGATGAAAGAAAAAATCATATTGAGGGACATAAAAAAGAAGAATATGATCTACTAAAAAACTAGAAAACCCAGGATGTTTATACCTTCATATAAATTTTCATGGATTGAAATCAAAGAAATCAGTTTCACATGAAATCAAGGAAAAAAATTCTCATAGGAATCATTTAAAAACTGTGGAAAGTACAAAAAATATTGTAGGTAACTTGGGACATCATCATTCACATCACACTTACAAATGGAATAACTGATTTGGTAAATATTCATTTCCAGAGTACCCAATGCACTAGAGGGAAATCATGAACCCAGTTGTTCATGGTTTATCACTTATCACCCATCATTGTTAAATATCATTACTACATGTCCTTTGTTTATTGCAAAACTACCCATCATTAGTTTATTAAATAACCACCCATCCTTATTTTATAACTATACCACCCACCAAAATATAAAATTACCAAGAACCATAACATAATGATATACCATGAAATATGTAGTTTTCATCAAAAAACACATTAAAACATTAAAAACTCTTTATAAAGAATTATTTCCGATAACAAAATTTCCATTTATTTTAAACACCAATTTTCAATACCAAAACAGCTTTTTCTGTAAAAATTATCTACACAAAAATACATAGAGAAATTGAAAGAGGGTATTTATTTTATGATAAAATGAAATATTGTAATGGAAACAAAACATGAAATAATAGCTAGGTATTAGGAAATTTTTTTGTTTCCATGAATGTTAAAAAATCAACACTACTTATGTTGTTTATTAAAAAATTAGAAGATTCTATAAAACAGATTAATTTTTGAATAAAATAAAATAGGTAAAAAAATTCATTATAAAAAATCAATTCTATATAATTACATTCATTAAATAATTTTAATACATTGACATGTAATAGAAATATCATTTTAGTAAAAACATTAAAAAATAATCTTCTTAATGAAAAGTCACTTACCACATTGGAATCATTTGAATCATAAGCCCATATGAAAGAATAAAATTCAACAAAACTTTAAATATCTTGAATGTAGGTAAATAAATGACATAAGATATAAAATGTGTTGTATTTAAATCTTGTAAAAGAATATATGTACATAGTTTTGAAACATTCATTAGAAAAATTAAATTGAGATAAAGTCCCTAATATCGAGATTGATTCCTTGCACTCATTCATTTTCATCCTAAATAATAAACATATGTTAATTATTTACCTATTTAAGATCATTTGACAATCTTTTTATTCCTTTTATTTCAATTAATACCATGTTTTATAAAATTAATTAATCAATTAATTTTAAGTAGAATGTTTCTATGATATTTGACTTATATATCAAAAAAATGTATTTGGATGGTTGAATATGGTCAAAGTGGTCATTATTTGATCATATAAAGAATAATAATTAAATAATTTTCATATTTATACATCAATTATAATATTTAAAACCATCCATGAATGATTGTTTGAATCAATGAACTATGTTATGATAATTAAGATAATGGGTTGTAAGTACACATGAGTAACGTTCCAATTTTTCAATGATCATTATGGAAAGAATTTTTATATTATTTTATGGTTTAAAGAATTATCATAGTATAATAAGAAAAATTTTATTCATCTAAATATTATTTATATAATTCACTTTAGTTGGTGACGTAAAAATTTTCATATATCTTTGTGGAGGCTATAGTCCCCACATACAGGTGAACAACAATATCATTATTTAGTGTATGAAAAAATAGATATATTATATCATAATAAAGATAAATATGTAAATAATAGTATAATTAATTCATATATTTCGTATATAATTTTTACCTTTATCCTTATTACCTACCATGTAAATTTTTCGTGAAAAATGAATCAGATCACTTCGTGAGGTGGTAGTCCATTGTACACACAAGCTATGTTATTATATTACCCACCGAATGGAAAATAAGAAGTTATAAGTGATTTTTTAACTCAAGAAGTATAAATATTTTACAAATATATATATATAATTTAAATCTATCGTTATATCAAGTTATGAGAGGCTGTGATGGAAAATGAGTGACATCGGTTTGCGAGGCAACACTCCACCCTGCACACGAATGGTGATTTCTTATCTTTTTAGAGAGAAGAGGATATGGAATTATATTATGAAATTAACATAATAAGAGATAACTATATTATATATAATTATGTTATTATAAAATAATAATTGACTTGTATTTTATTGAGGTGGATGATGAAATAAAATAAAAACATAGGGTTAAAAAAAATACATATTCTTCGAAAATATTCCTTTATTAAGAACCAAAATCATTATTTGAATGAATTTGTGATCAAAATATTTGGTCTAGGTAATGGGAAGAGAATTTAGGAAAATATTATGCTTTTTATTTCCCACTCTCAATAAATTTTATGGTGTCAAGTGGAGAGGAATGGAGGTGGCCTTTTATAGGTGAGGTGAGTGGAATACTTGTTATCTTTGAAAAGAAGAAGGTGTAGTCATGTTTTACAAATTAATAAAGGATAAAAAATAAACCATTTTCTATAAATAAACATTAAAATGTCAGAATATGACCAGAAAATCTATTTTGTATTATTTTTAAGGTAATTTGTATTCTTTGTTTTTATTTTACCCCCTAGTAAACATGTTTTCACCTTAACCTCCTTAATTAATTATTACTATTTTCACTATTCAAAAATTTAGTTTTACCTATTATATAATATGAATTATGGTTATTAAAAATATGGATAGATTCTATGAAATTATATTAATATAATTGGAAAATTTTAATCTAAAATTAAACCTTCATATGTGAGAAAAAAAATGTTTTCCATAATTTTCTTTTTCAAGAAAAAGATGATTTTATATCTACTATATAACTAATAATTATTATTTTATTTATTAAAATTAATATACATATATATATTCTATAAATTTTATTTCAAAAAATCCTCATTAGAAATAATTTTCATTAAATATATTGGAGAAATGTTATGCACTTTCAAATAGTTTTTTAAAAAACCGATTTTAAACCCAAAAAATAAACATAAACTAAAGTCCAATATAAAGTTTATGCCAGAGTATTTAATTAGGATAAATATAAATAAAAAATACTTATGGTACTTGAAATTATATTAAAAAAAATTAAAATTAAATATTATATTTAATTAAAATGAAATCACTTTTTTCACAAAAAATATTATTTTTCACGATTCACCGAAAATCAATATTTCATGGAAAATACCAAAATATATACCTAATTGAATTTTCATAATAATATTTTTAAAATTAGTTTAATTTTATTTCTAATTCAATTCCAATAATTTTTAAACTATTTTTGTAAATAAAAACCTTATAAGAAATGAGTTTGGTTAAAACTATTACCTTTTTTATTTAAAAAATTTCCTAATTTTTTTAATTAATATAACTATGTAATTCATGGAAATAATTTATTATATAATTACCTTGGTTGTTACAGATATTAAAATTTTTTTTGTAATTATTTATAAGAAATGTGAATATTATCAATATGAAATATGAGTGCATAGTTTTATAATTTGATATATAAGATTCAAATAAACCATTTTAAGGTATGTAAAGTAGTTAACAATATATTATGGAAACAAAATAACCAAATATATGACATGAAATAACCAGAATTAAAATAAATGATAGAAACCAATCCCTCATGGGTATTATAACTCATGAAATTTTTTATGTTTGAGCACTGGCTCTTTCGACCATTAACATGAAACATATGATCCATCATTAATGGATAAATAAGAATCAACAATTCTTACATCATAAAAACTATATCTATATTCCTATGTATATATGTGATTTGAAGTGAATAAAGAAAACATCTTAGGATTTATTTGAATAACACCCATTAAAATAAATTTTATTATATTTCCCTAAGAATGTAATGAATTCTATTAATGACATTCAAACTCATTTCCTGTCAAAATATATTTTCAAATATTTCATATACGTAATTAATAAAGTCAAAACAATCATAATGAATATTTATCAAAATCGAGGGTAACTCAAATTAGGGAACCAAAATATCAAATTCTTTTTTTGGCATAACAATATGAAGATTCATGAACTATATTAATCATTATTCCAATAATATTTTCCTTTGATCATACTTTTCACCTACCATGGATATTTATCTATTCAACTTTTTCTTACACAATGACCCTCCCCATTCCATATAACTTCCCAGGACCCTCTTATCCATTTCAATTTCTCGGTACTATTGATGATTTCCCTTGTCTTTTATTTTATGCTTAACACTTCTTGGTCCTTTCAAGCACCCATAATCATTAATTTATGAAAACTATTATTATTCCTAAAATAATTTTATTTAATTCCATAAAAACTATTCATTTAAATTTAAAATAAATATTTGATACAAAAACAAAACATTATTAAAAATACTTCATTCAGACTGAATCCCATGGTTTTTATAAAAATCTCTAAAATTTATTTTTTTATAAATATCGTGTAACATCCCAAGCCAAAAATAAATGAAATTTACCTTATTTGGGACAATGAACATCATTCATGCCTCCCCATATACTAGCATCTTCAATCTAGTAGTGAAAGTCTAATACATACAATAGGGTGATAACACTATCATTATCATGATCATCAAATAAAAATAAATATATGAACCATTAAACCATACTACATAGTTTAATATGAAATTACAATATAAATTCAACCATGATAAATATTGAAAGAACTATTTATCAAATTAAACCCATATTGAATAATATATCATATATATACATAATATTTCCCTCAGTGGGTCAATAAAATACATGAAATGATATAAATATAAATAGAAAAATAAAAAAATCACAAAATAGGTCCTCAATATCACTTTGGAAATATTTCATATACCTTCAAAATTACATTGACTTGATGACTAATCGTCGAGAAATTAAATTGAATTAAAGATCAACTATGAGTGTTTCATGTCCACTAAAGGGGTTCAAGGTGTTATTTCAAAACTCATCAAGATGCCTACAACATGATCCTAAAATAAACCGAAACATATAGACGTGATTTAATATGTTATGAAATACATATTCCATGACACTCAATATACCACAAGAAACTTAAGAAATATTTTGTAAAGTATGGCTCTATAAAACGTGACCCTAACTTTTCAATCATTACTGATGAATCTTATATGTCTTTTTGAACACGATAATAATGCAAAACCCTAGACTTCAAGATAGATTACCAAAAATTAGTTGGAATATAGATAATGGAATGGGTGTATCACACCTATTATTCTTATAAAATAATATTAGAAGACTAGGTTCCACAAATTATAGCATATCTACCATATTATGATAATTCATTAGGAAGTGAATCTAAATCCTAGGAGGAAAACACATAGCTAGATCCCTTAGGATGAACACACCTTGGGGAACTATGTGAATAAACCTCAAGTAACATAGAATATAGATTGATTAGAAATAATCCAGACCATGAGTGCTTTGGGATTAACCCTTAAAATATAAAAACTATGGAACCTCCAATGAAACACTAAAGGTAACACTAAATATGATTTGGGTCTCCAGAATATAAAAACTATTATGAATTAAAAAATCAACATTGATTTCGCACCACTGATGTGTTAGATTAGGTTTCCTAGAACCAACATCAATGTAATATATGATAAACTATATTAATATTTTTGAATATTAGTAAACTCATAATCTCATCATGATTGTTCTTCTATATTAAAATATATGTGATATAGTCCAAAGAGTATCTATTGCACTAAAAGGTCATAGTAGTGCCCCTCTAAAATGAGAACCCAAAATTTCCATGATATTACACTTAAATATATGCTATATATCCATATGATAACATTTTATGGATATTAATGATATAATATATCAGGGTTGTTGACTTGTGTTAGTTTGGGGAACCATCTCATGGTGTGTGAACTTTTTAATTATAGTGTACGATATTTTCAGAATGATTCCTTCTAGTATTTTATTTAATGACTGAAAATTGATTTTTTTCAAAACACATTTATGAAAGTGAGAAACCATAAAACTCTTAACTCATACTAGATCACGACATGAAATAATCACAAAACAAGAACATCCAGAATAACTACAAACCAAAAAAAACCAGCACGAGACTACATATCCTAATACTTGTAACCCTCTCTGCAGCCCATAGAAGAGCCCCCTTCTTCCGTAGCCGATTCCCATTAAGAGGATGATTTAGGCCGCCTCAAAATATAATCACTTTTCTCAGGGTTCATCATATGGTCTAGAAAAGGTTGCACAGGTCAAGGTTGCTTAATCAAGCTGTCTTTTTTGAAAGTGAGAATCACCCCAGTATCCCATTTAATGGAAGATATGGTACTCACCGTCCATGGTAAGTAAGAGTAATCTTTTATTGTTCTTATTCATGGTGTAGAAAAGACCTCTCCTTCACCATCAATCGTCATTTCGATCCAATTCTGCATAATGTCTCTAAAGGAAAGGTAGGCTGGACCACTCATGTTTTCTTTATTACCCCCTAAAATAGCCCTCCCTTTGTCCATCAAGGCCTTATCGTTACAACCAATAGAATTCCCCCTCCTTTGATCTGACGTGTTACTTTCAATCAAAGAAAGACTCCCATTTGCATTAGAATCCTCTTCCATGGATGTAGGCACTCCCTCATGGCCCAACCTTATATCATTGTGCCCTTTCGCCCAGGCCCCATTGGCATCACCACCTTCCACCATATCAACATCCAAATCCACTTCATGCATGCCTTCAAAAATGTATTCAAACCTATTGATCAACATTATGAAGGGATTTTCCAAAGAGTTTAATCCTCTAGAACCCCCAATATTTTTGGACTGGCCATGCCTGAATTGAATCCCTTTCCCCCCACCCTCTGTACTTTAACTGTTTTCTCTCCATCCATGTGTTACTCCAAACTATTCTCGTTATTACCCGAGCTAGTATCCTTCCGAGAATTGTGATTAGATGAGCCCTCCAAATCATGAAGAAACCTGCTAAACTCTTCAGATACTCTCGGGTTACCCTGATTTATTGTATTATTTGATGTTTCAGAACCATTAACACCCTCTTTAGTCACTTTATGGACACCAAATGGGAGGTCCATCACAACAGGAATCGATTGGTGAGGTCCACCATCTTTGGACCCTGAAGCCTCCTTAACCAGACCAGTCGTCGCACCAACGTCTATATCCTTACTCAGGGAAGCATCCTCTTTACTTGCAGTAACCCGATTCCCCCAACAACATACCACAAATGCATGGGACGTGCTTCTCCTTCGGCAAGACTCCAAAGGGTGGCCCAAATGCTTGCAAGAAGGACACAACTCAGTACAAATTTCATAAATCACCTGTTGCATAAACCTGTACTCCCCAGCAATCGTAATCCACACATAATCAAAGGGAAAACAGGAATCATCCATCTCAACATAGACCCGAGGGTTAACCGGGTGACACACGGCCTCAGTGTGGCTATTAGAGAAAAGGTATCTTTCTACGAGGTTACCTAGCATTCGAATCACCAAATGGTTCTAAAATGGTAAAGGGAGATAGGGAAAGCTTACCCTAATTGCCATAGGAGAGTCACGATTCATGTGAAAATACAAGGAACACCGGAGGAGGATGAAATGAAGTCTGTTGAAGCTATGTGCTGCCCTTGACCATGCATTCATGATATTAGCCTCCGATTCAAACCGAATCTTGATATGGTGGCTGTCGAGAAAGCTAAAAATCACTCTTTCTTGAAGGTTCCAAGAGCCGAATATGAATCAGTAAAAAGCATAAACTAAAGGTCTCCTATTCTTAAAATGAGTGAACATAGTTCAATTCAACAGATCTAAGGTTTCCACAAACTTAGAGGAAGAGGGCTGAAGGTTAGTAAGGACATCAAAAAGATCTCGGAGATTCGGGCATAACGAAGATTCCAGGAAAGGGGGAAGAAAGTATGGGTTAGATAAAGGAGGGAAGAACCTGGATCCCTCATGGGATGATGATTCCCCCTCCCCCACCAAGGTGGGACGCGCCGCTACTTGTGTCATCATCACCAAGGATAATAGAGCAACCTCGAAGGGGTTGGGTTCCCGAGAGCTTTTTTCGATACCTTCTAGTTGGAAACTAACATTTATATGTGTCATTGGATGTTCTTATCTGGGGACATGTGTATTGAGAATTATACTTTAATATTATTATTATTGAGTTTTAATAGTTGAGTAATTTTATGTCTTGATGAAAATCATGGTGAAACTTGTTTGTGGTTAGGTATGATATGTTGGTTGTGTTAGGAGTATTAATTCATTAATGAATAATGTAAGAAATGATTTATCCCTTATGTTATTCAATTAAAGTTGATATGTCGGTCCCTTTGATTTAAATTATACATTCTAAATAAATATATGTCCATGGTTCTCTATATGAGATTTTGATTTCCAAATATACAAAGAATGATACTTCAAGCACATCGGATGATGGTACCCACATTCCAACTACATCATTAGATATATCATGATAATGGTATTATGTAATTAATTAAGAATCTATATGAGGTATTATGTCAATACAGATTTAACTACATTTTCTATGGGTTCCATGGCATTTTACAAGATGCTAACCATAGACTTTAGGCTACTTGGATTAATCCACTAAGAATTAGGCCTAGAGGGCCTCACAATATGGGTATCTAGAATCTCAGTTAAAAAATATATTATTATTTATTATTTAATAAGTTGAATAAATATTAATCCTACACATTGATTAATAATTATTCATGCTTTATTGATCATATATATTCTATCACCAGTTATTTGAGAAAATATTATGTCATTGGAATACTGAATAAATATTAATTTTGTATTTGGTGAATAAAATCTTTATTTATTTTTGGGGAATAATGAAATTAAATTTATTTTTAAAATATATTTTCATTATTAAATTCCAGATAAACATTGAGGAGGAATAGAGAATCAATTTTAATGGTTTGGAGAGAGAACATATATATTCTGTATTATTTTTATAAATAATATTTCATTTTAATTCTTCAGTTTAGAGAATTCCATGAAATAACAATAACATTATTATTATTGACATCAGTTTTTTTAGGGATTAGAAAAATAATAAAGGGAGATTATGAAAATATTTATTTCTAAAACTATGAATTTGAAAACTGAATTATATAATTTTTCATAAGATCTAATTCATTTCTACAGTGGTTCACAACAAAATCCAGATAATTATCTCAATTGCATATATATAACTCCACTCTAAGAACACTCTCAATAAAATGAAGTGGTCTATATCTAAATTACACTCTTTTATATAGAGAGATCAAGTAGAATTGATTGATTGTGATTCTTGGTGTGATCAAAGGAGAACGACTTAAGAGAAATGATCTATTGTGGTGACACTTGGATATACCTTTGATCACATTTATATATTTTAGGAACACATATGGATCACCATTATAGTCAATATAATAATGATTCCAAAAGATCCAGGACTTTATGATGTAGATCCATTTTCATCTCCAATAATGAAAAAGAATTTCATGCAAGGAAAATGCTTAATATCTCGAATTATTTGTAAATAAGAAATGATGATCTGATGCGTAGGTTTAATCATTAATTAATTTTTATATTATTTGATTTAATTCCATTTAACATGACATTAAGCATCATTTAAATATCAGATTAATCATTGATCATTGAAAAAAGGGCTTTCCCCATCCCATACTTCTATTTCACCCAAAACATTCAAGGGGTATCAAATGGGTAACATAATTATTAAAAATCATTTAATGACCGTTGATTTATTTATGAATTGATTATTAGTTTTCAATTTCATTTTCCCCACTACATAATCCAAACTGCAAGATTAATCTTATTAATCTTCATTTTTAATAAATATAATCTAGCAGATAGAACAATAGTACACACTATGTAACCCATAGGTACATGCCATGTAATAGTGCTTAAGGAAATAAGATAAATTTTAAAATATTTCAAGGAATTTCCATTTATTACACATAATGAATGTTATTATACACCATGTTTTTATCATACCATCCTACCGCATGGTCTGTTGGAGTACAGGACTTGTAACATTAGTACACAATGTGTAGTCCCTTAGTCACAAATGGTATGTGTATTCTCTTACATAACATACAAGACTAGTAGTTGTGTAACTCGTATATCACACACCATGTATCCCATGTACACAATGTGTACCCAATAATTTACCAAGGAATAGTAACACACTAGGAACCAAAGCATGTTCCATAGATATATGGTGAGAAAAATACAAGCTGTGTATCTTAAAATTACACAACATTTAATTTTAAAAAATTATATAGAATTATAAAATTAGTTTTATTTGTGAAAACCTTATAAAACATTCCTATTGGGTGGTTAATAAGTTGATAGGATAGAATATGTTATGGGTTTATATATAAATAAGCATCTAAATAAATTTCTTATAATGTTTTGATCGACATATCATGTATAATCCATATTAAAGTTATCACTCTGCACTCATTGAATCATTACATTATATGTAAAAAAATCATGTAAACTATTTAATCATTATGTCTATATTATATATAATTATATTTCATGATATGTTTTGTAAGAAACATTTCGCATGAGTAAACAACATTCAAGAATTGTTCATGCTGGGTAGTTCAGATGGGTACTCACCATGTTTCCTCTAAGGAACATTTTTATACATAGTTAATTTTAAGTAAATTTATTTAATTTTATTAAAATAATGATTGATGAGAATCATAAGGAAATTAATATGACAATTTAGATAAAAATAATTTGTTAATAAAATAAGATAATTACTTGATTCAAGTGTAATTAATAATAAATAATAACTACTAAAATTAAATGGTAACTTTATTTAATGAGAAATTTGTTTCATGTATATAGATGATCATGAGACCAGACCAGAACATTGTATGTGATTGGACTCATTTAATTTTTTATTTAATTAAATTGTTGGCATGAATGTCATCTCTTCGCTAATTTTTAAGGGCCTACATGCCCATGGTTTTTTAAGAAAACCCTTTAACCAATCCCTTGAATCCCCTCACCTACGTGTGTGTAAGAGAAAACCTAATGGATGGAGATCCAAAGATACTGGATATGGATCATTTTTTGAGTGAAGGCGAAGCCAACCCTAGAGTAATACATAGGTGGTCCGGTGGAATGCTGTAACATGAAAATCAATTGTTTCAATGTGTTTTTTCCCTTGGTTGATGGTTAGTTTATCACCGCCTTGATAAAAAACCATTAGTAAAATCTCATGATCATTCCACTTTATTATTTTTTCTTTCATGTTGAATTTTTATTTCATTATGGAATTATTGTTGTAAACACATAAATTAATGAATTAACAATCATATAAGATAGAACCAAATTAAATTAGAGTATTGATAAATATTATCAAAGTCATGACTAATCAATAATGAAAAATCACTTAATAGATATATGAATTTAATAATGATAATAATTAGAAATTTATTCATAAAATAAAAAATCCCTAAATTATATATATCATGTTGGTATAGTTTTCCAATACTTTAGTTAAAATCAAACCATAGTATAAATTGCCTGACTAGTGAAATTTGGGGTTCTTTTAATTATCAGGGAATTATAACATTAATTTATGGGTTGAATTAACATATTTAACATAAGGGGTAATTTAAGCGGTTATAGTTGGTGTAAATAAGAGGAAATGGAATGAGGAAGTCCCATTTAAGGAAACCAGGATTGGGGAGTCCACTCAAAAAAACTACGAACTATGAGTTAACACAATTGGAATTTGGAATGCCTACCTAAAACACTTGAAATTCATTGACTATCCAATGGTCAGGTAATGAATTGGGAATTCATATCCTTTACATTGTTATATTAAAAAATTATGATAATTTTATGCCAATGGAGAGAGATATTGGGTTTTGATAAAATAGTCAGATATTAATAAATATAATATTTATTTATTTGTCAAAATGTTTATTATACAAAGTATTAAACCTCATATCATATTATTTGTTAAAAAAGAAATAATAATGACTCCAAATATTTCATTTTTATCCATACTTTTAAATTATATCCATTTTATTGGAACATATTTCCATGTGTTGAAAAGGAACTTGGGCATTATCCTCTTCTTTGAAAGGAAGTTTTATATGCATAAAGAAGAAATTCATGATGCACATGGTAATGAGGCTTCTGAGGAAGAGTTGTTTCTCGATGTGAAGAATTTTAATGATGCTATAAATTTTCAATGTTTCATGTAATCATCCATGAACAATGATATTTTTATGTAATGTGAGAACATGGATGCATATAGAGTGATGTCCCATATTTGGGATATTAATCAATATAAGGTGAGAAAATAGTGTTATTGAGATTTAGAATGCTCTATTTACCACAAATATTATAGATTTTGTGAATGTTTTCCATCATTTAGTAATGATTATTGGAAATATTTAATTCTTATATATATTATAGACTAAATTCATAGAATAGATTCCCATATATCTCAAGGATTATTCACTACTCAAGACCTTCTCTAGTGTTATTTTTAATTATAACTTCATTAATAATAAGATGAGTTTTTAAAAAATTTATAAATTGATTCTCTATGTGGATATGGTCATGGGGAACGAAAAACCCATGATCCTTATGGGGAATAAGAAATATAATAACAATGAAAATGGTCCAAGACCCATAACAAGTCTAATAGATTAAATCACCATCCTTCCGAGAAGAGGATGATCCTAAGGAAAGGAAAGGAAACTGAGGCTTTGTCTTTTTCTTGTGGAATGTAAGACCACTGGAAGAATAAAATCCCCCAAACATTAGGGGAAGATATAGGTGAATTCATTATCTATTGTAATATTTTAATATCTACACATTGGGTATTAGATTCAACTTATGGTTCTCACACATATATCCAAATACAGGAACCAAGTAGATTCAAAAATATTCTTAGTGGAGAGGTAGAATTGTGGGATGATAATGGCATGAGGTTGGAGGCTCTATCCATTGGTGACTACCACCTTTAATTTCCAACTAGGATGATGTTGGTTTTAGTATAATGTTCTTAGGTATTAACTATTACAAAGAACATAATTTTTGTATCATGTATAGATGTAGAAGGGATTATTTTCAAATTTGGGAAAGATATTATTTCTTTCATAAAGACAACATTTGTTATGGTATGGAGGATTTAAATAAAGGTATTTTGGTATTAAATTATTAAAACAATGTAATGTAAATAGACAAAGAATCATTTTTAGATGACTCATATAACACCTAGTTATGGAATCACCAAATTTTCCATGTAAAAAAGAATAATTTGGAAATATTTATCATGTTTGTAA
This sequence comes from Viscum album, assembly GCA_963277665.1. Taxonomy (NCBI): domain Eukaryota; kingdom Viridiplantae; phylum Streptophyta; class Magnoliopsida; order Santalales; family Viscaceae; genus Viscum; species Viscum album. Next base: position 191,124 of record CAUJRU010000581.1, read on the forward strand.
TTTATGAAATTTTGAGCTAAAACACATTAAATATTTAGTTCTTATTTAAAAGGAAAAATGATTAAACCAACATTTAATTGACTAGGTTAAAGGGTCATAGATCTTTTATGATCGGTATAGACTAATGTATGTGTACCATTTCCAGTAGAAGTTGGATGTGAGTATTTCTACTATATAAATTTTATTTATGACTTGAGTAGATATAGATATGTATACTTAATGATATATATGTAGAGCCTTTTGAGAAATTCAATTAATTTAAGAATTAATTATATAATTAACATGGAATGAATATAAAAAATAATTGATTGGATCAGGGTAGTGCATATCCTTACAATGATTTTATTGAATTTTCATGGAATTCTGGGTTTTCGCCTCAACTCAATCCTCCATACACACTATAGTGGAATGGTTATAGTAGAAGGAGGAACTACACCATGTTGTAAATGGTAAGGACGATGATGAGTGGTTTATATCTTCCATTATCCTTTTGGGTATATTTATTTCAAACAGCAGTATACACACTAAATTGAGTTCCAATGAAGGCATGAAAATAAATTCCCTTCGAGGTGTGGAGTGGAAGGAAAGCCCACGTTTCATATAAAAATGTACGGGGTTGATAGTTACTTGTTAGGGCCTTATCCAGAAGAAAACTACAACCTAAGGGCATGAAGTGTATCATTATAGAGAATCCTAATGAAAGAAATGGATACTACCTATCACCCCCCAGAAAAGAAAGCGCTGATCACCTAACACGACATACTTCTTGAGAGGGAGCACATCCAAAAAAATAATATTTGAAGAAAATTTAAATTTGATGAATATGATGCTCTAGATATAGAAGATTTGTTATAAGAAAAGATTCCAAAGGTCCCCATGTGTTAAGTAGTTCATGAGACACAATTAATGCATCTGAGCACTAGAGACATAAGGGAACTAGATGCGTACAATTTTCTATTCACTAAAAATGTTAACTAATTATTGGTTGAAAATGATGAACATATATCATACAAAGCTATTTTATGGAACTTGGAATCTGAAAGATATCAAGAATCCACGAATTTGGAAAAGGATTCCATGTATTATAACCATGTTCAGTTGTTGGTTGATGCTTCAGTTGATGTAATGTCCATAGGGTGTAAATTTTTATTTAACGGAAATCAATACATGGAATAAAAAGTTAGTTCCTATACATCAGGGCTATTGGATATTGTGTTTAAATAATTTTAAGGAATTAACTATGATAAAACCATTTCACGTGATTGTATATTTAAATATTTCAGAATTGTATTCTCTATAATAGCATACCATTACTATGAAATTTGGTAGGTGGATGTCAAAATATATTTCCATAATGGGATCCTTTATGAAGATGTCTACATGACATAACCAGAAGGTTTTGTGGCTCCAGGAGATGCAAACAAGAATTTGGAAGTTGTGGAGGTCAATTTATGGATTAATGAAAGTATCTTGGTAAAGTAATAATTTATTCGATAAATCTGTATATGAAATTTTTTTCATTAGGAATGAATGAGAGAAATGGTTTTAGAAGAGATTAAGCGGGAATTTTGTCATTATCCTAGTAGTGTATTTTTATTACATATTACTTATAATAAATGACATGCCCTTCTTAAAATCTATTTAGGAAAGGATGAAATGTTTTTTCACCATAATAGACATATGCGATGCAACCTATATTCTACGTATCAAGATATATTGTAACAGATATGAGAGGCTTATTGGACTATGCCAATGTACATACATTTACAAGACACAAAATATATTTAGTAGGTAAAAATACAAGATGGTGTTGGTTCCAATGTCACATGGTATATATCTTTCAAAGAAAATATTTCCTCAAACTCTATAGGAGAAATAGAGAATGGGAAAGATACCATACATTGTAGTGATAGGATCAATCATGTATGATGTTTTATTTACTAGAATTCATCTTTCATATGCTTTCAGTAGGGTAGGAAGATATCATGATGATCTAGGAGGACAACAATGGTAAGCTATTCAGGATATCCTTAACTATATGAAAATAATTTGGGTTATATTTTTGGTGTATGGAGGAGACTAGTGGCTGGTCATCAGGGATTATACTAATACAAGTTTTTAATTAGATTTTAATGATATAATGTTAAATTCAAGATATGTTTTTATTTCAACAGAGAAATTTTAAGAAAGAATACATCAAAGTATCAAGGTATCTCAAATTCTACTGTGGAGTCTGAGTATATAGAATATTATAATGCATTTGTGGAATCCATTTGGATGGGAAGAATTTCCCAGGATATTGATTTGGAACCAAAAATTTAAGACCCTATCACATTATATCATGACAATACTATAGCAATGGCTCTTAAAATTTACCAAGGATAAAAAAAGGTAAATGACATACTATAGAAGTGTCACCCATTTAGGGGTTATTATCAAATTGGTGAAGTTGTAGTAAATAGATTTACCACAAAAGAAAACTTGGTGGACCCCTTATCTAGAGGCATTTATCAAAAATAGAATGAGTATCATATATGAGCTAGCAGATTGATGGTTGTTAGTAGTTGGCTCTCGTTAAAGCGGGGGTCTATTGGATTTGGTGCCTTTGAATCAAATTCTCTGTACCTTATGATATGAAACATTCATAGTTTGTAATATTTTTAAACATCTTACAAATTATAATTATTCTTATGCTAAACATTGAATGTGATAATGTCCTATGAGTAGTTGTCACACTAAAAGTTTATAATAGTTCCCCACTATTATGAGAACCCATAAGTTCTATGAAATTATTATTAAATATATTTTTTATATCTAGTGATATCATTTTACATACCCTAATAAAAAATTCAATCAGGGTTAGAGACTCATTGAACATTTTGGTAACTTCTCATTGTTTATATGTCCCAATCTGATTATTAGCTTTAACTTCGTTCCATTTCTGGGTAGTTTTCCTCGTATACTGGGTGTGACATGATTGAAATCTTGGGGCACCATTTCCTCTTTTATAGGGCCTATATTTCCATCCATAGGCTCCCCTTAAATACCCATATGTTCCCCTATAATTCCCCATTTGTAACCCATTGAAGTTGGAGCAAAATGGCATGTTTTTGGGTGGACAAAACAGTTCACATAGTTTGGCCGCCCTGTTTACTAAACCATGCATCAAAACAGGGTAGGGGGACCATCACAATTATATTATTTTTGTAATTCAATTTTTCCCTCCCAAAATAAAACCTATTATTCCCATTTCATCCCCGTTTTATTCCTCAAATACATATAAGTCTCCCATGCTCCCCTAAGTTATTTTGGAATGCATTTTCGTTGGGGTTTGGGGGGAACTTCAAAATCAAGAAATTAAGTGATTCTATCTTTGTTGTTACACATCAATTTGGGGTTTTCATCCTCCTTATTGATGTTATAAAATGTATAAAAGCTAGGGATCATACCTACTGTTTCATTTTCTATCTTTTTGGTGAAATATCGTGGATTAGGGTTCGTTTTCATTCCCTTGTGGTGTATTTGATGTTTTGACCAACAATTTGGGGTTTTGATGAAAAAGGTAGGCAATTCCATGTGTAATCAGTTTTTGATGGGTTATATTTTCTGTATTAATATTTTTTTCAATACTATTACCAATTATTTGTGGGTCGGAAATAATTTTCGGTAGATTTAGGTAAGAGTTTAATTTCGAAATAGCACGTTAACTTGATATTTTTGCGTCATTTTGTAATGTTTTAAATTGGTTTATGAAATGTTTATACTAATAAAAATTATGTTTTGTTTGGTATTGGTGTGTTTTTGGATTTAAAACAAGGCCTTTATGGGGTTTATGTGCAAAACATTGTTATACTTCTTGAAAGTGTTTTATGAAAATTGTAAATGGTATATTGAGTTACATAAAGTGTGAAATGTATGTTTCTGTATTGTTCTGGTGGGTGTATGTTATTAAAATAATATTTTAAAGGTAAATTGGTGATTCATGATTTCAAGTATTTTTAGAACACTTTTGTTGTTGTTGAAAGTAATTATTAAATTGTAATAAAGTTGAAAACTTGTTTTTGGGTTGTTTTGTGTGAGCATGATGTTAAAAATAAATTTGAATGGGGAAAGATTATTTTGTGAAATGTTATGGGATGTTTGGTGTGTGTATAAATTGGAAATGTATTTTTCCTGTGAAAATTCAATTTGATTACATGTGGAACTTTATCGAGCACAAACATGGAAGCCTAGGTATTTAGGTGGGAGGACGTGTACTAGTGTGCTAGTGATCTGTAATCATTTAGACCAGTGTTCATGTTGGAAGTTTGAGTATTCAAAAAACTAAAAAAAACATTTAGGATGATGTTGGAGACCACTAGGTTAAGGGTATGCTACATTCTAGTGTCTAGTTCCTAAGAACATATATTTGTATGGTTAATTTTCACTAAGATATGAGGTACCTGGGGACCACAACTAGCTAGCACATAGGGGTGTTCCTGAAACTAGTGCTCAATGAATTTATTGTAAATACCATTAGCATATGGTTTGTATTTAAGGAAAATCCAAGATCATGTGTGTTTTCTTTAAAAGTGTTCATTCATTAATGTAACCCTATTGAAAACTACTATCCTTTAAAGTTGTATCCCTTAGAAATTGTTTCAGGAATTTTTTTATAAAACGTGAATACTATTTTTATTAAAATGTTTATCACATGAAATATATTTTGGATGGAATCCTATTGGGATTAGTCTCACACCCTACATACACCTTTAGGTGTAAGTAGACTTGGTAGTTTTTTTCTAGGATTAGTTAAATCTCTTAGAACCAATGGTCTGTGTTTCTAGAGGTCCTTCATGATGCGGTTTCTTTAGAGTTGGATTGAGGGAATTTCCCCTAACCATTAGGTGGTCATTGAGATATTATTTTTGGATTTTTTTAATTGTAGTAGACTTTGGGACTTGCATAAGTCTATTTATTTCAATTATGATTTTGTTATTAAAGTCTTGTTTAGGTTAAATTTTAATATTTGGTTTATCCATCATTGTTGGTTGTTTTATGTTTCAATATTCTGGTAAATCATTCCCAAATAATTATTTATGATACCTCTGGACTTCTTCCAGCCCATGGGGATTGATTATTCCCTTCAGGAATTGTTTTGGACTAGGTCAAGTGCCAGTTTTGATGGTGACCAGATCAGTTTCGTGAAAAAATTGCATCAGAGGGAGGTTCTCTCTTTTCAGGTCATATCCTTTTGGGAAAGAGTCTAAGTATACTAGAGATAGGATGTTTATGAGATGATGTTCAAATTATTAGTAGTGTTCCTAGACATTACACTTCATGATAGGATTCAAGTCATGAGGGGATGTTTGGTTTTATTTTAGTTCTTTGTTTATCATGGTTTATTGATGATTAGGGTAAATGAAAAGAGAGTCAGGTCAGTGGTCTCAGTTATTTCATAGGTCCTAGAAATCCATGGGTAGGCGGGGATATTTTCCTAAAAAAATCTTCATAGCGGTTAATTGATTGGAATACGGCCTCCAAAATAAGTCCAATCCACACATCAACACTAATTTACTTTCACATTGTATTGTTTCTACTTGTGTTGGAATCCTGGAAACATGGTTTTAAAATTAAAAATGGATTGATTTTAAGAAATGTGAATTTACATGAAATGATTTTCTAGTAAATCGGAAATGGTCTGGTTTCAGAAATGTAGGAAATTAATTTTCATAATTGTTTTGAAATGATAAATGGTGTGTTTAAACCTCTTTTGAAGTGGTGAATTATGTCAAAGTGGGTGTTGAAAATTTTTTTGAGTAGAATTTTATGATGTATTGAAAAGTGTATTGAATGAAGTGAAATGTTTTTGGAATTTATGTGTAGAGTTTGAAAATGGATCATGATTTGGATATTAACTATATATTGAAAAGCATTATATATTTATGGAAACCTGTTTTAATGAGGATAAATGAGTTTTTTTAAATGACTGAGTTTTGATGGAATGGAGTCCATTTTAAAATAAGGTTCATTTTAATGTGGGTTTGGACATTCTGTTTTGATTGGAATGAAACGTTTTGTTTTTGAAAAGATGAAGGAACACTATTTTGGCCCTTGGTGTTCTCATGGGTGAAAACATGAATGGGTAATGTGTATGGAAAAGTGGATGAATGTCCACTTTAGTATGAGGTGAGTCCTCGTGGTGGTGTGAAAACATGCATGTGTGAGAACAATGAGGTACCATTGGTGGATGTGAAAACCAACAATGTTGTATTTTTTTTCAAAAATTCTTGCGAAGGAAAATTTTGTGTCTTGATAATTAGAAATTTATTGGTGTATCCTGTTTTATTTTTGGTAATGTTTGTGTGGGAGGTTTTGGTTTTGTGTTTTTTTAGTAAGATGGTTTGAGGTGTTAGTTAGTGGTGTTTTACAGGAAATGTTTTGGGAAGCCTTATGGTGGTTCCCCTCGTGTGGTCAGTTATGGTTTTGGAATGTGTTGACTGATGGACCATATTGGATGGGTTCTTGGGTCTTCTTTTTGGATAAGATTTTCCCCCATATATTGTTAATGTGTGACTTAAGTGCGGTCATAGATGATTCACCGTTGGCGATTTATAAAGTTGGTAAATGTATGGACTATCTTCTAGGGTTTTGGGTTGTGTTGATATCTCTTCTTTCTCGTATTATGTATATCCTCTCATAGTTGATGATTGGATTCATAAGGAGTTTAATAGAGTCATGGTTGCTTGAGTTTCTAAAATCATAAAAGGTATAGTTGACACCTTTGGTCCTTGAAGTTTTAAATGGAAGTAGTGAAGGATGATTGTTGTGAGGAAGGTGAAAGTGATATCAGGTTGTCATTACAAGATGATGTCTAAGAGGGAATATGTGCCTTTCATTAGTCTCTTCAATGAAATGGATCATGATAGGCCACTTGTGTGGAAAATCTGGTCATTTGAGGTTGCTAGGTTGCTTGTGGTATTCTCAAGTTACATGGAACCCATTTCAGGCGTCCACTCCCTATAATATATCTATCACATTAAAGGGTCATGTTTAGTGTCACCTTTCCATGTTGGGTTTTGTTTATACTGATGGATCGTGGTGTAGATACACATTGAACCAGACGAATAAGTCCTATTTGGGGGTTTTAGTGCCTGAATGCGGGGTAGGAGATGCTTTAATCATCCAAGATCCAGTCGTAGTGAAGAAACCCCAAGGGTGTAATGGTCCATGGATTAACTTCTGTCTACCATGTGGGAGGTGGAAATAGTTTGAGGTTTCGATGTGGTGGTTTTGTTTCATGTGGTCCCGTGTGGTGGAAAGCGATGTGGGGACCCTGTTTCTCAGGGTTGTGATCCGAGTAGATGGAAGAGTCCCTCCTTGGTTATAGGGAGATGGGGTGATTTTGTTTCTCAAACCCCATTTATTGAACCATTGTGGGTGTAACTCTCCATATGTTTTTCATGTGTCAATGACCTAGTACACTTTTTTTGAACTCGGGTTTTCTTGGACTCGTCCTAGGATTTAATGCCAATTGGAGTGGTGACCCGCATAGTGTCTCGGTCAGTTTCGTGTTTTGTTGATCATCCACCCTTACAGTGGGTATTGGGTCTTATAGGGTCTTTCTCATGTCGGCTCATGATAGTTCGATATAATGGTTGGTTCTAATGCTGTGGAGTCTGCTCAGGCCTCCCCCTATTATTGTCCCAGTTCTCTATTGAGAAATTAACTTATCTCTTATGGTGGGGAGTCTGTCCGGACCTCCCTGTGTTGGTGTTTTGGTTTAATCTTGGGTGTTGGTCTATATTTCACCATTGATTTTTCTTGTATTTTTCAGAGAAAAAGTTAATTTTTTGTGAGGGTAGGCCCCACATACAATTTTCACACAGCTAGTGGTAACCATTCACCCAATAAGGAAACCACGTGGTTGGAGGCAAAAAATACCACATTTCCTCCACATGGTCGTCCTCCTCACCCTAGGCAACAATGAGTGTTTTCCCTCATTGGAAGGAGTGGTCAGCACAGTTACCACATGGGTTTCCAAATCGTGTGGACTGACCTTGAAGATATGACATCTTCTTAAAATGGTTATTCTTAGTGTTGTCATTGTGAACGGTAGCATTGTTTGATACTAATTGATGAAAAAATTCCTTATTGGGTAAATTTTTGGATTGGAATGCACACAATGGTATTATTTATGTAAGGCTATGGTAATTATGTAAAATTCATTGTTCATTTTAGGTGAATTACTTGAGGATCGTCTAGTAGTGTTTAGGTTTTATTGTTTTGGGATGCATATTGATTATGTTCCACCATTTCAAGCATGTAGTGTTTATTTTGGTTGGAGAGATAATCTTTCCATTTTTCGATCAACTGGAGGTGTTTTGGATTTTTGGGTTGGGTGGCCCTTACTGGAAGATTCCATTTTCTCCCCTCGAGTTAACTCATAGCCCTCTTTTCCTGATTCTAGTGCCCTTGTTTCCTTTTCATTAGGAACCCCCTTGGCCCGAATGGCCAGAATGCCTTATTTTTTTATTTTTTATGGACAATCCCTCTTTTTTAAGGGTTGAAGGTGAACCCATACATGACCCGTAGGCCCAGGGCACAAGGCCCGACACACCCGTAATACATGACCCAAAGGCCCAGATGCATACCATACCCAATACATGAACCGTAGGCCTAGCCCACTTGAACTATATCTCCCAAGCATTCTGCTCCATTTATCACCTTGCTCCCCACCTTGCATTGCTGATCAGATAGCATTTCCCCGTACAAAGCTGCATGGTGCCTAGTCCTGATGGCAGCTGCCATACCCCTTCATTCTTCAAATCTTGTTAGCTTTGCATCTGATGGCTGCTACTCCTATTGCTCTGATCCTCTTCTGGAGCATGTTCTATGTGAACTGGGCTACTCCATGGTCTATGTGACCTGAAGGCCCAGTGGCCCGAAGGCCTTTGATGACCCGAATGCCATGGAGACCCATAGGCCCAAACTGGTGTCCCAAAGGCCCAAATTGGGTGAATAGTTTCGGCTGCTACAGTACCGAACAATAACTGCTTCAATATCGATTTGTGGTGGGGAGAATTTTCACACCTATATTATTAGTTATCACTTCGTTCTAGTTGTTGTTCATTTTCCTCTCCTTTTGGGTTTGAAATGTTTGAAATCATATGGCATCATTTCTTCTTTTACATGGACAATATTTACATCCCTATTATCCCCTTTAATTCCCCCTAAATTCCCCTTAAATTCTTCTATGGACCCCCTTTTAATTTGAAGGAAAAGGGAATGTTTTTCGGTGGATGGAACATATCACACTATTTCGCCGCACAGTTTACTAAACAGTGCATCCAAAACAAGAAAGGTGTCTTTCACATTAAAACTCTTTTTTGTAGTTCCAGTTTTCCCTTCTCGAATAAACACTATTATTCCCATTTCTTCCCCTTTTTGTTTCTCACATCCATGTAAGTCTACCAAGATCCCCAATGCTCCTTAGCAACCGATTTTTATGTGGTTTTTTGTGGGGAAACATTTTAATCATGAAATTAAGTCATTATATCTTTGTTTTCTTCCTTCACCTTGGGGTTTCCTTCCTCTTTATTGATGTTATAAAATGTACAGAAGCTAGGGATCGTACTTAGGGTTTGAATTTTTTTTGGTGAAATCTTGTGGATTAGGGATTGTTTTCATTCCCTTGTGGTGCGACATTGGTGCAGTTGAAGTTTCACACAATGATTTGGTGTTTTGATGAAAAAGGTAGGTGATTCTATGTGTAAGCATCTTTTGATGAGTTATCTTTGTTGGGTTAAAATTTTTAGCATGGTTATTACCAATTAATTTTGATTCAAAAATCATTTTTGGTATATTTAATTAAGTGTTTGGTTTTAAAATCTATTGTTTACATAAAATTGTGTGTTTTTCATGTGTAACATTTATTATATATTTTGGGGTAATTTTGTAATGAATTAAAGTGGTTTATCAAATGTATTTAGGGATACCAATTTTGTTTTAGTTGGGTATTGGTATGATTTGGGCTTTGAAACAGGTTTTTGGTGGGTTTTATATGCAAAACCACGTTATACATCATGAAAGTGTTTTATGAAAATTGTAAATGGTTTATTGAGTTACACAAAGTGTGAAAATGATTTTTATGTACTGTTTTGGGGGGTGTATGTTCTTAAAATGTGTTTTTAAAATGAAAAGTTGTTATTTTTCATGTCAAACGTTTTGAAAACGTTTTATGAATTGTTGAAACAATTTGTTACTTTATAATGATGGTTTGAAACATGATCGTGGGTTGTTTTGTGTGAGTATGATGTTAAAAATGAATTTGAATGTGGAAAGAATTTTATGTGAAATGTTGTGGGATGTTTGGTGTGTGTAAAAATTTTAAAATTTATTTTCATGTGAAAATGGTATTTGATAACTTTTGGAACTTGATTGAGTACAAAGAGGGAAACCCATGTATCTAGGTGGGTAGATGTGTACTAGTATTCTAGTGATCTGGAGTGGTTTCGTCCCAAGTTCACATATCATGTTTGATGATGACAACACTAACTAAACTATTATAATGATATTGGGGGGACACTATTTTATGGGATTATTCTCTAATAGTGGATCATTTATGATAACATATATTTTTTCTGGTTACTTTTCCTCAAGATATGAGTTACCTGGGAACCACAACTAGCTAGTACCAAGTTGGGTTCTCGTATCTAGTGCTTAATGGATTAATTCTACATACCATTATCATATGGTGTGTTTGGATGGAAAATTATGTAATATGTTTGTTTTATTTAATTGTTTTCATTCTTTAAAATAACCCTCTTAAAAACTATTTTCCATTAATGTTGCATACCTTTGAAATTGTTATAAGTATTTTTGTTTATAAAACTTGGAATCTTTTTGTCTAAAAATGTTTATAACATGGAATATATTTTGGGTGGAATTTTACTGGTCTTAGTCTCACACAATACATGCACCATTGGATGTAAGTAGACTTGGTAATTTATGTTGTAGGATTGGGTAAATCTCTTAGAACTGGTGGTCTAGGTTTGTAGCAGTCCTTCATGATGTGGTGTCATAGACATGGATTCCGGGCATTACCCCTCACCATGAGGTGGTTTTTGATAAATTATTTTTGGATTTCATCACTTTTAGAATTCTATGGTACTTGTATTAACCTATGTTTTTCAATTATATATTTTTATTAAAGTATTGTTTGGGTTGAATTTTTAGATTTAGTTAATTCATCATTTTTTGTTGTTTTATGTTTCTATATTTGGTTAAATCGTTCCCAAACACTTATTTATGATACCCAGGAACTTTTTACTTCCCTTGAAGATTGGGAACACCCTTTAGGCCTTGTCGTAGACTGGGACGGGTGCAAGTTCTGGTTGTGACTAGATCTGGTTCATGATTGTACGCCCTCAGTAACAACCAGTGTTGAATATTACTAGAATGAGACCTTCAAGTAGGAAATACAAAATTATAATTATGTAATGTTATAATCCATGTACATTGATGTGTTGATGTAAACCAGGATGAAACATCTTTACAGAAAGGTGGATACATTGGGTGAGTCATGAGTAATATTTTAATAATGAATAATGTGAGAAAGGATTTGTCAAATTTTTCTTCAATTGAAGTTGATATCTCATGCCCTTTGATAGAAAAAATATATCCGAAATAAATCCATATTCATGGTGTTATTTAGGTATGTTTGATTTATAGAATGTCAAAAAAAGGTACATCAAGAAGATAGTTTGATGGACCAACATAAAACATCCTTTATTATAGATATCTTGATAAATGGATTAAATTTCACTATATTCATCTCTATAAGGTATAATCTCCTTGTATCATTAACTAATTTCTCTATGGGTGTCTTGGAATGAATCAATACGATAACCTAGGACTTTAGGATGATTTTCCTAATGACACTATTAAAGAGGTCTAGTGGGTTGCACACTATGTTTATCTAGAATATTAGTTAAAAATTATATTATTATTTATCATTTAACAATTGGAATAAATAGTATTCTCATACATGGTTTATGTGTTATTCATGATTATTTTATTTGATATATTTCATCATCAATTATTCAAGGGAATATTATGTGAGTGGAATATTTATAAAATATTTATTTTCTATTTAGTTAAAATAATATTTATTTATTTATAGGAAAATAATATCATGAAATTTATTTATTAAATAAATATTCAATATTCAAGTATTGATTGATATTATGGAGTAATTTTGGACTGAGTGTAATGTTACAGTGAGAAACAATATATATTGAATAACCAGAGATATACTTTCTACATGAATGCTCTAAAGAATGGGGAATGATCTATAACCACCTTCCTCAATTGAGTCTATAGATATCAAGGATAGTCATTTAAAACTAATTATTGGGGAAATCGAAGGGTAATGATGCATGCAACAGAATTTTCCATGGTATCACCTGGATACTCGAATAATGATGTTTGGATATTTTTGGAATGCATGTAGATCACCACTAGAGGGAATGAAAAATTGATTCCTACAACACAAAGACAATAAAACATATATTGGAGATAAGATACATCAATGGAGAAATAATTTCATGTAAGTTGATTCATTAATTTCTCAAATAAATTATAAATAATATGCTAAGACCTAGTGCTTTGGTTCTAGTTTTTACAAATTATCTATATTATGTGATTTAAATCCTATGATTGTGTCATTCATCATCTTGTAAATCTCATATTAGTCATTGATCATGAATGAAATAAAATTTGGGAATGACCCATCTATTGGTTCTACCACTCCTACATCTTTTACCATGCTTATCCCTCAGTTAGTCACTAGGAAGTCTCTTAAATATCAAAACCCATGACAATCCAAGAACATGAAAAATGACCATTCCTTGTTAATATTGTAAAATGATCTAGAAATCCTAATATCAACACATCCCACTCAAATGTCTTCCCTAAGATGATCACCCAATCTATAATCAATCACCTATCACTTCCATATATTGACTCACATGTTGAAGGATTAGATAAACCATTCCACCATCTATAGGCCATCTCACTTAGCAGGAATGCCCGCACATAATTGTAGTATTTTTTTCTTTTACCACCATGTTTTACTAGATGATATTATTCCTTCTTCATAGACATACCCCACTAAATTATAATAGATAAATATTCACATTGAATAAACATCCTTAAAACCATTCCTTGAAACTGCAATAAACTATCCTAGGTCTTCTGAATTAACCTCTCTTTGGAGATCTATGGTAAATGCTCCTCTTACTTATCACCCAAGGATTTTAATGTGACACAGTCTCTATGAAATTACATGATAATTCCATTTTGAATGAAACATTATTGTTAGTACCCTTAGAGTTTACGAAATTTTTATATTTTCTAATATACACTTTCTTCCCACTTGAGTCACCTTAAAATGTGTACCCTCACTTATAAATAACATTGTACAACTATAAACCATAAAGCATGGAATAATAATTTATAGACAACCTATATTTCTAATGTATATTACCGTTTAATCCTTGTTCATATGATCCCTTCTGGACCTACATGAATCTTCTTTACGCAATAAGACCATATCTGATGACACAAACCTTTATTAAATAATTTTAAACACATATAGTTATATTTGATGATTAATTAAACTTATAATAATCCATGAAAACATATTTAATTATGTAGATATGTCACAAAAATGATAAAAACACAATAATGGTGCATGAAATTATCACAATACTACTATAAGAAAAAATATCATGATAATTAAATCAATTTAAGATAAATTTCAAAACAAATTGACCATTTATCTATGAGAAATCACTAATGACATACCTTCATCAAAATGGAGTGATATGAGGCATGTTTTTAAATTAAAAGATCCACTTATACATAATACACAATATACACATGATAATGAATGTATTTCATTGTTTTATATTAAAATATGAGTTAAAATTCCTAACTGATAACATAAAATTGAAGGGATATCATGGAACAAGGAAAGGGTAGAAGATTGATAAAAATTTATACAACAGTAATGAGAAGAATATCTCTTGTAAAATATCAAATAATTTGAGTAAAGTGGAGGGAAGGGAAGGAGGATTGTGTTACTCACATTTTTCTGTTAGTCCTCAAATGAAGGAATTATATGAAATTTTGTTTTTTATAGGACCATAAATAACCCATCCAACCCTATAAAAGTTTAATCTTATGTACCATATAGCACTCAATGAATGGAAACTGAGTATCAAGAATATATATAATGGACTTCCCCTACTCATTGTCCAACTCACTAGACAACTTGAACGCATCCACCGAGTACCCAGTGGTATCTTCTATATTTTTTAGAAATCACACTCGACATATTGGGTACCGGTTACACACTCAATGTTTTCTTTGTAGAGTCTAGTTACCTTTGAAACAATAACTAATCTTAAATTTATATAGCTCAAAACTCTAAGACTTCTCTAAATAATATATTTTTATTAAAAAATAATCAATATAAATATTAAATATTAAAATCTCACTCATAATCTAAAAAATTAACTCATTCAGCTTAGATTCCAATGGATCTTATAATCCCACTTGTTTATAGGATCATAGATATAAAATCATATAATTTCTAATTATTTCAAATAATTTCCATATAGTTATTTAATAAATTATATGTTAAAATTATGCAGTTGAAAATGTTCAATTCTACAATAAGGAATAATAATCTACCAAGTAATGATTAGGAACCCCAAAAACAATCATCATGAATCAACAATTACATATTTATTTTTACATTATCCAATCTATGAAGGTCAATGAATCATAATAGAACTCTATATATAGAGAGTGTGAGGGAAATAAGAACTAAAAAATGATTTATTACATTCAATCCACCATCAATATCTTAAATATTAAAGAGTATCATAATTTCATATGGTTTAAAACCTTCAATATAACTCCTAAGAAACCCTAACTTCATACAAGGTAATATTATGGTTTTAATAAGGTTAAAAGCACAAATATTATGTTTTAAATACTCAAATCTCACACCCTCAACGAAAATAAATAGTTGGGTTACATTATTTTCCGAAACAGATGCCCAAAAATATAGGGTATACTACTATCCACGAAAGCATAATTGGGATACACAATACATAAAACCATTCATTTTCCCTTTTTGAAAAAACTTATTTATTTTATAATATTGATAAACACTAAAAGGGGACATATTGAACAAACCAAGGTAGTCAAAATATTTTCAAAGGGAGGGAATTTCATCATCAATAATTCAAAAGGATCCATTATCTACAATTACCTCTAATTATTGATACTCAAAAAATTCTAATAAAGTATGAAACTATACTCTCAATATTTTATCTCACCTCCCATAAATTTTTATTGGCCTATGAAAAACGTTTTTTTAGATATAAGATAACTAAATAATATTGATGAATTTGAGAAATATTTTTTTGGAACTTCCTTAGACATTGATCATGAAATTCGTCATGAATTATATCATTATTTTTTGGAAACTATTGTTAATATGTAATATCCATAATTAAATAAACTATCAAAAATGTGACTAAATAATAAAAATTCACGTTTTATTGATTTCAATGTTTTTGATTCCCCAACCAAGGTGACAGTTCAGATTGGGGAAAAATCAATGAAGGATATGAGAGAAATGAAAGATCACTACATAATTCTAGAGTAATGTACAGAAGTTCATACCACTCATAGTTATGTGAGTCTGTGAAAATAGGTTATATAAAAGATAATAAATTCATGAACACTAAATAATTTTGAGATAAATCGAATTATGTAATAATTATTCCCATTAATAACCCTTGAATTTCCATATTAAGTGCTTGAAATTTTTCATTCAGGATTATAGGGAAGCCGAGACACCCAACTCATGGATCCATCATTTTTAGAAATTGCATAACCCAAAAGAACCTACCTAGATTCCAACAAGTGAGAAATTATACTCATTATCTATGGAAATACATTTAATTAATTGGATTTCTCATGAAATTTTGTCACAAAACTCCTTCCAACTAATAACACATTTCACAAAAATGTCAATATTTCTTGCAAATCATTGGATCAAGAATACCCAATTTTTATGAAACCCAGATCGGGGATACCCATTCAATGTTAATACATTGAAGAATTAAATTTCAGGATATTTGAGGGAATGTGGGACCTAAATATGTTTGACAAAAATTTCTTAAAAAAATGCATATTCCTTACTAGTTTTATATAATTTCACCCCTAAGGACTTTCCTCAATGTAGTTCCCCGGTACCATCCATGATTGTTGATCACAAGAATAGGTATGGAGTATTTAACCCATGTACAAGTTTTGTATCACCTATATAATCCAAAAAATATCCATCCTTCTCTTGATAAACAACCAGAGCCACCTCTTATGAGGCACCCTAAATCCTCACTCCCATTTTTGTTGCTAAAAACATATAATTTTACAAACTAACTTTGATATGAATTGAGATGATCCAAACTAAAATGTGACAAATGTAACATTAGTACTACATTGAAATATAATCTCAAAAAACATAGAGAAAATTTTGGTTTTGTTTGTTGGAGGAATTGTTACATATGAAATTTATTTGATAAAACATGTTAAAATTTATCTATAATCTAACAACACTAGAATACCTTATAGAAATATAATACGTTTCAAACAACCTCAGAAATTAGATAAATGAAACATATGAAATGTGTGACCTCTAATTCTCTATAAGGGAACACTTTTCAATTTTTCTTCAAGGATTAGATCATAATTATTTTACAAAAGATGGTTAAGAATGAAATTTATTATTTAAAGAAACAAGGGAAAATTATAGTTTTCCATAAATAATGATATAATGACACAAAATATAATATAAACATAAACCATAGAACAAGTGTGTGGATTAATGGGATGATAAACATGATCCATGAAATATAATTATAGGTATATGACAATGTTATAAACTAGGCATTGAATAATAGAATAACAAAGAACTTTGAAATAAACATGAACATAAAGAATCTATAACCTTGTGAACAAAAATATTACACATAAAACATTGTGAATTAATTTTTTACACTTCTTATTTTGAATAACCAAAACATCCACGTATGGTGTTGTGAATAAAAAAACTACCCATGATTAAAATTATCAACTAACAAAATGTTCACACTTCTAACTATAAATAAAAATTTCCCTGGATTGAATTCCTTATCACAAGAGATGTAAATCCTTAACCAATGAATTAGAGAGATATATAATAGTAAACCCATAAATAAAAATAATCCATATATTTGTGTACAAAGAGAACATGAAAACAATTTTATTTCAAATATAACATAATTAACCTATAGAAATGTAATTAGTTTAATAAAAAAATATTATAAAATTCCCAAATCTATCTAGAGTAATAAGATTGATGTTAACCTAAAATCTTATCCCTAGTATTTCATAAGAAAAATATGTGTATTTTTACAATGTTGAAAAAAACCTCTAGATATTATTGGGTAAATAACTTTGTAAATTATAATGAAAAACTATTTTTTGAATGTATTTAACATTCATAAAAATTATGTCTTTAAAATGAAATACATTGAGCTTGATAAAAAAATTAATGATAAATCTTTATAATAATTAAGGGGTTTCCCAAGATATATTTTTTAAAAGAAAAATCATTTAAAAAACACTGAATTAATATTTTATAAAATCATAGCCCTTTAAATTCCATTTTAGAATTTGTAATTTCTTTAAAATTCATATATTCACTTTTAAAAAAAACCATAATATTTAAATATATTTTAAAAATTATAAATGGATAAAATAAATTGAAAAAATTTAAAAACATATAAAGGATTCTTTTCAAAAAATAATTCTCATATACAAATAGAAACTATAAAATATTTTAAAAAATTACATTTATGATTGTTGTAAAAGAAGAAGTTACAGTCACATTGAAAATTCATTTATGGAAAGGTGGTAAAAAATATTTTGAAATAATTAAATTATAAAAAAATATCAATATTAAATCCTTGAAATAATATAAATTTATACAAAATACATTTATAGGGGAAGATAAAACGTTTTACTTTGAAGGGATATGAAAACTTTTCTATATTTCTAAATACCATTACTGAAAACACACATCATTTAAAGAGTAATAAAAAATATTTTATAGAAGGGAAGAAGGGAAATATGAAGACAACATGAGATAACACATAACTAGGTTTACAAATAATAAGGATAAAAATGATGGGAAAGTAAAATACGGACAAAAATGTAAAATTAAATTATATATGATGTAAATTAGTCCCAATAATGATATAAATTTAATGGGGATGAAATTCATTGTAAGGAATGATTTGAAACAAAAGTGTCATTTTACTAATAGAGAAAGTGAAAGTAACATAAAATAAAAAATTAAGGGGGAAAAAATATCCTTGGAAGGATTATGTTCAATAAGAATCATTTTAACTCAACGAATGGAGTCGAGATAACAAAACCCCCACAAAAATGGTAACATAAGAATCAAAGAACATAAGAGGGATTCCATGAAATGGAAATTCAAATATCATGAATTGAAATATATTTATTATAATTGGAGGAAATATGGATTTCAATATATCATATTAGATAAATGATGGTTCACAATAATATGCATGTCTCTTATATTTAAAAATGGGATGAATAAATCCTTACATTGTTTCCCCTATTAATGTAATACACTCTAAACTTGTAGGGAACTTTATGTTTATCTACAAAGTTTGTTTTGAAATTGTGGGAATAAGATAAATAATTGAGATTATAGTATTATTTGAATGAGAGAAGATTTCAAGAGGAAACTAATGGGTTATTATATGGGATAAATTTGATGTAATAACTATAACATGATATGATGGATGTTTTTCCCTTTTTAAATGTAGAAAATCGATCTTATGTGAACACCCACTATTTTTCAGTAATTTAATGAAAATATTTAAGGTTTAATCTGTAAAAAATATTTAATTAATGGTGTTCGATTTGAGTTATGGTCAATAAATCCCCAACCACTCATTTTCACACATTTTTTAAACAGGTTTCAAGCATTTTAGTAGTTGTTTTGTTTTAAAATTCTATGCATTTTGGATTTTACCTTGGTAACTAATTTTTAACCTAATATTTTATATTTTATTAAAAATATGAAGAAACCCTTATACCCAAATCTTTATCCAATTAACCTTAATTTATTCTCCATATATTCAAATATATATTCTAAATAAGAGTAAATTAATTTTTAAATTATAATATTTTATATAAAGTTAAATTAGTTTGTATAAAAATGTTGGTTTTAAACTAATTTGTTTTCTAAATAAATTATTTATAATGAACCTTTATATGTGGGTAAGCATGATATCAATGTCTTTATACAAAATTGAAAAATATAATTTAGTAGATAAAACATTTCACAAAAATAATGATATTGTTCTTTGAAAATAACCATTTCACTATTATCTGGATTATTAACATTAATATTAATAACCATAATTTTACACCTAAAATTAAATTTAACATACTGAATAATATTAACTAGATGATATAAAATATAAAATACATTTTTTCATATTTAGTTTCTATAATTGATAGAAAAAAATTATAATTGAATAAAAATAGTTTTTAGATTACAATATTACATAAGTCTCCAAAATAATAAATGTTGTCATAAAGATGATGCAATAATTACTTCATTAATGGAATAATAATGTAAATTATATGAAAAATATTATAAAAAATATACCTTGTTGTAATTTATTTCATAAAAAAGTTTTATGGATGACTTTGACATGTTAGTGAGGTGTTAAAAGTGTTGTTTCTACTTTATCATGAAGTAAGGATATTTATAAAATGTTAAGAATTGAATAGTGTCAAAAATGAAAATAATGGTATTTTAAAATATAAAATATTTTATTAAATGTCATAAAATCCTTAAAACAACAATATATGTCCTACCAGTTGTAATATGTCCTAAAATGTTATAAATGACTCTTTTATTGGTCGTTTTCTATATTATACTAATTATATTGATACTAAAAATGTAAATTACTTAATTAGATGGTACGTGTTAAAAATTGTTAAATGAAATAGATGACGGTTAAAAATATTCAAAAACTATCTAATTTTCATTAGATTATTTCATTTAGACCGGAACTCATCCTATCTCAAAACTAAATATATTTGGATCCTTTTGGAATTGGAGATTAATTTATATTAGTTTAATATTTTGAAGAATTCAAATAGTGCCCCTCTCATTTCATTCAAAAAGATACCACTTCCTATCATTTCATCACACTTTTAAACTATTTTGGTTCAAAAAATATCTTCTTAAATCCCTTATTATAATCATTTCCCAAATTATTTTGGACGTAGTTGAATCATAACACCCTCAAAAGAGGTGTTGAGGTTTCAATCAAAGGAGACCATCCAAAGAAAATGTATCATTTTGAATCAGGTATTTCTATTTTATTTATCCTTCCACATCATTAGAATCTACTTAATTCATGATGAAATAGTAAATAAAGTATCCTCAATATACTGAGATTTTATTATGTTAATATCATCACCTAAATCCAACTCAAATTTCATCAAATGGAAAAATTATCTTTTTGTTCATGTGTATGGTGGACTACCGCCTCGTGAACCGGTATAGTTCATTTTTCATTGTTGTCCCTAAAAACTAGTTATAATGATATAATTAATGTTTATTTGTGATATTAATTACATATATATATCATTATAAGAGAATAAAATATCAATTTAGTTGTTATTTTCCATGCACAAACAAATGATAACGTCGTTCATGCATATGAATAATATTCATTAGTCATATCCATATATAATAGAAGAATTAAAACTATAATTTATATATATAATTTATGACTATGTAATGAATATTATTCTAGAGATGATGTAATTTTGACATCTTTGACTGTATTTGGCTTACAAAAGGCATTTTGGACTCATATATAGAATATCATCAAACCATCTACTGTGAAATCAAATAATTAAATAATTACTAAAACATGGTTATTAATGATAAAAAAGTAATAATACATATGTAAATGTTTTGAGTAGATTAAAAATTAATTGTAGATTATCATTTAGGAAGAAAAAAAGAACATACATCATGAATTAGACTCAATGAAATGGATTTCATCTCAATCTCCTTTCACTGGGGAATTTCATGATAATAAGAACCTTTATTTTTTTATATGGTGTATGTACAATGACTATGAAATGTCGTATCTATATTTTATCTATAATAATGTTATTTAATTTTTTGGTAAATTTATTAATTCATTGATATTAATATTTAAATGTTCAATGTGGTAATGGACACATGTAATTTTTAATGATTTAAATATCAAATATTTTTCTTCATGATATTAATTTAAATATTTTTTATATCGATATAAGAGAATTATACATGAAAGTTTATGCTTTTTTTCAATTTCAATGAATGTTTTTCAAAAGTTAATCTTTTTATTCCATCTATATGGAGCATTTGACATTCTTTTCAGATTAAAAAAGAATGTTTTTTAAAGTATATAGCGACAGTAGCTACTCCACCATCAAGACCATTATTTGATATTTGGATTCCTCTAAAATCCTTGATGTTTATAAATGATAAAGAAAGAACATATTCCATTTTCTAGGTATTTTGGTATTTAGAATGGTTAAAAAAATGGAAAGATTATTTCAATATCTAGAAACGATATATTTTGATTTGAAATGAAATTTTTAAGCGAAAAGAAGAAAATTGTAATCTTTTATGTGATATGATTATATAATGATACATATACATTTTATGGATTGTTATGGGATAATACAAGTAAGGGTGGTTCTATGATAATACAAGGATGTATGGATACATTATAACCTCCATTTCATTGGGTTCAAGGGTCGGTAATAGGACTATTCCATTTGTAAGAGTGACATGTATGGAAGTCGGTCATATGTCAATTTCATTTGTAAGCATGACATGTATGGAATCTGGTCATTTGTCTATTCCATTTTTAAGAGTGACGTGTATGAAATTAGATCTTATGGTTATTCCATTTTAGTAAAATTATTTCCCAAGTTACCTACTTATATATTATATGTTTTTTACAAGTTATCATGAAAATAAATGATTTTCAAAGAGTAAGATAACTATATTTTAAAAATTATGAGTTTTGTTTTATGTTAAAAAGATATATTTTATTTTAACGAAATATTTTAAGGGTTTTCACTGGACTAATGGTTTTCATTATTTTTATCCCTTACTGAGCTTTTTGTGCTCATCCAATGTTTTAAAATTTTATTCATAGGGCTTAAATATTGTTAAGGACAAAGAAGGCTTCATGATGAACATTTTGAACATGTGTCTAAAAAATAAACCATGTTTTATTTTAAAATAGTTTCCTTTTGTGGAAAAACTGATACTGATTATAACGATCCAATTTTAATGTATGGGTTAATTTGTAAGAGTTTTTCCTAATTCTATAAAAATCTAGACTTAAAATACCTTTTTGGAATGAAAGAATATAATTTCAAGTCAAAAGTCACTAGAAAATTTATGTTTAATGTCAGATCATTATAGTTTGTATCAGAGGAGGGTTTAGACAACTTTGTATATTAGGTTGGCTTCTTAAGAGATATGTATATCCTAATGGTTGTATACTTCACATATTTTTTAATTTTTAACGTATTTGAAACACATTTTGAGGCTCTATGTTATTAAATTTTAAGGTGATTAATGGTAATTTTAGAGACATGTTTTTGAGGAAACTGTGGTTTATTACTTTTTGGGATTAAAAAATTATGTTATGAGGAATTATTTGAGTTTGGAAGATTATATTTATTTTTAAGGACAATATCATATTTTGGTATTAATATAAGACTTATACAGTTTTTGAGAACAGGAAAACTCATAGGATAAATGACAACCCATTGCATCCGGCGAGGCCATGGGAATCGAAACCACAACCAAAGGGAGAAAAAGGTTCAACACCTACCACTATCCCACATGAAGTCCAGACATAGTATGGCTTTTTTTAAGTTAAAATTTTTGATGGACTAAAAATATTCTGATTTTGGGACCAATAATTTTATAATCTTGGAAAAATTATTTAGGGGACTAAGTGATGAATGTTGTTTTGAAAATTTTTCACTAATTTTAGAACCCTATAATATCACGGTAAACATTATACTGTGAGATTTTATTAGAGAAGAAATGGTTGGATTATATTTTGGAGTAATCTATTATTTTATTATGGGATTATTTTGATATAGGTTATTTATGTAAATGGTTATCATATCTTGATGATTTTTGCAGAAATTAATTTTTGGTATAAGACTTCAATAATATTTGATGATATTTGGAAATAATTATTTAATTTCATCTTAAAAGAATAAGTTATCAAATCCTACTATATTTTGGGTTTCAATATTATTTTGGTTTATTTTTTGTAATTTAAAGGTCAATTTTTTATAATGTTCTTAGTTGAACCTGTATATTGGTGCAGAATTTTGGAGATTAAAAGTAGTTTTCCATCATAAAAATGTTTATTATTTTTACGGAATTATCCCAAATTTTCCAAACCATTTTGGTTTTGGTTAATGTTTCAATATAGGAGAATTATATTGTCAATCTGTTGTGGATTATTTGATTATATAAATGTTGATTCTATTGGTCAAGAATGAAAATTAATATCGAATACTCTTCATTTGGAGGAAAAGACAAGATAGTTTTGGAATTTGATTAATGAGTGAAAATATCCTTTCCATTTAAGTATATTTCCTTATGTCCATAGTCCAAGTGGTTAAACTATTCCTCAAATCTTTGAAGAGGGATCTTAAAAAAAAGGGTATCTATTTACTTTTTGTACCAAGGAATCAATGACCATTTAACACATAAAAAATTAATGGTTTGGTGATTTTTATATTTCTACAAAAAATGTTTTATGTTAATATCTACCTGAAAATGATGGTAGTTTTATCTTCCATGTCCATTTTTTCCAACATGGAATCCTAGTATATTTAAACTTAGTTGACCATCGTATTACCCTTTATTTATTTTAAAGTGGAAGTTACATTTATCATTTTTCCTAAATGGGATTCCAACAATGGTATTTTGAAAATTGAAACCCCTAGTTTTTTATCCCGGTGAAAAATTGCATGGATGCAATTTATCAAGGGGAGATAATGCAACATCCCTATTTTTTTAACGTAAACACTATGATCAATAATGAACATGATACACCACTTTGAGATTAATAGATCAAGTAAATATAATTATTGTAGTTATCTCATATACATTTGAATGGCGGTAATGAATGTCACTAACTAAATTATGAAAATGGGAATCCACATGTTTATATAGTGATTCATTATTTTGTAAATTAAAATAAAAAACCAATTGAATATAAAGGATTATTTTGTAAGGAAAAATATTTAAATGTGGATAATTTTGTTTATAAAATACTCAAATCACTTATGTTGGATTTTATAAATATTTTATAATGTCTATATAAGGTTTATAATTTATCTTATGTTCTTTTTTAAATGTTATATAACAACAAATCAAATTTTACACATAAAATAAGTATTTCTCAAAAATAGCAGTCTGTCACTTTTGATTGAGAATTTTTTTTATAAATATATTTTAATAATATTATAATTTATATTTTAAAAAATAAACATATTATTATAATGTAGAGTTTTGAAATTTTATTTGGTTTATTTTTTGTTATTTTTATTATAAGAGTTTTTTTTAATTAATAGTGAAAAATACATCATTTTAATTGAATGTTGCATTTTTTTTAATTTATTTATATTGTTATATTATTGTCTAATTGGTTATAAAAATATAATTATATTGTATTGTATCACTTTATCCATTTTAGTACATTGGAATAAATTTCATATTTAAATTCAATCTAAAAACATTGTGATCTTTTGAACAATTTACTCTAAATAACTATTTTTTTTATTCTATCAACAATATTATTTTTTAATTATTTTCTGCCTATATATTATTTTAAATTTGTAATAATGGATTCTATATTTTTAATATGAAGGTAACAATTATCTAAATACGACACTTTTATTTTTGGACTTTATGAATAGAAACTTTAGTAATAATTTTTATTACGATGGTTACAGGTAAATCTGATAATTAAAGGTTAAAATAAAGTTATAAATATTATAAAACTAACATAAAACAAGTTTTAATTTTATTTTATAAGTAATTTTCTTCTAATTTATTCTATGTTCTGTAATTATGGACTTTTAAATCCACTTGTGTGTGGTTACGACACATATAAAATTTTATTTAAAGGACAATGATCTCATAATCTTGTCTCTCATAACTATACCAATTTTAATATGGGGTAAAACCACCTATATCATTCACTATAAATAGTATTTATAAATATAAAATTATTAACCACCTAATTTAATTTATTTAGAATTTTTATTTAATAAATAATTAAATTAAATGGTGACACAATTATGATATAGTAATTGCTCCATTAGTTGAATAATCTAATAAATTATAATAAAAAAATTATAATATAAATTATTTGATAAAATTTAAGTGATACAATAATATTATGGGTATCTTTGACATTTAATTGACTTGATAAAATAGTTTTACCAACTATATCATGATGTTATGATATTTTTAGAACATCATGAAATGAATTGTGTCAAAATTGACATTAATTGTTTTTTAAAATATAAAATATTTTTCTAAATGGTAATTTATTTAAAATTACAAAATCCTGAAAAATATTTGAAAATTTTCATAAATTTTCATAAATAACTCTCTTATAGGTCGTTTGTCATGTTAAGGTATTTATATTCACCATTAAAATGTGAATTGCTTAATTAAATGGTATGAGGTAAAAGGGTTAAAACATATTGATAATGACTAAAAAATATGGCAATGTTGTCTAAATTTAATTTTATGACTTTATTTCTGCCCATAATAATCCTATAACTGTAATAAATTAATTTGGACCCTTTCGGAATAGAAAATTAATTTATATTAATTTAATATTTGGAATAATTCCAAGAGGGACCTTCTCCTCTATTGTAAAAGGAAACTACTTACTATAATTTCATGACACTTAAATCCAATTTTTTATCCCATATCAACCTAAATACATTAATAAAATACCTCCACACATTATTGGGGCATTATTTGAGTCATATAATGCTAATTAGATGTCTTAAGGTGTCAATCAATGGCGATCACCAAAAGGGAAGATATGATTTTTCATCAAGTATCTAAATTTTATTTCATATCCCACTTCCTTAAAATCACATTAAACTGTGATTAAATAATATATACAGTCTAATGAATATAATGAGATATTATTTTTTTATTTTATTCATATAAATCCTTCTCTAATTTCATAAAATGGGAAATTAACTTTTGGTTCGAGTGTACGGATGACTACCGACTCGCAAACCGACATAGTTTTTTTTCATTACCATCTCTCAATACTAGTTGTAATGTTTAAATTAATGTTTATTTATGATATTAAATAAATATTTATCCTCATATGATAATAATATATCAATTATGTTCTTACATTCCATGCACATATAAATTATAACGTCGTTTATGCGTACGTGTGAACTATAACCTCCACAAAGTGATGTGATTCGTTTTTTTCACCATATATCTTTTATAATATATAAAATTATATTATAAATATTTATATTATTTTAATTATATTATAATCATTATTTAATGAAAAAAGATAAGTATTTATTTCTGTAATAATCATTAAAAAAAGAAACCTTACACATGTGTACGTACGGTTTACCATCTCAATGATTGTAAAGTAGTTCATTTTTCATATCAACATGTAATGGATGGATTAAAAAACATAATTTCACTATAAAATATATTATTATTTAATGAAAATTATTAAGGATATTATGGTATGAAATCTTTAATTGTATTCGACTTACCGAAGCCATCTTTGACTCTTATATAGAATATCCGCAAACCATCAGGCGTGAACTCAAATAATTAACTAATTATTATAACATGATAATTAATGATATAAAATGAATCATAATCATGAAAATGTTATAAGGAAATTATTTACTAACATATTTTTATTATTTAGGAAGAATAAGAAATATACATGATGAATCAGACTCAAGGTTAGAGATTTCGTCTCAATCTCCATTCATTGATACATTTCTTGATAAAAAGCACCTTTATTCTTTTAGAAGGTTCATATACAGAAACTAGTAAATTTTATATCCATATGTTATCTATAATATTTTTATTTAATGTTTTGGTAGATGTTTTAATTCTTGGAGATTAATATTTAACTGTTTAAGGTGGTATGAGACACCATGAATGTTTAAATATTTAATTATAAAATATTTTTCTCCATGATATTTATTTACATATTATATATATATATATATATAATGTTTTTACATGAAATCTTATGTCAATTTTTAGTTTCATTTTTTTTCAAAAGGTAGTATTTTTTATGCCTCCTATTTAGAGCAATTAACTTTCATTACAAAAGACAAAAGGAATGTTTTTAATGTATATGACACCAATGACTTCTTCATTGTCATGACCATTATTTGTTATTTAGATTCCCTTATAATACATAATTTTTTAGAAGATAAAGAAATCAATTATTCCCTTTTTGGGTATTTTGGAATTGAAAATGGTTTTGAAAATGGAATAATTATTTCAATATCTTGAAATAAGTTATTTTTATTAAAAATGAAATTTTATTGGAGAAATTATAAAAATTAAAATCTATTATGTGATATGATTATGTAATGGGACTGGGGAATTTCATTGGTGGTTATGTGATAAAATAAGGATGGGTGGTTCTGTGATAAACTAAGCATGGTTGGTTATTTTATAACCTTCAATGCATTGGGTATGGAAGTCATCTGTATGACTTATTCCATTTGTAAGGGTGACATGTATGTAATTCTATAGTATTGATATTCCATTAGTAAGAGTGAAATGTATGGAAGTCGACCTTATGGATATTCCATTTGTAAGAGTTATATTTAAGGAAGTCGAATATATGTTTATTCTATTTTAGTACAATTATTTTCCATGTCACCAACTTATATATTATATATTTTTTTATGATTTTTCATGTAAATAATTTATTTTTACATTGTAAGATAATTATCGTTTTGAAAAAATGATCTATTTTTCAGGGTGAATAGTTATGTTTTATTTTAAGGAAATATTTTATGGGTTTTCACTATACTAATGGTCTTGTATTTTTTATGCCCCTTACTGCTTTTTGTTTTAATCCTTGGATTTAAATTTTTTGTCATATGGATTGAGTATTGGTTAAGATAACGAGGGTGTCTGGATGAATGAATTGAAGATGCACTAATAAAAGAAACCATGTTTTATTTTAAAAGTCTTCCTTTGGTCAAAAAATGCATACATAGTATAATTATCCACTTATATTGAAAGTGTTTACTATGAAGGAGTTTTTCATAATTCTCTAAAAAAATAGAATTAAAATATATTTGGGAATGAATGAAAATAAATTATAGTCAAAAGTAACTAGAATAATTTATGTTTAAGGTCGGGTCCTTAAAATAAGAAAATGTGAAAACATGGTAAGATGTGAAATTTAAAATGAAAAAGAAAAATTAAACAATTAGAGTTTTATATAAATGATGATAAAAGGTTTTGTAATCTCAAATAAAAAAACTTACACAACATAAAAAGAATGCATATTCATGAGATCATAAACATGATGGTAGAGTATAATTATTTCCATAAGACATGAAATTACACCATGGCCTTGAGAAATAACATAACAAAGAATATTTGGACAACAATTATCATATGAGAACTTTAATATTATGGGAAAATAAAATTTCCACCCTAAAAATTGTAAATAAACAAAATAATAATGATTTAATTTGTGAGTAGAAAAATTTTCCATGTCACAAACCAACCAAGTGGGGCCTTCCAAGCTAATGGTATGTTGAAAATGACACCCCAATAACAACTCTAATAGATGTGGGGCTGAATATTATCATCGATTAAGCCTGCCACATACATGGGAGGATTTATCCTAAAGTACTTATACACTTGTACAAATCACCATACACCAATATAATGAAGAAAGATAAAAACAATCATACTATAAATTCATGAATAACATATATCCCAGAACAAAGTAGAATATGTTTTATAGAAAAAGAAACAAGGCCAAATATCACCCCACAGAGAACTATAATGGAACCATACATACAATCAACTTAGGGGAAGCTAGATAAAAGAAACATCTAGATCTATCTATGTTCTAGATTGAATAACTATGATCCAACTAATATAAACTTTCTCTCGGTCTTCCTAGGAATACAAAAAAATTATTATAGTCATCATAAGACATGACATGTGATAGCAGAGCCCATGAATGGATCAGAATAAATATACCCATTCGAACACCCTAAAATAACCAAACTGAAAGAATTAAGAGAGTAGTCATATCATCATCATAACAATATTCTAGAAAATTGATATATAATAATAATAGTAAAATGATATTATCATTTTTAGACACTTTTTTCAAGGCATGGTCACATCCTTATTTCTAGAATAGGATTTTTATGAGAGGATCAAAGTAACACTCATCCAATTGTACTCACTCCATTAGTCATTCCATAACTAATGATACTTATTAAGGAAATATCCCTCATTTGTTTCTATATTGACGGAACTCATCTGAGATATGAGGCTTGACTGGACATTCCATGAAGATGAAATATGGAAACTGATAGGAATCATCCAAGGTACTCACTCAATTAGATTACGTATAAATTGACGAAAAGAGATGTTGATACATAGATAGTGGATTATAGTTAGGTAATATGTGTTACATATGGCCCTAACAGGATTTAATTTCATGATATGGGGTCACACCATCATATAGTGGTCAAATGACTCTTGAAACCCCGCCTAGGGAAGAAGAGGATGAGAATGAGGATACAACCCCTGGGCCTCATGGGGGGGATTCATGATCTAGTCCATTAATGGTATATTTTCCATGTCTATAAATAAAAGAACACACAATACCCTTATACTGGTGGAATGAAAAAACTCACCCTAGAAAAAAAATAGGTAATACACCAGCTCTGATAAATAATGAGGGAACACACCCAAACTAACTCTAGAGCACAACTACTAAGAACAATGGTTCTATTTTTCCATTGAATAATTGTTTGGTGTTTCCCTAAGGGTACATGTCATGTCTCACTAAACATGGAACTTATTGTGTCTCAAAGTCTCAAATGACATGATTTCTACAAATTATATAGTGTTTACACTTGTGTTACACTATTTGTAGAGGTCTTTCTGGTTGTTGGAATATGGTCAAGTTGAGCCAATATACTCTAAACGTGCCCATGTACTAAGGTCGTTCCCGTGTATTCGAGCCATGTCTCAGTACATTCTGAAGTACATGGGATACCCCCCCCCACATCACACTATATGTGGGGTTTGTGATATACCTCAGTGTGTGTCATTTACCAAATACCATGTACTTTCCAATGTTTTGGTAATGTTCTCCACCACACATAGAATTTGGGGCCACAAGATCTCTTGGGCATGT
The DNA here is from genome assembly GCA_963277665.1 of Viscum album. Lineage (NCBI taxonomy): Eukaryota > Viridiplantae > Streptophyta > Magnoliopsida > Santalales > Viscaceae > Viscum > Viscum album. The sequence continues at coordinate 221,822 of CAUJRU010000581.1, forward strand.
TTGAGCCTGGCTATTACTAGTGGCAATATTTTAGTAACCCATTTCACTGAGGAATCATCTTCTATCACACCACATTAAATTATTATAAAAAATAAATAATATGAGGACCATAGATTCATCCTCAATCATTTTCATTTTTCATCTCACCTCATTAAATCCTTGACCCCAAATCCCAAACAAGTGGTATCAATATGTTGTTCCAAAGAAGGATTGTGAAATGATTAATTTCCTAGTTTTTATCGAATCACTAACCAAATGGAATACTGATAATGATCATGAAAAGAACATTGGGAGAAAAGTAGGAAACCAAAATATGAGTAATGAAGCTCAAATACTTTTTTTGGCCTCAATCTTTTTTATTTAAGAGATAAATACGATGAATGAGAAAGTATTAAAAAACCATAATATTAGGGATAAAACCCATGAACCATAAATTAAAACTCTCATATGAATTAGTTGTTAGAAGTATTGATTTGTGTTAAACGTGCATAATAAAAATTAAGTATTAAAATAATAAAAAATGGAATACCTCAATTTTAGATCGATCTCCAATGAAGAATCAATCTATGTTTGTTATCACTGGTGAGATCCATATACTCCTTTGGTGAAGGTGACTACTTAAAAAATATATCTCCAATCCTTGATTCCTTTTCCATATTCCAAACTCTCACCCATGACTAACTAAATGATGATTTTTCTATATGGATAACCCTAGGGGTTTTATATGACTTTTATTTAATAGAAGAATTTTATGTCATAAAAATTTAATAAAAATAAATAAACAATTAAATTTATTTTCCCTTTTGTTCATATGACCATGCTTAAATGAACCACTAGAATTTGAAAAATATTATGTCATGCCAATGGTAAACCCCATTTTCATATTCCAAAATCTCATCCATCATGACCAACTCACCTGTGTCAATAAAATTTGATGTTTTTTACAAATATCTCAACACAATTTACATGTTGGATAAATCACATGCCTGGTCTAAAAATAGGCATAGTGATAAGTGGTACATATCTAGGATAATCCAATACAATAATTGGGAGACCAATTTATGAACGTCGTAGATTACTTACCAGCATATCTAAATCTCAATTATCTATGATCAGCTAAGATATATTAGTACCCGTGATCTCCTCATCAATTTTTAATGACCAATATTATCTATTTGTATAGGACTACTAACATCACAAGGAAGTCTTCATCTAACCTTGGGTGAACTGCACCTTTAATATTTTCACTTGAACCAACTCTAGGCCCATAAGTGCTACCTCACACTCTCTTTGACTAGTAAAGTGGGGACCTTATTGCTTTCCCTTACATGAACATTAATGGTAATAAAAATATAGTTTATTATTCTCTCAGTCACATCCCAAATTAGCATTCAAACCCAAAGCATATTATCCATAAACTAACTAGCATTTGTTTCCTAGCCATCTGTTTGTCATAAAAATGACATTATATACCAAAAACGAGTCTGAAAGATCTCATATATATTCTCCATAATCATGAAATGATGTAATGATCACATTAGAAAATGATCATCAAGTAATCAACAAGATGTTTTAATACTTCCTGATCACACATGCATCCCAAAAAAAATACAAAACTCCCATCTCAAATGGTTTATAATAGTGAGTAATTAGTGAATCAATCTATGATCACTTAGATAAAAGTCATGAAATATCAGTAATCATGGAAGCCCTATCACAAGAACCATAAGTATTGGATCCCATTTCCACTTCCTTCTGGGAACCTCAAACTTCACATATATATTTTTGAGGTATTGAGAGATAAATCTGAATATACTACAATATCCATAGATACCAGACCCAATGATAATGTATTATAGTCTATACTTACATATTCTAGATTTACAACTAAGTGAAATCATGAAACCTCCTCACCACCTCCTTTCACAACATTAATAGTGTCGCCTTCCATCATCAAAAGGGAAACATTCTTCCATCCTTTAGAAAATCCATTAGTATCATGTCTAGTGGATACCTGTTCACGCATGATATCATACTCTAAATCTATTTTTTTACCTCCATGGCTCATTGTAGAAGCATATGGGTAGAAACTATTTGCATGAAGTACATTTCAACATCCTCATCCCTGAGGTTCAACCACCAAGAGGTTAACTACATAATCACCTTTCTCAACCAGAGTGAAAAGAAGAAATTTCTATGAGAATTCTCCTTCACAAATATTCTATTGGGTAGAAATCATGATAGAACATCCGAAAAAATGATGGGTCCACTATCACTCCCATGTTGGAGATGATATTTTTTAACTTGTGGAACTACCAATCTAGAGATGATATTTTGAGAGATTCTAATAAAGTAGGTTCTATAGAAGCATGCCTAGAGCCATCATTAATAGTCTCAAAAGTGTCACCTATGACGTCAAGTATACAATGATTCCATAAATGAATAAAATTATGAAACAATAAAAATATGGTTTAAGTATATAGTTCATATATTTCAAAAACTCTACTAAAGTGTTACTCTTTCCTAAGGGTATCAATAATAACTCAAATAAACTATAGTGTCTTGAGGAAGTTACACTCTATATATAATTTTCTCACAAATAGTTCTTGTGAAAAATCATCCTAAGGTTAAACTCATAGAACTTCATCACCCTTAACAACTAGTTAAAGAATTCATCAATTCATTGTGGTTTATTATCATTTCTTACAATATTATAGTTCAAGAAATGTTAGTCAATGCCTAAAATCAAACTCACATCCACACTTTTAGAGAATCAAAACTACGCTTCCTTGGGGAACATTATTTTTCTATAAATGAAAAAAAATCATATGTCACTATATTCACCATTATACGTTACAACCACATGGAGTAATCCAATATTCTACCCCAAATATTGATGCATACCTAGGTTCATGTCAAAAAAGAAGATAAAATTTTGATATAGAGGTGAACATGAAACATCCTTAAAGAAGACATCCTTATACCCTTCCATCATCATAGGAAATAAAATAACATTTTGTGTGTTAGTCCAAAAGTCATACTATCCATCTTATATGAAGTTGGTTGATACTCCTATACATGAGATCATCTTAATATATTTGGGATTCCCTCTTAGTCTTGAAGGATAATTTCATACCATTAACTCAAATACACCATTACATTTACTAGTAAATTTTATCTAAACCAAGAAGGTAGACTTCCAATTTATACCTTCGAAGACACTATGAGGTATAAATTCCACTAAAAAAAGATTATATTTGATTCAATATCACCTCTAAGTGTGAGGGTTCAATATTTGTAGAATTTAGTGATCACTAAATCATCTATAAAAGATCCTAAAAAACTATGGTTGAAAAAAAGGGATCCACTAGAATTACTAGGACTCAAACATGGTGTATGTTTGGGGAAATATGTCTTGAAACTTTGTACAAAATAAATAGCCAAGATAGAGAAGCCAAAAGACACATCTCAGAAAACTCATGATGAATCTAGGTCACATTACCCTACCACCTAATGTTATCTTGAACGTTTCCCACATATTCTATTACGAACCAACCTTGGTCAACTCTAAACCGATCACCTGACCCGGTCTGCGACATGGGTCGAGAGGCGTTCTCAATCCTCTCGGGCTAGTGACAAGCACCAAGGCATCAAACAAGAGCAAGAGAGGACTAATTCTCCCAATATAAATAAATAAATTGGCGGAAAGAAAATAGAACAAAGAAAAGTAAATCAACAACATGAAAAGAAATAATACAAACAACAACAAGAAACTAACCTGACCACGACCAAAACTCCTCATGACCCTGATAGTCACTCACAAATCCACAACCAACTATAGCCCACATCGAGCAAGATTGAGTTGAACCCACAACAGAAACTAAAAATAGGAAAACACTATAGGAGCAAGTATTAAAACCTAGTAAGTATGCCCGATTAATTATATTCTCAATGCACATACCGTTAAATAAATAATTTATCAATTCCAGGTTTAAACTAAATTATATAAAATATGGGTTTCCACACATAAACATTCATTTTTAAAACTAGTAATGGTCTATTTCCCTTTTTAATTTAAAAACAAGTTTAATTTTTGAATGAAATAGGTGCATTGCATTTATAACATTTTTGCAAAAAAAATTAAAAATACGAATTTCAGTTTTTAGTAAAAAGGAAAACCACACACAACACACACTAAGTGAAATAGAAAAAGTGGCACACATTGGACAACAACCATACTAGACCTCTCAATCGTCTTCCACATACAAATAAACACTAAAGGAATCATGGGTCGAACCTAGGAGCTCATGAACAATCTAGAATATACTGTGCATGTGACTCATCCTGAAGGAATGCATACCCTAGATGACATCATCACATCCTAATGCCCGGTGTTTCTCTACATGGACTAACCAAGGGGCCCAATCCCCTAGCAGTGTATAATCCGTACTAAGGGCCACTATCCAGTGCGTAATCTAAACAAGTGCAAAAATCATTCTCCGAAGATTAAATTACTATTCCTTGTACCCATGTCCATACATATAAGCAAAAGGAAATGGGTGAGTCAACTAAGTCAATCAAGTAGCACAAACATCACACAAAACTCATGAAGTCAACGTAGACTAAATATCACCCATGAGTCACCCCCAAGAGAGTTTCCAAAATAATATATTTTATTAAAGTGCCAACTGGGCCTTCACCAATTTTAATGAAAATCCTCATTTCTCAAAAGAACCAAAAGTCATGCTCACACATCAAAATAACCCATTTATCAATAAACCATAACTACATTTGAATTTCTATGAATTATATTTAAAGGCCAAACATACATTCTTTCACTACTGGGTGTCCATTAATCAATAAAATATTTCAAGTGTCATGTATAAAATAAACGTGTATTTTTACACCAAATAGTCATTTAAAAATTAATTATCTTATATTATTTCCCATGTATTAAAATAAATAAAATTTAAAGAAGTTAATAAATTCTGAATTTAAAGTTGAGTAAAGTGGGGGACCTACCTCAACATGGAGTCCAAGCATGATGGCGCGACACGGCTCGAGCGGGCGTGAAATCACATGAAAGCTGACGATCGCAGGTCCGTGAAAAAATGTTTCCAATGCGTTGCAACAAAAAAGATAGCTAACATACATAAACGTGGACTTCAAAAGATCCAAACGAACAAACAACGCAAAAATAGCTAGCTCGACATGTTTTCAAAACATAGTTCGCATTGTCTGTATAATTACAAAACCACTTTTAGATTTATGAAACAATATTCAAAAAGTAACTCGTAACTTTATGCAAACAAAAATCAACTATTTTAAAATTAAATTCACACCAATATAAATAAACACAACACATTATAAATTAATTAATTAAGATTCAATCAATAAAAAAACAACCAAACAAAGTACTTCAAAACTTAAAGGAGGAACGTGCAAAGGGATCATACCTCAGTCGTTGGACAACTTTCCAAAACTAGTGCGAAAAATCATTCGGACCTAAACTACAAGCTCAAGAAGCTGAAACCAATATACACAACAAGATCTAACACACAAATCTTAGGATTTAACCCAAAAAAATAAACACTAGCATCTAGGATTTGGATAACATGAAAACTCCACCAAAGGAGGAGCCCAAAATGACAATCCCTCAAAGAAAACGCTAACCAAAATCTTACCAAAGGGTATAGTAGAGGTTTTCGCTTAAAGGGGGATATGCAGCTTGAAAATGGTGCGGTGAATGGGTATGGATTGGCTAGGAAGGCACGTGGCAGCTGGGGAAGTGTGAGCAGCGCGGGTCAGAGGGGCCACGACCGAACGGGGTGTGCGCCGGTGGGGGGGATCGAGCATCTCTCCCGTGCACACCAGAACAATAGGTGATGCAGAGAAGACCTCCGACTAGAATAGGGACTCATGAAAATAGGGATAGTGTGTGTCGGTGAGGAGCCTGGCCAGGACTGGCCGGAGTGAGGGACGTCTGTGGACCAGGTTGCAAGGGGAGGAGGGGGTTGTTGCGCCGTCGAAGTGGAGTGCACTGGCGTGGCCCTGGTGCTGGAGGAGGGTGTTGGAACGAGGCAGGAAACAGTGGTGCAGTGTGGGATCAGTAGGAGGAGGGGAGGCCAGGAAGCACTCAAGGGGTGTGGTAGAGCTGGAAGTAGGCATGGGGGATCCGTTGGGCGAGAGGTGGAGTAGCAAAGAGGAGGGTCACTAGAGGTGTGATGGTGTAGGGAGGTGGAGGAAAATGGTGCGGGAAGAAGAATAACAGGGAGAGGGAACAGGTGGGCTGGGAGGCTGGAGGGTGCTGGGGTGCCGGGGCATGCGGTGCAGGTCAGGCGAGAGGCACCAGGAGGCCATTGTGCTGGCGCACTGAAGGTAGAAGGAAGGATCTATGGGGGCGCTTCGGTGCTACGGGGAAAGGGCAACAGGGGGCAGCGCACAGGGCTATGGAAAGAAGAAGAAAAGGAGTGGAGTTAGGGTTATAGGAGAAAGAATGAAAAATAAAGAAAATAATATAAATAAATTAAAAATTAAATATATAAATGAAAAAAAATAAAGAAAATAAGGAAAGAATAGTAATAATAAAAATAATAAAAAAATTAACCTCTAATAACAATATTAATATTAACATCAATTACAATAGGAATCATAATGCACATAATAATAGATAAAACCCCTTTATCAATAATATTGAAGGATAAAAATAATAATTTAATAGTAACAATAATAATAAGGATAATAATAATTTTAATAATAATAATAATAATAGCCGTAGAAAAAATCAGTAATAGTTTTATTATCCGCCTCATTTTAATTTTACCTCATTTTTTCTTAGTCTTTATAATTTTATATCACAACCTCGCGGCATGTGCACAACTCAAGCGCTCATTTGAGGACTGTGAGAGAGCTTCTGTTCGATCCAGAAGCAGTCGCACGAGTTCTCGGACTGACTGCACGGCCTTCACTAACTGTGCTGTGGCTGTGCACTGGCCAGAATAATAATAACAATAATGATAATAATTTATCATTTCATTTTTAATAATAAAATTATTATATTATTAACAATAATAAAATCTTGACACATTTTATGTTTTCCGATGGCAGGCGGACCATGCAGATGCCTGGGCAGAGCTGCACTGGGTTTTCAAAATGCACTCTGCTCGTACGCCAATTTTCATCCACTCAGAAACACGCATTTTTTTGACATAACTCAAATGTTTTTCGTCCAGGTCTCAACCTGGACACCAAGAACAAATTTAATAGTTAAATAAAATTATAAAATAAAATAAAAGATAGGTCGGGTGTGACAATTCTCCCCACCATAATGCTTTTTTCCCCTCAAAATCCATGACAAGATCAAGACGAAAAGATGAATCACCTTAAGTGACATTCACCACCAAAAGATTATCCGCCTCCATTTGATCGATCCAAATGAAAAAAAAACTCCCATGACATGAAACATATCCTCAAAACATGAACACTTTAAAAACCACAAAAAAAAACCTGAAACGAAACTCTAATACTGACATAGGGAGGCCTGAATGGACCCACCATAGGAATCAAGCCAAACTAAATTCAACGAGGCCCGCGATGGGTCTCCCTACCATAAGGACTGACGAAATTAAATGAACGTGAAATCTTTCCACATGGAATAGAAACCCCACTAAAAGGGTGGGAGGGAAGGTCCTAACCAATCAAACATCAAAACTACCTCCACTGCTACCTCAACGATGTCACACCCTCAAAAGAACACAAACCATGCCACACCAAAGACCGGGATTAAATCAAGACCCTTCTTTACACCTGGGGTTCTCCAGAATACGCGCCAACATCACTCTGAGGCCTATGTCTAGAGCATCGATGATTGAAGCATCTCTTACCTTGTAGCCAGGCTTCAAAAATTCCCAAACATAACACACAAACCATAATTTCACCAATCACACTTCCAATAAAATAAAATATTCAAAGAGGTTCGATAATAACCATTCATACAACTGAAGGAGAAAAAGAAACACTGCAAAATGCTATAAGAGATTACTACTACATCCAAGAAAGACTACAAGGAGAAACCCTCAAAATGATTCCCAGACGTCGCCCTACTCTTGCCGATGGGTTGAGGTGACCTTCGACGAGCCAGGTCTGGCTTCATTGTGCTTCTTGGAAACACCTCTGCAGAATCACTGCAAGTGATCCCAACGTCCGCAGGTGTGGTAGGGTCTCAGAGGCCTCGGACACATCAGCCTCTTTTGACCCTGCCCACCACACTAGTGACAGATCACGACATTACGTTGTGAAGAAGATGGATGATGGTATAAAGGCCTCTTAATCCCTCTATTAGAGCCACCAGCTTTAGGTCACTTCTCATTCTTCCTATCGTCATCCTCTGCAGTGCTTCCCAAGGCCGGGTGAGGATTACCCACCTCAAGTCCTCCTACTAGCTCAGATTCAGGAAGAAAGGATTTCCCCACAACATCTGATACGGTGGTTAGGTTGAGCTCTTCCACTTTCAATCGCATTTGAGGTCGGAGTCCATACTCAAATTGTCGAGACATTCCAGAATCATTGGCAACGAACCACTAATCATACAGAACTAGGTATATGAAATGTCGATAGAATTCCAGTACCAATTCAACACACAACTGAAGACTCCACAACTCCATCTCTTCCTCAACTTTCTCAACTCAGAAAAGTGTTTTTGGATGAATGATGACTTGAAAAACTCCCATGTTAGATCATTCTGAGGTTTATTATAAGACACAGACTTCCACCATTTCAAGGTTGTACCTTCAAGAATAAAGGTAGCCAACTCCACCTTTAATGACTCAGACAACCCAGTGAAACTAAACTTCCTCTCAATATTCTGTAACCACTCTTCCGCCTCAAGTGGATCTGCTTGACCATAAAACAGGGGAGGGTTCAACTTCCGGAATTCCATAACATATTAGATAGGTTGATCAATTGGAGGATTTCCTAAGGCTGCACCACAAAAAGCTACACAATTTCCAAAATAAAACATTGAAAAAAAATTCTATGAAATAAAAATACCCCAAACAATCCCCAAGGAGAAACTAGAACTGATGCGTGACTAATACATATGGTTGGAGGGCATATTCATGTCACTCCACACTCACATGGGTCACTCTAGGGTAATGTCTCTGACTCCACATGGATTTCCAGACCATGGGAGCTCACAAGTGTCACTTACCAAAATTCCATTTAATTTTCCGACATTTAACAATTCAAAATAAACAAAATGCACCAAAAACATGAACATCCCATGGTAACACGAGGTTCAGAACGAGAAAGGGCTCATGACGTCCTTCTCGTCTGTATGCCCCGAGTCCAGACAATTCTACTACTTCTACCATGACAACCCAAAATAACAATGGGCACTCTAAAAAACATTTTCTTCTCAAGAGCTGACCTGCTCAGATACCATTTTTTCACGAACCAACCCAGGTTGACCCTGAACCGATCACCCAACCCAGTCGGCAAGATGGCCCAAGAGGCATTCCCGATCCTCTGGGGCTTGTGACTAGCACTAGGGAATCAAAAGAGAGCAAGAGGGAATGATTTCTCCCAATGAAAATATATAAAGCAGCAGAAAGGAAACATAACAATGCAAAGTAAATCAAAAACAAGAAAATAAAGAACAACCAACAACAACAAAAAACTAACCTGACCATGAACAAAACTCCCCATGATGTCGAGAGTCGCTCACCAATACCCAACCAACTCTCACCCACAACGAGCAAGCTTGAGTGGAACCTGCAACAGAAACTAAAAATAGGAAAACACTATAGGAATGAGTATTAAAACTCAGTAGGTAGGCCTGACTAATTCTATTCCCAATGCACATACAATTAAATAAAGAATTTATCAACTCTAGGTTTGAACTAAATTATATAAAATATGGGTTTCCCCACACACACATTAATTTCTAAAAAAAGTAGTCGTCCATTTCACTTTTTAATTTAAAAAGAAGTTTAATGTTTGAAAGAAACCCATGCATTCCATTTTAGAACATTTTTGCAAACAATTTAGAAATCCGAATTACAGTTGTTAGTAAAAATTAAAACCACACACAACACACAACACACACTAAGGAAAAACACTAAAGGAAACACAGATCAAACCTACGATCTTGTGAACAATCCAAATCATATTATACATCTGACTCATCCTGAAGGCATACATACTCTCGATGATGTAATAATTCCATAACACCTCGTGTTTACCTACACAGCCATACAAAGGGGCCTAATCTACTAGCAAAGTATAATCCGTACTAAGGGCCACTATCCAGTGTGTAATCTAAACTAGTGCATCAATTGTTCTCAGAAGATTCACTTACTATGTCAGGTTCCCTTGTCAACACGTATAATAAAAAGGAAAGGGGTGAGTCAACAAAGTCAATCATGTAGCACAATCATCACACACAACTCATATAGTAAACGTACACCAAATATCAGCCCTGAGTCACCCCGAAGATAGTTTTCCAAAATAATTTATTTTATTAAAGTTCCAAACGGACCTTCACTAATTTTAAAGAAAATCCTCATTTCTCAAGAGAAGCGAAACACTTTTTCATGCTTCAAAATAAATCATTTATCAATAAACTAGAACAACATTTCAAATTCTATGAATTGCATTTAGATGCCAAATGAGCATTCTTTCACTACTGCGTGTTTGTTCATCAAGAATATTTCAATTATCGTGTATAAAATAAATGGCTCTTTTTAAACCAAATAATCATTTAAAAATTAGTTATCTTATATTATTTCCCATGTATTAAAATTAATAAAATTTAAAGAAATTAATAAATTATGAATTTAAAGGCGAGTGCAGTGGGGGGTCTACCTCAACATGCAGTCCAAGCACAATGGCGCGACCCACCTCGAGCGGGCATGTAAGCACATACAAACTGACGATTGCAGGCCCGTGGAAAAATCTTTCCAGTGCCCTGAAATTAAAAAGATAACTAAAATACATAAATGTGGACATAAAATGACCCAAAAAAACAAAAAAAATGAAAAAAATAACTAGATCGACATGTTTTCAAAACATAGTTTGCATCATCTGAATTATTACTAAACCACTATTAAATTTATGAAATAATATTAAAAAAGTAACACATAACTCTATGCAAACGAAAAAAAAACAATTTTAAAACTAAATTCGCACAATTCTAAATTGACACAACACATGCTAAATTAATTAATTAATATTGAAGCAATAAAAAACACAAGCCATCAAGGTACTTCAAAACATAAAGGAGGGATGTGAAATGGGATCATACCTGAATCGTCAGACAACTTTCCAAAACTAGTACGAAAACTCATTTACACCTAAACCACAAGCTCGTAAAGCTGAAACAAATATAAACAACAAGATTTAAGACACAAATTTTATGATTTAAACCAAAAAATATACACAATAATCTAGGATTTAGATAACATGAAAACTCCACCAAAGGAGTAGCCCAAAACAAAAAACCCTCAACGAAATCTCTAACCAAAATATTTCCAAACAGTATAATAGAGGTTGTCTCTGAAAGGGGGATCCACGATTGGAAAAGGGTGTGGTGATGGAGTGCAGCTCGGCGAGGAGGGTGCGTGGCGGCCGTTGAAGAGTGAGCAGTGTGGGTCAGAGGGGCCACGACCGAATGGGGTGTGCGCTGGTGGGGGGGGGGGGGGGCTCGATCAGCTATACCAAGTACAACAGAACTGGAGGTGATTCCGAGAAGACCTTAAACTAGAATAGGGACTCACGGAAGGAGGGAGGGGGTGTGCTGGTGAGGCACCCGGCCAGGACAGGCCGGAGTGAGGGTTGTGTGCGGACCCGATCGTAAGGGGAGGAGGGGGTTGCTACGCTATCCAAGTGGGGTTCACCGGAGAGGGCATGCTGCTAGTGGAGGGTGATGGAACACATTAGAAAGTTGTGGTGCGGCGGAGGATCGGTAGGAGTATGGGAGGCCATGAAGCGACCAAGGGGAGCGGGAGAGCCGGAAGCAGGCAGTGGGATCCATTGGGTCTGAGGTGGAGCAGCAAGGTGGAGGGGGACGGGAGGCGCACTGGTGCAGGGAGGTGGAGGCCGGTGGTGCGGGAAGAGGGACAAAAGGAAGAGGGAACCATCGGGCTAGGAAGATGGAGGGTTCCGGGGTGCCAGGGCGCGTGGTGCAGGACTGGCGGGAGGCACTGAGAGGCCGTTGTGCTGGCACGCTGAAGGGAGAGGGAGGGCTCCATGGGGGGTGCTCCGGTGCTGCGGTGAAAGGGAAACAGGGGGCGGCACCCATGGCTATAGTAAAAGGAGGGAGTTAGGGTTTGGGGTGAATGAAAGAAAAATAATGAAATGAAAATAAATAAATAAATATTTAAATAAATAAATGAAAACCAAAATTAAGATAATAAGGAACGAATAATAAAAAATTTAAAAATAATAATAATTAAACCTCTAAGAAAAATATTAATATTAAAATCAATAATAGTATGAATCATAAAACTCATAATAATAAATAAACCCCCTTTATCAATAATATATAATGATAAAAATAATAATTTTAATAGTGACAACAATAATAAGGATAAAAATAATTTTAATAATAATAATATTAGGAATAGAAAAATTAAGTAAAAGTATTGTTATCCACCTCATTTTAATTATACCTCATTTTTTCCATTACATAGTATTTTTAATTGGATATCACAACCTCACTGCCCATGCACAACTCAAGCGCTCCTGTGTGGATCGTGTGGTAGCTTCTGTCATATCCAGAAGTAGTCGCACGGGTTCTCGGGCTGACTGCACGACCTTCGTAAACTGTGTGGTGCCCATGCACCGGCCAGAATAATAATAATAATAAATATAACAACCTATCATTTCATTTTTAGTTAAATAATTATAAAATTAATAACAATAATAAAATCTTTACCCATTTTAGGTTTTTTGATGTCAGGCGGACCGTGTAGATGCATGGGCAGAGCCGTACGACGTTTTCAAAATTCACTCCGCTCGTGTGCCCTTTTGAAATAAACTCAGAAACGCGTTTTTTTAACATAACTCAAAATTTTTTCTTTTGGAACTCAACCTGGATTCCAAAATAATTTTAAAAGTCAAAGAAAATTATAAAATAAAATAAATGATAGGTCGCGGTTGTGACATATTCACCACAACTGGGGGTCCCTGTGTCAACTTAACACATCATAAAAAATTTAATCACACAAGTTGAAGGAACTCATCCTCCACTCATTAACTCTATCTTCTTTACGTGAAACTCACTCACCCGCATGGTTTAAAATATTGTGAGAATAATTTTTCGGGGTAGCCAAAATTTAACAAATCCTGGTGTTTCTAAATCCACGGAAAAATTTACCAAACCATGTCTCTATCGACACCCCACACCTAAATAGAGATGTCTAACAAACATGACCAATATTGAGAGGGGTACAATATAAGTAGGATACTAAATGTACAGTCTTGAGCCAGTCAGTTTACACCTAAGATGGATGGTCTGGTTCATCCTGAAACCCGATCAATCCCTGTCTCTAAAAATCACAAGGTTTATTGAGAATAAGTGTGTCATTTGGAGGTACCAAAAGAAACAACTATTTCTCAACATAATAGGGAGGATCCACCTAATCCACCAAAGGGGTCAGTATTCCATTGAATATGTAAAGACACTACTCGCTATCCACCTGGACGAAACACCTCCTTTATAGGTACCAAAAATTAATATTTATTAATCAATGGACAGAATCATGATATAACTATTGAATCCTAGCCGATAGTTATCATGGATTCATCCAATGATTTCCACGATACACCATGGTCAAGAGAGTATATCTGGGGAGGTGACTCAAGAATGTAAAGAAAACGACAAACCATTCATACATGATGCATGTACTATTTTTTACCCTACAACCAGTGTCTTCATGTGTTGTGTAAATAAATAGTTTATCATATTACCTTGAATGGATATATTAGATACTACACTAATACTAGGTTCCTGGTCATGAAATCTAAACTTGAGACACACTATTGAAATAGTTCACCAACTGAACCCCAAAGGTTGAAAATATCGAAACTCTAGTATTGAGAGGACCTTCATTGATACCACTCAATAATTGTCGAACCAACATTATTTTCCTAGTCATTAGTGAGATAAGAATGACTCTCTGATCTCATCTCTAATAGGCTAGGGGCTAGAGAATGTCACCAAGTAGGCATGTCACAAACATAGGAGGCCTTATCCTAAAGTATTTGTACACATGAACACATTTTAATATACCATTATAATGTGGAATTAATAAGAACGCATACTATAAATGTGTTCATATCATATATCCAATATCATAGTATATTATTTCTAGACCCCTGAGTCAATAAATTGGAACCTTGAGCAAATTCTCCACATGGCCTCATGCTTTCCTATAAGTACGCCAGAGGCTTTTGACTAATAGTGAGGGTCTAATGATAATAAGGTAGGCAGAAAATACCAACTAGATGAGTATGGAACATAGTTGAGGCAATAATGAATTAGTGGTAGTGGAAAACAATAATGACTGAGTTGTTATAAAATTGAATGAAAGAATTTGTAATTGAGAAGAATTATAATTAAATTTTCAAGATAAAAAATAAATTCAATGTAGTATTCAAAACCATAAATATACTTTTTCATAATGATATATAAGGATACATGGAGCCATGTAAGAAGACGTATACCAATATATGTATAATAAAGGGAAATATATGGTAAATACCGAAGAAATATCTCCTCATGAATCTCAAAATGATGGCTTGTTACTTTTCTCCTATCAAAGAAATTAAAAATTCATAATTGTGATATTCCCTTTAACCTGACATGTAAACACGAGGTTTATATGGGTAGAAAAGGGTGGACTGAACAGGGAGTAAGTTAAACATAGTTGGTAACCACCAATAATGTCTATAACTGATCAAGCTATTAAATATAATATTCTATAGTTCTTCGGGTTAATAATAAATAAAAATCAAGGTAAGTAAATATAATCCATTTCAAGATCAGTTTCCCCAAGGGATACCCAACCAACCATACCTAGTTTAGTTTCAACCAAAATATCTCATGTGTCATTATACTTGTGTGTAATATGCACTGGCTAGTTCCCAAGGAATAAATCCAAAGTTCCCATGGGTAATATAAAAGTATCCAAGGAAGAACCAAAACATCCATGACCTTAAATGAAAAATACCACTGTCAATATTCTTCCAATATTAGATGATGATAGGGAAAATGTGAATATCTAGGTTCATATAATAATAAATCATAATAAGAATACCATTTTCCCTATGATCCCATCCATTCCATCCCTAATTGGGAATCCATATGTTGGTCAATTCATATCAAGGTTAATTTTTACTATAAACCCATCCATGGAATTCTTACATGGAAATCTAGGTATCCTCTAAGGAATAACATAGTTCACCTATTGTAAGTCATGTCCAAAGGTATTCCTACAAGGGGGCCCTCTTTCTCTCATGGAAAACTATAATTCCTTAATCCACAGAGGTCATCCATCGTATTCCTACTTGAGAATCATGTTATCAATCAAGGTGTAATATGAAACATTTTTTCTAAGATCAAATCTTTGGAATTCATACTTTTGATTCCAATATATCACATAGAATAAATTAAAATTGTATTCACATTTCCCAATAAAAGTAATCATATATAATGTGAATCAATCATTCCAAATTAAAATTTCATAATTAAGAATTAATGATTTTATTAAAAAGTAATGAATAATTTCATCTCAATACACATTCCTATTTTCAATTCAGTTTATTTTAAATCTCCTTGGTAATTCCATTCAGTAATGCAAAGTCAAAATGTTTTATTTCATTATAAAAAACACCAGGGACTCAAGCTATAAGATGTTATAATTTAAAATCATATGGGTGGTCACATGTGTTCTCCCTAAAAATATGAATTCATTTAATTAAATTAGTATGTCTCACTCTCAAGTGATATATACATATAAAGGCTATGTATTAAACATTCCATCAATATATTCATTGTGGGTTTATCAACTAAATTGGGTCATTCCAATTATCAAAGAAATCCTTATAAACCTTAGTGAATTTTTTTTCATTCAAAAACTAAGAAATCATGTAAAATTACCAAACCCACCATAGGGGAATTTCGATTAAGGTCATTAACATCCAACCAGTTATAGATGTCACCAAACAAGAATATTCTTGGGTTTAATTAGTAAATTTAATGTATCAAAAATTTTAGAAGCATGAGAGGAAGGTCTGATGTGTGGAAGATTTTATAATCAATGTAATCCTTGATAGAAAAGGTATAGAACACATAACTCATGATTAGGATTCTTCTCTCATCTAATATTGGGCTTTGATTTGATCTGAAATGGGGTAAATATGAATAATTTATAAACACCCTAAAAATCAGAAAAAAAATAAACTCACCTAGATATAAATCTGACACAACAAGATAAATGAAGTATAAAATCATTTTGTCTTGCCAACATACTAGGGGATATCCAACATAATCGAAGATAATTGTTTATGATCCCAAATGAGTGATATTCAATTAATCATTGGAGGGTACAAAGTAGATCTCCACATATGGGAGGATTATGTGAGAATATGATGAGGAGAAATGAGAGTAGAGGGGTAAAAGAAAACTTGGGAAACTAGATAATTTTTCACTTATGAATGTGGTACATGATTTTTTAAACCATGGTCTAACTATGTTTCAACATTATCTAACGGTATAAAACCTCATATGGTCAAGATTATGATAACACAGATCATGTTTAGCCCATGTGGTACTAATATTAAATAGGTAGTCCCCCTAGTATGGTTAAAATGCATGGATAGAGAAACTGTTTTCTAACTTTGAATGTCCATATACACCTATGCACCCAATTTCATGGATATCTTGGCCACCCCATATGGTTAAACTAACCATTTTATATAATTTTATGTACCACATAGTTGAGTTTCACAGTTACTAAGAACCATGCACCCACAACACACCTCATCATGTTTCACCTGAATTTTTTTGAAACCCAACACTCCCAAAACTCATTCAAATACTCAATAAGAATGTCAAGGCATAATCCAACTGAAAAACAATTTTATGATTTCATATTTTTTTAAATACAAGTTTAATCCTAGTTTAATTTTTTCCCATCCAACAAATAAAAAAAATTGAATTCCATAAAAAAAATCATATTATCTAAAATATGAGATGTAACAACCTCCCCGTAATAGAACATGTAATATCTATGAAGTATTGGACAGAAAATTACAAGACCAACTTGGGTGGTGAATTTCTTCTCAAAGGTCCATATTGTGTTTCAGAATTCCCCACAACCCTCCATCCATTACTTGAGTATACACTATATATACTTAAGAAATATATTTGACAATAGTAAACACTAAAAAATCATCATGGAAGTTCTAATTAAATCATGACTAACCCCATACACAATCACATAACCTTCCCTTTCATCGTATGGGCTATGAAATTTACCATCATTGTTTTTAGAATTCAATATCCATTTTTAAGTCACGGTATTCCCATATTCATTTTTTTTAATAAAATCACATCCTTGACTTCCTAATAATTATCCCATAATGATTCTAAGAGAACCATGACCGAATAAATTTGAGACACTACTTATTATCCTTGATTCAATTAAAATGGTCTTATTATAATAAACTCATCTTAGTTTAGTCATGCTATATTTTCCATGAAAAGATATTGAAAACCATTAAACTATCCTATATAAACCTAGGGTTTCCATGATATGGGTCATCATAGACCAAATTATTTGATCCTGATTGTATGTTTGGTGAAAATTCTAGATCAAACTATTTGTCTCCATGGTTATCCATACTCTGATTTTTACACATAAAACATTGGTACATAGATGAGATATACATGCATAAAAACCATTTAATATTCCAAAAGGATGTATCCCACCTATAGATTGAGTCAATGAACCGAGTTATGTTTGTGAGTCTTTTATAGGATTTTCTAAAAAATAATAATAGAGTCAATTAGTTCAACCACACCTATAAATAGATCTATGTCAAATAACGTAGTCAATCATAAACCAACCAATTGGCCAATTATCATCCCTTGAGACCATTCCTGTTATTTATTGAGAAATTCCAAAGTACATTTATTCATTTATCTTATTTCATATAAGATCGAAATGACTATAAAATGAATGGTCTCAAATTTCCTTGACTCTTACTCATGTGAGGTTTATCCAACCATGATCAGCATCTTATTCCACACATTTGGAGAATCTTTGATGGAAAACCAACCAAAAGATTCCCTTATTAAGATCCAAATAATTAGGAAGTGATGATGAGGGTTACCACCCAAAAATGGTGAAATGTGTACTACCCACAATGTGGATTATCCTTAACCACTCCATGAGCTCACTCATAAGGTGTCCATCCATAATTCTAGATAAGATATTTAGGTATCATACCATATATCCAACACTCTTCCTATATACTCAAGAAAATGTTAGGTTATTGGGAATGATATCATATGATGTATATGTTTTCTAAGATCTCATCAATAGTCATGTTTTTTTCTCCCTTATCCATGTTTAGGTAAAAAATACATACTTGTATTAAATATATATTAACAGCAAGTTTTCTCATAATGAGTTTCGTGGTATAATCACAAGTCATCCAACTCCTGATACATGGTTCAATTCCTAATTACCCCTTATTATAAAAGAATTATCTTTTATTTAACAAAAAAACATGGTCCTCATGTCCATATGCATCAAATTTAAAATCGTTCATCCATGACCCAAATCGGGATTCTCACCAATGTTACATTTCCATTATCTCCCAAGTGAAACCCATGGGAATTAAAAGTGTTTCACAGAATGGGTGTACAATCCCATACCACTCAGTTCATTATTTTATTCACACTCCTATGAGTCATTCATGAATTTGTCGATACTGACCGTGCTATATGGCACATAATTTTCACACTAATAGAAGATCCATTCAAAACCCTTTTCAAATTTTGGCACTTTATCTGTGCCATGATTTATCAAACAACCACCAACCTCATGGTGTAGTTTTGGAAACTAATTTGTCCAACACAAATGCACTATTTTTCTATGCATAGAACCCTTAAAATACACCCCATAGTATCACTACCAATAACTCATGGTTCTTCCTTCACAATTATATGCATAAACGTGACTATACTGAAAATCCTGAGAACCTTCTGTGAGTCAGTATCGAAACTGGCATACATCTAAGATTATCTTCTAAGAAAGAATCTATAAGCCTCCAGACATCCTATCTCAGATGTTTCTGTCAATTACCTAAAATCATGACTTAGAAGAGTCTTATTTAAAGCTAAGGGACTCTAGGTATCTCAAAAATCCCTACAGATAAAGTCTTTAAACAAGTACAGAGGGTCTATTAAACTATTATAATGTTCTCTCATAAGAGAACCATATATCACATAATGGAATTCATCAAAAAATGTCTAAGGTTCCTGTAAACTCCCTCAAAAGTGGTAAAACTATAGGTAATATAAAATACTATAGACTTATAGGGGATATTATGATCATCATAAGCGTAATGACATCACCTTAAAAATATTAGACTACCTGTAACTAATTCTCTCCATGAATCATTATAGAGGAGTTCTCTTTGGATAGTTACAATGTCAATATAAATGGATAATAATATGGGGCTCATCATGTACATGTATACTGTAATACCCCTTTATGATCAAATCACTAGACAACCACCCATATACTTAGGGTGTCTTCCATTAACAAGGAGACCTATCTAACACAAAAAAAATCAAATGGAAAACACCTACCATGCTTAGAAATGCAGTTCAAAATCCAAAGAGTTAACCATATATATATTCACTAACAAAATTTCTTACCCCTCTCTTAACATTATTCAATGAATTTTAAACAATTATCATTCATTAAAAGGATACTTGGATCTAATAACTTTTTTCTTGGTTCATGAAATGATATAATCCCACTAAATCTTATTGGAAATATTCACATCCCTTTTCAAGACACTTATCAATGAAAATAAAAAAAACAAAACATTACTTGGTGGTATATGATAGAGACACCTCTAAAAGGATTCATGTCAAATCCATTAAATTATGATAATGTATTGAAATGTATAAATAATTTTATATATAAAGGATATAAATTACCATTTATAATGGAATATGTTTTAAAATTTATGATATAGTTTATTTAACTATCATGTATTGTCGTGACATTGGTGCCACACACTGTTACACAGAGCTAGTTGTTCATGTGACCTCAGGTGGGGCACTTCAAATGACAAAGGTTAATGACTAGAAGAAATTTTCTCTAATATATCATTGGGATAGTAAACCCTCCTTATAAAAGAAACAAAATAGCAGAAATAAAAAAAGATTGTAATAGAATAACCAAACTGAATATCATAACTGAAACATACTAATTCGACATGTTGAACCAAAACATATGGATACCATAATCAAACCAAAAGGAATAGATATGAAATTATAAATGTGTGTACAATGTAAAAAACCATAATAATGACACTTTAAGGTCCCCTAGTTGGTCCCAAAACCATGTCGGATTCCCTCATCCATTCTCCATCCCGACTTATCCGTATATCATTGGGCTGTTGGCCTTATCCATTCATTATAACATGATGTCTATTAAGGTACCAATTGGGAATCCCGATTAGGGTGTGAGTACAACTCAGTTGGCCACAACCAATGACATATAAACTAATATCATTTCAATAATAGTGTATTAAATTATATAAAGAATAAAATATGAGTGACAAAGTAAAAAATTCACATAAATTCAATTCTTCTCTATTTAACCCCATGTTCTCCTGAAAACATAAACACTAAATACATGTTTCATGAAATTCCTAATTATGATCCATATCACCTATGGATTATCACAATTTATTTGGTCATGGTATTTCGTTATCCATTCAATTACAATTCATAATATGACTAATTAGAACCATAGTCCCATGCCAACAGTTTAGGGCTACAATTACATGGATAAGGCCCTATGGGATTTTGAATCAATAGTCCATCCCCAAACTAATTATCTCATATATCAATAGAGTGGATTTTAAAATAATAAGAATGTGTCATATACTCATTATCACTATGGAATTTTGATGTAGCAGTCCATGTACAACACACCTTTGTTAATAAATAACTAAAGTGAGATTTTGAACCAGCATTCTATATACCACACTAATTTATCACTATGGTCTTTTTTAGAAATAATCCATTTTCCACACATGTATATAATTTATATCACAATATCCCATATATCATAATTTCTCATACATTAGGGTTATGCATCATTAACCATATTATCAAACATTCTCTTTAAATTGAACATTTTCAATCTATTAAATAAACAAGGATAATCACTTTAATTCTCAATTAATAATATAAAAAATCAACATTAAATCATTTTAAAATACAGAAAACACAAAACAGATTAACCCATTAAGGTCAAAGTCACTATATCATAATTACAATTGTCAATTAATTCATAATTAAATTAATTGACCAATTCCTAAATAAAAATTCCCATCAACTCCACAATCTTGAAATTCTATTAATTAATAAACAAAATAATTAATCAAAAATTAGATCAAAATCAATTGCCTCAATTTAACTCAAATCATTATCACCTGGTAATAATTTTAAATAAATACAATCATTAATGAAATTTCCCAATCACAGAAATTGATAATTTAAAAATTACATACATGTAATTAAATGAAGACTGCGGTATTATCAATTTAGACCACCCACCTTTAGATCGATGAGGAACAATTGTCAATGGAAATCCCTAATTGAAGTGAAATGATAAATAACGTGATGATGAACAAGATATAGTCTTGAAACTAAGATATAATATAAAACTGATTAGATTTATTAAAACATAGATATTAATACACAATAAATATAGGAAAAAATAACTTCGAAGGATGAGAGAGATATAATAGAGTGAGAGAAAACCATATTGAATGCTAATCTATTATAGGGAGAGGTGCTGATCTTCATCCTGGGTTTCATATCATCATGAACAGGGGTTCAATATACTTAGAATATGTCTCAGAGCCTCAAAAAATAGGAGAAAACATTTTGGTAGAATTTGGTTGAATTAGGATGATTCCTATGGGGTTTGGGATTTTTAATACCAATTTTAGGAATATTAAAAATAGTATGCATAGTTTCCTGGGTAAGGGTGCATGGTTATCAAAAAAAAATTCTAAACTATATGCCTATTCTAGGAGGCAGGGGTGATGCCTAGTTACTCCTAAGAGGGTGAAAAATTTATCAAATCATGCAAAATCCATGTAATACCTCTCTATCTCGGGTTTCATTGTTTTTTGGGGAAGGGTTCACCATTTGGAAATATTGTGCCCCAGTCAGGAACTTCAAAAAACTCCCCCAAAACATCCAAATTTCACCCAATATCACCCAAAATAAAAATAAAACAATATACTCAAAAAAGGAAAATAGAGTACTGGATAATGGGCTCGAGAAATATCTAGAAAAGGTCCTGATATTACATGTTCCCATGTTGGATTTTTGGAAAATTATCTCATAATTTCATTTTTTTTAACCATTTAATTTAACCATATGTTAAAAACAAAATATTTTTGGTTAAATAATCTAAATTCCAATATATATTAGACGACACTATTTAGGTTTTGACAAGAATTTAAATTAATAAATAGGTCTTATAAATAATTCTCAAAAAGAAAATTATAGGTCTTTTGTCATTTAATTGGAATCATTTTAGTTTGATGAAACCATATATTTATCTGTAACCCTTAATAGTTGTCGGTGAAACATTGAATATCCATCCCTTTTTATCACAAGTGTACCCTTATCTGACTAAGCACTAAAGCATAAAATATAAAAAATAACTACAATGGTCTCGTTTTTCCATCCTGGGCCCATTTAAGTGAAACCCAATAATAGTTTATTTATTAATGAAAAAAATACCTTTAGTTGGATTATCATGTAATCATGTCATGTAAATATATACCAACATGGGTCGAGTTAAGTATAGTGTATCGTCAACAATTTAAATATATGAATGAAAAAATTATTTAATTTCAGGTTCCCCCATAAGAAGAATTTTATCAACTCCTTTATTTATATTGTGGTCTAGTTAGATGAATTAACATTCACATGTTATAAAGGTACTATAATTTATAAATTACAATTTGAATTGATATAACTAACACTAGGTTTTCACCTTATGTCTTATGATATAACACATCCATGCATGATGGTTTCAGTATATGGTTTACCATTTCCCATTTATAAAGGCCCATACTATTTATAGAATGAAATTAAAATTTATTTAATTACAAAAACTAATGTTTTGGACCATGATTCCATTTATCCATGTCTGAAAGATTTCATAATTGTATAGTTAAAATAAATTACACCATTAATATATGTGAGAAAAAACCTTCTATTTTAATGCAGAAACATCATTTAACAGACCATATATCATAACCCTAATAATGTATGAAATCACTATAACAAATCAAGTAATTATGTTATAAATAATTTTAATATATATTATTAATCATAAATTTTATTGTTATATTCATCATAAATATATTATGTAATTCTTGAGTTCAAAAAGTGAATTGTTTTATTAAAATCATTCATTATAAGATTTTTTTTAAAAGTTTAAATTTCATATTATATAATATCATTTTGAAAAAATGAATTTTATTTTTAATTTAATCCTTACAAAATTATCTTATGATTGTTTCTTATGAGTATTATAAAAATATTTATTTTTAATGGAAAATAGAAAAAAATAAATTTTATTGAAAACTATATTTTATTTTAAATTTTTTAAAAGGAAAATTTATTTTTCAAATTAGTTTCAAATATTTAATAGTTTATTTTGATTTAAAATATTATAATTATAATTTTCCAAGTTTATTTTATAAATTAATTTATTATAAAGATATTTTTTTAAAATTTCTCTTCAAAAAAAACATTTTCATTTCATTTTGATGCTTTAATTTTAAATTAAAATTAAAAAAAATTTGATTTTAATTTAGAAAAATAGACTCAATATTTGGAGTTAGTGGGTCAAAATTTATTAAATTTGTCCCTTTTTTTGGATAATATAAATATTAATTTTAGTAATTGATTTTATAATGGTGATGGATAAATTATGTTATATCAATTAAAAATAAAATGATTAGAAATATAAAATGACCTGAATACATAACAAAATATTATTTTATTATTATATCTGTATTATAATCATAAAAATCTTTAATTTATGACCTTTTCTTCCATGTGGAAAGTATTATTTACTTTGTAGTATTTTTTCTAATGAAAATTCAAACATTTCACACTTGTGTTTTTAATAATTATATATTTTTAATGTGTTGTTGTCTAGAAGATATGTGAGACAACAAATTGTATTTTAAATTATAAATGAATTATCAACATCATTGTAATTTATTTAAATTTTTGGGGAAGAAATATTTACATTCAATAGTTTCACAACACTGATGTATTTATTATTCTTTTATGGGAAACATCAAATACATGATATTAAAAATACTAAAATAAATATAATTTGAGATAAATAATGTGATAAAAAGTCATATTAGTGGCCACTGAATTATAGGGATATAATTTTTTTTTAATTTTACTTTTTTTGTTGATATTACAAAATTCAATGTAATGAATAGTTCTACAAATTGACATTGTAGATATTTTATAGTAAATAATAATTTATTAAATAATATGAATTTACTAAATATATTAAATTCTAGAAATTTACTTTTATAATGTTTCAAATATATATCATAGTTTAAGTATGGTTATTTTTTTCACTTCATTTTAACTATATTGAACCTCATAATCTAAAAAACAAATGTTGTCAGAGTAAGAGTAAAAGTGGTTAAATAAGGGTTAAAACCAAAATATAAGGGAATAAATATATTAAAAACGTTTCACATAATTATTTAATTAGTGTATTTATAACTAAAATCATATTATATTATAAATTACTCACCTTTGAGAAATTTTTTATTGAAAATAAAATTATTTTAATTTAATATTTTGAGAAATGTTAAGAGTGGCTCTCCCCTCTCTTATAAAAGGACCCGCTTATTCTCAACATTTCACAATTAAAAAGATGTTTGGATTGTCCAATATATACCCAAATAATATACTAGAATATATAACCTATTTATATATGATTTATTTAAAATATAACAAAAATATTAGTTAATTTAAGGTGTTAATAAAAATAGATTGTCCGAAGAAGATGCGTCGTTTTTAATCGAGTGTTTCAATTTTATTTATACTTACACCTCCTCAAAATATTTCCTAATTATGTTTATATAACAAATTAAGTATAATACACATAAAGAAGTGTTTTCAATGTTAATGGAAGAACCTATATCTGTATCATCTCCCATCAAATGGGAATCAAAACCATCATCTACGTGTACTGTGGACTACCTGCTCACGAACCAATATAATAAATTTTTTTACCATATCTCATGATTTATTATCAAAATTGAATTAATAATTATATATTATAATTATTAAAAATCTAGAATTATGAAAATTTAATATATAATTTACTTTCAAAACAATCCATGAACATAAAAATGACAACATCATTCGTGGGTACGTTTGGACTACCACTTACATGAAGCAATGTGATTTAGTTTTCATCACTACATCACATGATGATACAAATAATTATATGTAGAGAATTAAAAATATATATTATATTACAATAATTATTTAAATATTAATTAATATTTATCATCATTCAATAATGATCGTTGAAAAATGGGAATGTTACACATGAGTACATAAGGCCTTACATCTCGATGATTATAACATAGTTCATTTTTCATAATGATATTGATTGGATGGATTTACAAAGTGTAATTTATGTATAAAGATGATAAATATTTAATGAAATATTATTATGTATATGGTTTAATAATAACATCTTTGTCCATATTCCACATACTTAAGTCATTTTGGACCAATGATACAAATATCATCAAAATATTATAAGTGAACTTAATTAATTGAGTAATTGTATATAACATGGTATTGAATAAAATAAAAGAATAATGAACATTAAAAAGGTTCTAAAAAACTATAAAATAACCTAATTTTCTTATTTATGATGATAAAAAACTTTTGTAAGGATTCAGACTTAATGTAAGTGACTTTCTTTTAAAAATCCTATTTTCAAGTCCCTCTTTCAACTCTATTTAAAAAAGTCCAATGAAAAGTAATTTTTTTTCATACACATAATGAGGGGATTTTCTCACTATAATTAAAACCCAATGATTTTATGTATTATTTATAAGTTAAAATGGTTATTTTCATGGAAAATGGTTTATTTTTTAATTGTACAATTTTTAGATTTTAAAACCGATTTTAAGGAATAAGGGTATTTTGATATCTTAATTTTTTATTTGAATGTATTTAAAAGAGTTTTTCATAGGTTTAATTCATGATATAGACTAATGAAATTATTTATAATGGTTTGTGTCTCATTATATCTAATTTGGGAGCTGGTAATATCTTATATGATGGGCACCCCTAGATAGTGTCCCAATGCACTGGGTAATGATTATGTTCCCCTATAAAATATATTGGAAGCCATCCATATGGTTATTAAAATTTTTATTCGTTATTGTAAGGGTTTGTTAATGGTTCTATGTTTATGATTTCCCAAGTCACCTAGATGAAATTTATATGCTATAAAATGGTATTATGGAAATATTTTTTCCATAAAATTATTAATAATGATTTATTGAGGAAAAATGAATTTATTTTATGATGAAAACATTTTTTTATGAAAATGTTTTGAATGAGTTTTCATTTTTTTCACTCTAAGAATATTTGTATTATTTTATGTACCTTTTTTTTATTCTCATTCAACATTTGAAAATGGTTTTCATAGGTATTTATTGATGAGTAAGGAAAAATATGGGGTCGAAATCAAATTTGTGAAGATTGATAATGAAAATAAATATTTTTTTTCTTCCAGAATATTCATATTATGACAAATAAATATTGATTAAAAGTGTATACATTGTAAAATTTTATTTTTTATGTATGATATATGCTTTAATTTTATAATTCTCTAAACCAGTAATATCCTTGGGATTATAAGGATGTAAATTATAGTATGAATAAATTAGAACATGACATGATTTAGGCCAGGTACATAGAGTTGGAATCAAAGGATTATTTAGATAGATTTTGAGACTTAAATATTTTAGGGTAATATTATCTTATGAATTATATCAAAAATTTTGTGTTTATAATATTACGTTTTATCACATGTTAAATGTATTAAATTCACGTTCTTTTCATTTTTTTGATTTTTTGGAGACTCACAGTATTTTTATTGACATTTTTTTGGTAATTATGGGTTATTAAATTTTGGGATAAAAAATGAAAGGATTTATATTTTCTTTGAGTTTAAATCATTTATCTAATATTTTATATATTTTATATATTTTTAGGATATTATACCATTTCAATGAACATTATTTGTATTATACTAAAATTCTATTAGAAAAAAGACAACCCATAGGTTGGGAAACAACCATTCACATATAGAAAAACTATAAGGATTGAACTGACAACCAAAGTGCATCAAGTGTCCATTTCCTACCACTAGTCTGTGCGATGCCCTAGTTAGAATTATTGTTTCATTTATTTAAAAAATCTAATGGATAAATATTCTGTTGTTATTGTAATATATGTTTTATAATAAAGATATCCATTAGATTGATAATTGATTTTATTGTTAAGTGATTCACTATTATTTTGGAGAGGATTATAGGATTATGGTAAACATAATACTGTGAGATTTTATTTGATGAATAAATCATCAATTATTATTTAGAGGATTATATGATTTTATTTTTTATTTATGGTGATGTAGGTTATTTGTGGAAAATGTTAGAATATCTTAGAGATTATAAGATTTGAGAAATTACATTTTTTAGAATGAGATATTAATAGTGATAGATGTTATTTGGAGGTAAATATCAAATTTATCTTAGAAGGCCATGTGATCAAATAATCACAATTTATGAGAAATTTAAGCTCAATTATTATTTAATTTATCAATGTTTATCATTGGGTATTAATATACAATTTTAGGGAATAAATGTTTTTTTTTCATTTGAGGGTTCATTTTTTTGGGAATTATATTTTGTTATAATAACCATTTTTGTTTTGGTTTTCATTAATGGCTAAATAAAAGATTTTGTTAAATTTATTATGATTTTTTGTTCTATAGAAGGATATTATAGTTCCTTAAGAATGAAAAATCAATCTTTCCACTCGATATTTGGATAAAAAGATGAGTTTGTGGTGGAACTTTATTAATGGATGAAACTATTCCTTTAAAGTACGTATATTTTCCTATGATATTAGTCTATATGGAAAGTGAATTCCTCAAAACTTGCGAAATGTTTTTGAAAAAAAATATTATCTATTTACTTTTCAAAAGGATAAATAAATGGCCTTTTTAATGATCACAAATTTGTGGATTTCTTATGGAGAACATTATAATGACCATGTTCTCTATCACCCTCCCTTAGTTTTTTGGAGACAATTTTATCTTCTATATCCATGTATACACATATGTCATATGTTCTCATACTTGGGAACCTAGTTTCTGATACTCTAGTTGAACTGCATACATTCATTTCTCTCTATTCAAGTGAATGATTTATTAATAATTTTTATAATGTGGGATTTCAACTAAGTTATTTTGAAAAGTCAAACCTTGGTTATTGAGACGTGTTCTAAAATGGGATGAAGATATTATCAAAAGGGGGTATAATTTAAAAAATAGCCAATGGTATAATAAAACATTTTAATATTTATTATTATTCATAAATTTTTCAATTTTATTCATCATAAATGTACTATGTAATTCATAAAATCAAAAACACAATATTTTAATTAAAATGATTTCTTATAAGAATTTATTTAAAATTTTAAATTTTATATAATACAATTTAAAAATGAAAAAAGGGATTTATTTTTAAATTTAGTGTTTCCAAATTATTTTATGATGATGTTTTAGAATTTATGAACTTATGGATTTTTCATGGAATAGTGTAAAATACATGTTTTTATTGAAATCTAAATATTTATTATGTATTTCAATATAATATTATTATTTTTTGATTAATTTTAAAATTTATTTAGTTAAAATTAATTTTAAATAATCACAATTATTAATTTTTAATTGGATTATTTTCATGAATTTCATATGAAAACTTATTATATTTTAAGAATGAACCTTTTTGAAAAACTATTATTCATTACATTTCTCTAAATTAATTTTAAATTAAATTCTAAAACTTATATTATTCTAATTTTGATAAACTGGTTCCATAATTGGAATATGTGGGTCAAAATTCTTTATATAGGATCATTTTCATTTTGGACACTATAAATAAAATCCGTAGTATTTTTTTCACCTTGTTAAAGGGGAAATTATGAAAATAATGATAAAAATAAAATTATATAAATCATCAAATGACCCAAAAATTACCAAAATGTAATTTGATGAATTAATATCAACCTTAATAATAAATATTAATAATTTATTAACTTTTGGGTCCACTTGAATGAGATTTGGACCAATGTAAAATTTTATTTAAAGAAAAGTCAATCATGTTACACACTTGTTTTTAATATGTGTAACATTTTAAATATCGTTTCATCTAGAGAATACTCAATGTTATAAATAATATTTTTAAATTTAATATATTTATATTAAATTTTATTTTTTTTAAATTTTTTGGGAATAAATAGTTATTTTAAATACATATACAATGTTGGTTCATCAATTATTCATTTATTAATAAAATCAAATAGATGGTAACAAAAATATTATAGTAAATATAATTTCAAATAAATAATGTGAGAAAAGAAATTTTGAGATGATTATGAAATAATTAGAATATTATATAATATTTATTATTAATTTTACATGTTTAATTATTACTTTTAATGCCAAATTAATGAATAGTTCTAAAAATTGATATTATAGAAATTTTATAGGAAATTGTATTTTATTAAATGATTTAAAATTCATAAAAATATCCAATTAATCGATTTGATTAATATTGGTTATAAATTAGGAAACATGTTAGAATTGTGGTTATATATCATCCTATAGTAATAATATTGAACCTAAGTGTGTAAAAATTCATGTTGTCACAATAAGAGTTGAAGGGGTTAAATAGGGGTTAAAAACGAAAGATAGTTGTATAAATATAGTCAAAACAAGTTTAATTTTAATTTTTTGATTTTATATAGACCCATAATAATAATATATTATAAATAACTAACTTGCAATCCATTTTTAATTAATATTAATATATATTAAGTTCATATTTTGAGAAATTTCCAAAGTTCCCCTCCCCTCTCTTATAAAAGGGAAGCTCTTCTTTTTAACCCTTCCAATATAAAAACCAATTTGGTATGGAAAATACCAACAAAAAATACCTTATTATTGTCTCTAAAATCTTTTGAGATGTATTATTATAGAAAAAACTACATCTATAGTGGTCTTAATATTTTAATAAAAGGATGTTGTCTGAAGAAGATGTGTTTTTTTAATCCAGAGTTTCTATTTATTTCATCATCCAGCTCATGAAAATGTTACCTAAACATTATAATATATAAAAATAATTATATTAAATATAATTATATGTTATTATGTTAATGGTTAAACCAATACCCATCTTATCCCCCATAAAATATGAAATAAAACCATTATTCATTTGTACGGTGGAATACCGTCTATCGAATCGATGTAATTTGTTTTCCACACATGAATCTCAAGACATGTTATAATAGGATAATTAACATTTATAAATTATATTCATGAAAAAATTATCATTATTATAGTATAATATTTCAGTTACCTTTTTATCTTTCCAGGAAAAGAAAAATGATTATGTCGTTCATGCATACGTGTGGACTGCCACATCCACAAAGTGATGTGATACACTTTTCATCACCACATTACATGAATTACATATTTAGGTATGTATAAAATAGTATATTTCAATATATACCTGATATTAATATGATTATTTAAATATATAATAATATTTACCATATTTACATAATGAACTTCAAAAAATGGAACCATTACTCATAGGTACACATGTCTCACCGTCTCCATGATTGCAACAATACACAGTTTTCGAAACATTATTTAATGGATGTATTTATATGTAAAATTTATTTATAAAATTGATAAATATTACTTGAATATTTTTAAAGATATGGTGGAATAATAATGACTTTTTACATAGTTCAAATACCTAAGTCATTTTGGAGTTATGAACCGAATATTCTCAAAATATCTCAATTTAACATTATTAATTTTGTAATTGTTTATAACCTATAATTAAAAAAATAAAGTAATAGTAGAAATGTAAAATTTTCTTTAATAAATAGATATTATCATTAGGTAAGTTTTTCAGGTCGATAAAAAATTTACATAATGAGTCGGTCTTATGGTAATGGATTTTTTAAATTCCTATTTTAAAGATCCTCTTTCCATTATTTTTACAAAAGTAAAAATGAATGTATTTTTAGTTTCTTATATATAATGAATGTATTTTCACAATATCATGGCAACATAATTATTTTATTTTTCCATTATATGGTCCCATGTTAGTTTTCAATGAAAATGGTTTCTTTATTATGTTTGTAGTTTTTATATTTTAAAAGTTATTTTTTATGGAAAATGTATTTTGATATCTAAAATGTTTTTGTGAATGTGTTTAAAATAATTTTTTAGGGTTATTATTCATTATATATTCCATGGAAATTATATA
The DNA here is from genome assembly GCA_963277665.1 of Viscum album. Classification (NCBI taxonomy): domain Eukaryota; kingdom Viridiplantae; phylum Streptophyta; class Magnoliopsida; order Santalales; family Viscaceae; genus Viscum; species Viscum album. Next base: position 253,805 of record CAUJRU010000581.1, read on the forward strand.
CAAAAGGTTTCTGTCCCATTATAGCTCATTGGTGATCCTAATATTACTTATTCCATGGGTTCACCAAAATAGCACTCCAATGCAATGAGTAATGATTATGTTCTCTGAGAAATTATAATAGAAGTTGATCATATAGTTATATCAATATATAACGGTTCTGAAATGGTTCAATGAAGATGTTTTCCCAATGAACCTAAATCAATGTTCATTTCTTATGAATGATTTTTTAGGGAAATCATTTGATTTCAAAAGGTAAGATAATGATTTTTAAAGAAAAATTATTCTCTTTTGGAATGAAATGGCATGTTTTTATGAAAATATTTTAAATTGGGTTTCATATTTTTAACATTACTAATGGTTTATACTTTTATGTACATTATTGATATTTTTTTTGTATATATTATATATTTTTAAATATTTTTCACAAGGATTTAATGATGTTTTGGGACACAGTTGGGGTCAAGAATTTTTTATGAACATTTTTCTGTAGAAGAAATAATGATTTATTTTAAATATATCATACTATGAAAAATATATTTTGAGGATAAGTTTCTACTTTTTAATATATGATTTGTTATATATGATTTATAACTTAATTCTCTAAAACTCTAAACTAAAAATGTCATTAGGATTGTAATAATATGGATTCTAGTTCTAAGACACTATAATATGAAATTATTCCAGTTGAGTCCATACAATAACAAAGAAATAATCACCAAAATCATTGAATGTTAGCACGTAAGTAAGAAACATTATCATAAAAGGTAAGAAATCCCCCAATAATGTCTTATAGATAAATATGATATGTAATAACCTCAAAATGGTAAACATATATACATGTAACATAATCACACGAGGGGAGTCCAATATTTATCTAGTATTTAAGAATTTCAATCTATATAACATATCATATGTGTGGAATGTTAATCAATATATGCCTATAATGATTCATGTAAAATTACATCCCTACCTAATTGATCTAAGGGTAAACCTCAAAAATTAACTACCAGTGAACTGGTACATCAATCAATAAAAGTTAAATAATTATCAACTATAATATTAAATCATTAGGAAAAACAATCCCATCCCTGGAAACATAATCGTTCTCTCATCCATGTGTTTTTTGTTTACATACATGTGATGTTTACGAGGTGTCGAAACATTACTAGTCCCCATTATACCAAACCCAAATAGCATGGCAAGGAAAAATGAAACCCTAATTCCACTTGTAACATCTTATCCTAGGAGATAATAAATTGGTTCCCCATGCTTTTTTGACCCATATCCTTAAAAAATAATCCTTTAATCCAGATTCATTTGACTAAAGGAGAAGGTCTAATGATGAAACATCAAGGAGGATATACCCTCTATATCATTAACTTACATAGTGGATGTAATAATGAATACAATAAATCATATGATAATAAAAGCTGAGAAGTATTAAATTCAGATGGAATAATATGTAAATGAAATGAAGAAAAAGTAAATCATATTTATAATAAATAACATATGGATATAATCAAAACCATAAATAGATGATGTCATGATAATACATAAGGATTTTGGATGAAATTGAAAAATCATACAAAAATACATTTATAACCAAGATGAATAAATGAAAAATACCCAACATCTACCTCCATGAGTGTATTGAGTACTTGGAATAATCCTTAGCTCTAATTCGTAAAATAAAACATCTGTAATAGGGAGTTTCCCTTTAACTTGACATATAACCATGAGGTATCTCTGGGTACAAAATGAAATCATAAACTGGGTGTGAGTAAAACTCAGTAGTCCACCACCAAAAACTTAAATAACTAATCAAGATAGTGAATATAAAATTCAATTGTGTGTAGGTGAAATAATAAATAATTTTTAATATAAATAAATACTACCAATATCAATTTCGAGTTCCCCGTGGGATACCCTTCCACCAATACCTTCTTTGGTTTTAACAGTAATATTTATGAACCATTTCATTTTACATGTGAATAATATGTACGTGATAATACCCAATATATATATATATATCCAAAACCCCAATATTTAATATAGAATTATCCTTTAAGGAACTATGGAATCCATAAACTTGGAAGGTGAAGCCCAATACCAGTGGAAATCCAATATATGAGGCTGAGGGAAAAAATGTGTAAATCTAAGTTTATATAATAATCAAGCACATTAATAATAGTTTATTCTCTGTGATATGATCCATGGAACTCCTACATGGAAATATAGGTGTTTCTCTCTGAATATAATGATTCTTTTTATTTATAGCCCATCCATGGAATTTCTGCTTTGGAATCTAGGAGTCTCTAAAGTAATCACACAGTTCACTTGATATATGAGCCCATCCAATTTATTCATACTTGGGAACCCCTGTATATATCAAGAAATAATATAATCCATTGATCCTATGAGCATGTTAAGGGATTTCCTATATGGAAATATTGGTACCATAAAAGAAAAAAACATCATATATTTTCTACCAGAGACCATCCAAAGAATTCCTACCTTGGAATCTTGTATCGCTAAATTCATAACTTGAAAGAGTCTATACATTATCCTAAATAAATAAACATAGGATTTGAGAGTCATTCTTTATACCAAACAATTTTCTATCAAACCATTATAAATTTTATTTATATGTAATCAGAAATTCAACGTGACTTCAAATTCTCATTTATAATTCAATTCAAGTAAAATCCCCTTGGTTATTCCATTGAACAATTCCAAGCCAAAAATTCATATTTCAATTTAAAATAAAACTAGGGAATCATTACATAACCAATTTCATTCAAAATCAAATGACTGGTCCAAGTAGTTTTCTATGACACATAATAATTATTTTTATTAAATTAGGACATCTCACACTCAAGTGATATATATATATATATATAATGGAAATGTAATACCCATCCCATGCATCAATGATTTTAATTATTTGTTAACTCAATTGAATTACACCAATTACCAAAGAAATCCAAACACACCATAGTGGTTATTTGTTCATAAGTAAACTAATCCATCGAGGATAATAACTAAACCCATCACATAGGGTGGTTTAGAATGAGCTCTCCTGCCTCCAACCAGGTATAAAAGTCACATAACATGTATAATTAATTGTTTAAGTATTTAATTTATGGTGTTAAACATCAAAATAGAATTCACTAATGGTATGATGTGTAGAATATTTTATAAATGATGAAAACCCTTTGAAAAAAAAATTATAGAAACCTACCACATGATTATGATGCTTCATTAATCCTATATTTGGCCCTAATTTGTTCCAAAATGAGAGAAATTGGATTAACTAATAAACCCATTGAAAATATGGGAAATAATATCACATAAAACAACATTAGATATTGAAAGATAAATTAATATAATAATTATTATCAATCATTGATATAATAACTACTGTCAAATACAGATGACAATGACTGATTCTGAGATCAAATGAGGGAGGTAACATCATTATTAGGTGGAGAGGAGTGATAGAAACAGACATTTGGAGGATACTATGTGAGAATTTAGAGATGAAATGGGAGAATTGAGGTTAACTAAAACATGGGAAATTCAGTAATTTAACGATTGTTGAAGAAGTACATGGTTTGGTTACACAGTTTTTCAAACCATGCACCAAATGGTCCCCTACACTATCTAAAGGCACCTAACATCACATTTTTAGGAATATAGTTCAAAAAACCTTCATATCCCATGTAGAGATATTTTCCTAGAGGCACACCCCATCTCATGGTTGTAATGCGTGGGTATACAAAATGTTCCCCAAATATGTGATTACCTCTATACCTCTACAGAAAATTTCATGTCTATAAAGGCTACCCACATGGTTATACTAACCATGATCCACCTTATTATAATCCCATGATTGAGTCTCATTGTTACAAATTATCATTCTCCAACCATGCACCCCTGACTATATTACAAAAAATGATATTTCAATGTCTGGTGCCCTCGAAACTCTTTTGAGCCCATGAGAAAATTTTTAGGCCATAAAAAATTCTAAAAAACACATTTTTATGATTTATTACTCTTGTAATTTCATTTCAAATTTTAGTATGGAATTTGGACTGTCCTCTAAATGGAGAAATAAAATTCTTTGGAAAATTAAACTCATCCAGAATAAGGGTAATTTCAGAGTACAATAAGTATTATTACAAAAGAAAAATCAACAAATATAATCTCACAAAACACTACAAAGTGTCCCAACATACTGAAAACATAGAGGCATCTACCAAAAGAAAATTCTAGATTTATTTGTGGCCTTTCTAGCACAACTAAGCTCAAACCAAGCTCTACCATCTCATGATCCATGTATGAATCCAATTAATGAAATATCATTTTCATATGATATGACATGTGTGGGTAGAGAACATACTTGGGTATGTATAAACCTAAACATTAGGACACCATAACATCACCCAACACATATAATCAAGAAAGTGGTCAGTTAATAATCATAAAGATAATTCATTTAGAATATGATACACAGTGACAACAACAATATCCGTTATATTCTCTATGGTAGACAATAATTCTCAACGTGATATCTCATCCCACAACCAACCCTTTATTTCTACAAGAGGATCACTATAACACTAATATAATAGAACTCACTCCACATGTCTTACTGTCACTGATGGGACTGATATAAAAGTTATTTGTCATCAAGTCTTACTATACTGATAGAAATCATTAAAAAGAATACGATCATCAGGAATTTCCTAAAAAATAATTAAGGAAACTATGAGGAATCATATTAGATACTCACTCAATCAAAATACAACTCTATATAAGAGGAAAAACATTGATAAAAAGATAGGGCATCCCAAGTAGGGCCTAGACAGTATACTAGACCCTGATTGGAATAACCCACTAGATATGATATCACACCCATGTATTCTGTTTACTTTATTATTTAAATTCCACATAAGGAATACAAGTATGTTAATAAAGATACAACTCTCGGGGATCACAGAGGGATTCATTCTCTAGTCCATTGAGGGGATCATGTCTAATGCTTTGAATAGTTTTCCACACTAAACCTCACAATGGTGGCCTGAATCGAATATTGTATTCAAAATTATTCCTCAAAATATTCAAATTTTTTACAAGGTAAAATTCAATTCATTAAAATCCTTGCATCTGGATATGAATTAAAAAATTTCCATTCATTCTATTTCAAGAAAACAACAGATCAACACTTCATATTTTAAACAAACAAAAAATCTATGATTAACGTATTTTTTACATGAGACATAAATCATTAACCAATGAATTTAATGGTGATATAACAACCCATAGATCATTAGTAATATTACAAATGTTTCTGTTATAAGAGAGCATGAGATAACTAATATAATAAACATTCCTTAATTAATCTTTGTAAGACAGTTGTGTTTTATGATAAACATTCAGAGAATGTTCCATAATCCATACAGAGAATAAATATTGATGGTCGAATAAAAAATATCCTTAGTATTACATAAATTTTTTCAAAATATGTTAACATATATGAAAATATCCATTTTGAGGTTATTAGATAAATCACATTGAAAATCATGAAGGATCAACCCATTTTAAAACGATTGAAAACACTTAAAAAAAATTTCTTCAAAATAAATTATATTGATCTTGAAGAAACATTTGAAATATTTTACATTAGGAGTAATAAGGGGTTTCCAAAGACTTTTTTTATAAAGTAAGTTAAATTTAAAAAACAATGATGAATTCTTCCCAAAAAATAAAAACCATTAATATATTTTAAAATAATAAATTAAATTAAAACTATAACATTTACATTTTAAACATATAAATTTTTTTATTTGGTTTCCAAAATTATAAATTCTTAAATATATATAAAAAACATTTAAAATCAATGAAACTATAATTCATCAAGATTATTTCCCATACAGTTGTAAAAACCATAAATTAGTTTTTAGTAAGTTATTTTATCTTTTATATAAAAGCCAAATTTTTGGTCACATTGAAAAGTCATTGTGCAATAATTGAAGTTATTTTTTTAAAATAATTAATATTTTAAAATAAATATAAATATAATTTCATTAATAATACATAAATATTATTAAATGAAATATGGATTGTAAGATAAAAATTTTTATTTTAAAAGGATTTAAACCATTTTAGTATTTTTAAATACCATTTTTGAAAGCCCACAAAATGAAAAATGTAAAACAAACATCCCTTTTAAAAGTGGATAATATATTTATGATGATAATATGACATAACAGATAATTAGATTTTGAAATGTAATGGAGAAAATTGGTGGGAAATTTAAATATGGGCAAGGTGGGAAAACCATCATTAAAAAGGATGAGAATTATTCTCAATAATGATAAAAATTACATGGGGATGAAATTGATTGAGGAGAAATATTTGAATCAAATGTGTTATTTTACCAATTGATAGTGATAAATTACAATGAAAAAAATTATTAGTATGGAAAAAAATCTTTCAAAAAATAAGTTCATGAAGAATAATTTTAACCCATCAATGTGATCTGAGATAATAATACTATCACGATAATGGTAACATAAGAATAAAATAATAGAAGAGGGATATGATGAAATAGTTCTTCAAATATCATGAAAGGAAATAAAAAAATTATAATTAAAGTAAATGGGGTTGTGAATAAAGTATATTTGTGAAATAATGGTGAAAAATATCAATCATATCTAATGTATTTGAAAATGAGACAAATAAATATTTACTGTGTTTTCCAATTTGGTTGAATGTTCTCTATCCTCATTCAGACCATGAAATTTCACATTAAATTACACACAAAAATTTAGGTATTAGGATACCTAATTTAAACCATCAGATAATGAAAATTAGATAATATTATAGTAGGGAATAATGTAAGAGTTTTATGGAGAAAATAAATGGAATTAGTCTAACATTAATTTGTAGACTTATTCCCCTTTTGATGTAATGAAAGGGGAACTTTTGAAAATAACATTTTTTCAATAATAGAATGTTTCTATTCAAGGGTCAAAAGATCTAATAGAATAATATAATAGAGTTTGAGATGAACTCTGATTGAGAAAACATCCACCACTCATTTTCAAACATATTTTAAACAAGTTCTCATCTAGTCACTACTTGTTTTTTAAATTTTAATTGTTCAGTTATTACCTTTGCGAATAGTTTTAACCCTATTAGTTTATATTTAACAAACAATATAATATAATTATTATAAATTTTTTATCTTTTAATCCTAAATTTCGGATCTATAAATTCAATTTCAATTTCTAAATAATATGAAATTTAATTTTAAATTAAAAAAGATAATATATTGAAAAAACGTTTTGTAGAAACATATTGTTTTTACCAATAAGTGTTATTAATATCATATAAAATTAATTAATAATTAAATGAGAGGTAATATATTTTTATATATGTTTATAAATCAAATCAAATTTATCATATTAAATAAATAATTTTTGATTTTTTAGATTATAAATTTCGAAACATTAATAAGACAACTATTTGAAAATAGATCTTTCAACATTATCTTGGTTGTTCACTTCAATCATAGTTATTATACATTTATATAAAAAAAATTATTTAAAATTATTAAATAATATAAACATTTGGATAAATAATATAAAATACATTTTATGTCATTTAATTTTTAAAATTGATAATTTTTTAATTATAAGTGAATTGAAACCATTTTAAGAGAAAAATATTACTTAAGTTTACAAAACATTAAACACAAGTTTTAAAAATTCTGCAATTTTGTTTTTAAATGATAAATAAATATTTTTATATTCAAGAGGTTTCAATTAATTTTACTTCACTATTGTATTATGATATTATCCAAAATGTGATGGTATTAGAAAAATAGATATTTTTTACTACTCACTAAAAAATCTATTATTTTAAGAAAATATTAAAAGACCCTGTTAGGATAATTTTGTTATTAGGGAATAAAAAATGAATGGAAATGTCTAAATTTAACATTATAAATTTTTTAAATTTAACTTTTAAATGAACATTCAATATATATATCGGTAAATTTTTTATTGATAATTTCCTTTTTAAAAGATTCAGTGTTTTTAATCATATTTGGAATTTATTTTATAATTGATTATTATATTTTTATTAAATTGTGTTTATATTATTTTTAAAATATATTATTTATAATAATAAAACATGTGATAGATCATTTTAGTTTTCGTTTGAATATGAAAAAATCTAGTGAACATAATATTAATTTAGAAAAAAATATATTCCTAAATTATGGGGTGATAAATTTTAAGTGTAAGACCCAACGATTTTTTTCATTGATGAAAAAAACCCTATATAACACATTGTTTCAAGCCTCCAACTAATAATATTACTATATAATCCCCCTAGTATTCCTAAATTTCACCCCTTTCACCACACGAGCATCCTTAGCACATGATGTTAAATAGGATGGACTAGTCCTGTTACACAATCATGAATAATGAAACTCAAACTACGTGGTTTTAGATTTCTATTCGAGTAGGATATATATGACTATTAAAATATGTTCAATCCCAATATCCTTACCATTCATATTTCCTATGGAAGGTGGTACATATGAAGGATAATCATCTTCTAGTAGTATACCAAACATCCTAAATGCACCACTTAATGATAATACTATAACCTATATTATATTTTGATATTATGTGAATTCATCCCCAAATGAATTTGAACCACGAGTATCCCCATGTGAATATAAATTATGAGCATTCCTATAGGACACTAAAACTTGATCATCCCCAAATTACTCTAAACAATGATTTTCTCCATAGGATTCCAAAACAAAAGCATCCCCATAAGAATATAAACCATGTTCATCCCCATAGGACTCCATACCATGTGTATCCTGATATGAATATAAATCATGTGTGTCCAACATTGTTTCTAAAATTTTAGTGTTACCATGGCATTGTAACTAGTTAGTTGCCCAAGATTACTTTAAACAATTAGTGTCCCCATAAGACTCAAAATTGCGAGTGTCCCCAGATGACTCAAAACTATGATTTTCCATCACCAAAATTACAATGTGAACATCCCTAAAGAATTTAATTACATACATTAGGTGACATACCAAGGATTTATTATGTTTTAAAATAAGTTAATTTTTGAGAAGAGGATGATATTACCAAAGATATGAGACTAGTATGTATTATGATACAATAACAAGTTTCATAGTGTGATGATGAACGTATGACTCATGTGATGGGAATGCATTTATATGATTGATTATCATATTATTCCATGGGTGATAATATTAGCATTATGTATGTAACAAAAAAATTATTCCCTCTTAACCTACAGTAAGAAAGATAAAATAGATTCACATGATTCTTGGAAACATGGTTGGAAGACTAGTCCCCTCCAAAAGAAGGTGTTCACCCTTCTAATGAAACTAGTTAAATAATTAATCAATATCCAAATGACTATTTCATTGGGAATGGGATTCATAATCCTATGTTAAATCTATGAGGGTGACTCATGCCAAAAAAAATATTCTTAGTGATTAACTAACATCAACAAAATAGAGATAGGCTTCCCACCTTTCGAAAAAAAAGAATTTTAGACACCAATTATGACAAGATATATTATAACCCAATGTAGTGATAATAGTAGAAAACATCATAAAATAAAATGGTTAAACCAATGGTAATCCATTATCTTTAAACATTTATAGGATGAGTAGTCTTTAACATAACCGCCATTAAGCATGATTAGAATTTGTCTTGTTTGGAATCATGATCATCGGACAAGTACTTTGGGTTGGTATCATATACCTTACAAATTTCTATCCATTGGATATGCACTATAAGGTGCTTCCACTATGTCTAATGTACATGGGTTAGGGGATACACAAATTATTATGATAACTCTCATATATTATCATAAATTAAAATCCCACAAACATATTCCGAGATAGAGAAAAAAAGATCTCACAAGGCCACTAGGACACCTCACCCCTTTCCCATATTAGAGATCATAAATAAAAGGCAAACAACGTAATTTTCTACCACTATGAGGAATAATTTATCATCCCAACATGAAAAAATATCCTAAGAAGTTTATGAACCATAATTTCATATCGATTCAACAAATAAAATATTTCTCGTAGGGGTAAAAACAATTTTTTGCACTAAAAATAATCTCATGATCCTTCCCCTAGAGCACACGGAAGACACTTTCCCCTTATATGAGATTATAAAGGACATTATAGAAGTGGTATCCCAAAATACCAGATGAAATTATCAATTTGGGCATCCATCCAACTAACGATTCAACTAATATAGAGTTTGTGATCCCATAATCATTTTGGATTATCATATTTCTATTCTAGTTTATCCATTATTGATTTCATAACACCCATGAGAGGGACTAGCTAGAACCCTTAATCAATAAGAGACCTCTCATAAAACGACCAACATATCCTCTTCAATATTTCCCATTACAGAGGTATTCCTAATCTATATTCTAGGATCAAAAACACTTCCATACAGTAATAGTGCATGGTTAAATTTCTAGATTTATTAGACCACCAAAAATAGTCACAAATGTCCTCTATGTGTTGTGGTATTTTAATACCATGAAGGTACTATCCATAGTGGAGGGGTTAAAATTCACAAAAAATATCATCAATGTGATATCAACATCATTTCACAAGGGATGGTTTCCCATTTACTATAGAAACTCACACTAAAATATGTGTAGTGCGGTCACCAAAGGATGAACATGGGGAACCAACACCTTGTCACCCCTAGTCATTTAGAATTAGAGATGATAGAGTATCGAGGAGAGATGTTTCTAGCTCCACCATAATATCTCCTATGGTGTGGTAGTCATATCATAGATATTCCAATTATATAGGATAAAGGTAAAATGTCATGATTTCTATAAGAAAATACTTATATGGGGATGATGTATTGGATTCCTTCTAAATATTGACTAAACAAAATCCCCTAGGGTCATCATCAAATATTCTATGTACAACTTTAATAGAGGCATGTAATATTTTAGGATCAATTTTTGTATTAAAGGTTGAGAAGAAATGTTTCTTTGATCCACATACACTTGATGATATCTGTTAATAAAAAGATGTAGATTCTCTATCCTATATCCGGATGATGATGAATTCCACGTCAGCTCAACATGATCTCAACTCATTCCAAATTGGGATTTAAAGAATTATAACACTCTCTCCAAGTGTTAAAAAAACTGATTCTCATAATTTATTCCTCATATGAATTACCAAAAATTAATTCCAATGAAGTTGGATTTCCACTCCAAGGAAGGTGACGAGGATGATGAGATCCTATAGAAGACCCAAGATAATGACTATTTTCTAGATTTGTTTTGGATTCAAATAACCCTATATTTCCCTAGAATATATTTATTACTAAAAATAATGAACCATATATCTATAAAACTTTATGGGAAACATTCAACCACCTTCTAGGCCATCAGTTAACATATATGTGAATATTTAATCATTTTAAACCCTTGATCAGTAGTGTCAAAATGTCAGCCAAGCATCTATTTTAGTGGATCATCTTCCTGAATAAGGTGGATATCACCATATTTTACATCAGGGGCATACTGAATGTCTTGTCGTACTATTCTAGATTATTCAAGAGGAATATAACCATATAAAAATCCATGGTTAAGGGACATATTACACACTCTAATTTAGTTCTATCATGCAGTTATGATATATTACCCAATATTTTCCAACAAATAATGAAAACAATGCTCCACCACATACCTTTACCATGATTAATTTCGTCACCAATGCTACCCATGATAATTATTAGAACAATTCAATTGATGTGGTATGAAAGTATAATTATCCCCAAGAGGAAAAAAAATTATAGTTGATGTTACACCACAAAAAAACACTACAGAATCTAGTGAAAATAAACACCTTCTATATATACTATCATTGAAATGAAATGAAGCAACCCAATTTAAACCATAAATAATTATAATATCACTAATATATATTGAATCACATAAATTTGAAGGATATTTACTGTTTATAGTTTTAGAGAGTTTGGAAAACATTTAACTAAACAATCCCATGTATATATCATAAAATGTATATTTTTTGAATTATATAAGAATCTATTTATATTTCATAAGTCCACAACCTATCCTCTAAAATTTTATACACAATATTCTCTATTAAACATATCATGTGTATTAATTTTCATCATAATCCAAGGAAATGGTAACATATGAAGTGGTGGGCTTAAATGCTCAGTAAGGCTAAACCAAAGTGATAAGAATGAATGATTAAAAGAGAGAATATGATGAGAATGATTAATAAAATAAGAATATATACTAAAAATTATTCAATAATCAAAATATACTCAGAGGGTAACATATCAATGATTGAAATACAAGTAACTAAACACATGTATATCAGCAACCACTTCCTTAAAGATGAAATGAATGGTTACTAATGAAGAATACCATGATTTAAGTGAAGAAAACATGATCTTAGATATTTGGATCCAATCATAAAGGCCCTATGTTTAATAAATATTTTATTCATTTCTGGAAAAAATGAAAATACCATTGCTATTTTTCCATAATGATATCCATATATACTTTAAGAGGCTATTAATGGCCCTAAAATTCACTAATAATTTGCAATTTATTCATCATATGAAGGTAATACTATTACATACCATGTGTAAAAAATACACATTAACGATCAAAAGAATAACCTTATTAGAATTAAAAGTATATGGATTTTTAAAATTTAAATAATCAATAAAATGGAATAAAACTATATATAAGATAACTTTATTCTATCAATGTATAGAGTAATGGGTTTATAGTTTAGTAAATAATTTTTTTAATCAATAAAAAAATGACATCATGTGAACAACCTTCAATCCAATGAAGGAAATATATATTATTCAAAAAAAGGAAATCATAAAAAATTATGATTGTGAAGAAGGATTATATGGAAAGATAAAAATTTAATGGATTTTTATGAGTTTAATACTATGAAGTAAAATAGTATTATATGATTTATATAGTTATCCATAACAATTACCGACACAAAAAAAAATGAATCAAGTGGGGAATACAAATTATATCTCAATTATGAATAAATGGGATATAAATTCCCTTATATTAATAGTTACATAAGTATCGATATAACAAGAGAGGAATTCCATGAAAATAAAATGTAATTAATTAAATGATATTAAATTTACATTAAATCAATTGGGAATTGAATTAATAAAATAAAATAAAATATGGTGTGCAATATCATGCATTTTTCAATAGATTGAAAATATAGGCATGTAACACATATGACTATAGATACATTTTAATCAATACCAATCATATGAAAAAATAAAGAAGAAACATTAAATGACATGGATAATGAGATAATAATGCTATAAGATATCAAATAATTATAAAACACACTATACGATAGAAATCGTGGTGTATAACATAATCATATCTCAATGAATTGAAATTTGAGATAATTTACCCTTAAAAGCAATGTAATCATTTCATATAGAATCATTTGATATTGAGGTTATATGGAAGAATTTTAGAACACAAAAAATAAGGAGGAAATAATATATATATTCTTCATTATGTTAAATTAATCAGGTTTATAGCATTAGTGTTTCAATAATAAACATTGTAACTCGATGGATGAAAATTGTGTTAGAAAAAAAAACATTGAAATCATTTGAATAGAAATATATTTAAATCAATAGAATGATATGGTGATTTAAATCCAATTAATTATATAAATATAGTAAAACTAATCTAGTAGTAATTAATCACAACACAATAATGATATGATTGTGCATAATATGAAATATCACTCAAGAAGTTAAATTTGAGATAAGTAATCCATTAAAAGTAACATAATCATTAAGGGTAGAATTTTTTTATAATGAGATTATATGGAAAAATTATTGAAACCTTCAAATATAGGATCAAATATAGAATCATGTATTAATTTATTGAATAAATAAATACTGTAAAAATATTTTTTTCATCAAATACATTTGTAACTTAATTTAACAAAATTTAATTGACACAAACCCATAAATTAATTCATTCCTATTAGAGATGCGCTCTAACCATTGGTAGAAAAAATATATTAATTTAGAATTTATAAAATATTATGAAATATAGATAATTTTATAAAAATTACTTATAATAATTTTCTACATATGTATTAGTTAGTTAATATACATTTTTAATATTAGGTGTGAGTAATACTAGTCATTTTGAACTAGTTTTGTAATAGTATTGTTTTTCTCCATTCACATCCAAAATATAACAGTTAAATGATTATATAAGGAAATTTAATTTTTTTAATTATTTTTTACTTTATAAATTAACTCTATTTGAGTATTGAATATGATATTTAATGATGAAATCTATAGTGATCCAGTTTTGGTGACTTCACACGAAGGGAGATGTTTATATTTTTTAATGAGTTTAATATTATTTTTATGTTTAATAAACTAAAATGAAATATTTATAAAATAAATTTTGTCATATTTTTTTATAAATTAACTCCTCATAGTCATCCATCATATATATTTATAGCATTCTTCAATTAGTCGGTTAAACATACCAAAATGAGAACATGATAAAATTAATGGATGATTGTGATGTCATTTAGTAGTAATATCATTATAAAAACAATAAATAACCATATAAAATATTTCTAATTTAGATATATCATAATTAGAAAATATTAGAAGAAGAATATATCCTCTGTAAATTTACCACATAGTAACAAGAAATCATTTCATTACCTTAGAACACTCCTTTGGATGGTGAATCAACCAAATTTTTTCATTTCTAATATTGCTAAGATCATGTCCAATTTGTATTAATATAACCTTAATAGTTTTATAAAAATCATATTTAACCATTAAAACCATTATCATGATCATATATGAAAGTAATTGATGAAAAAAAAAGAAATCAGTTTCTTCATGGAGGTAGTGTCCACATGTACACATGGATGCTGATTTTATATTCCACAGAATGAGATAAATGTGTAATATTTTTTTTTGATTTTACGAATATAAAATTTGTTATAAATATGAAAATAATTTATAAAATTATAAATTATTACCATCCATGCACTATGGTTAAGGGAAAATAAAATTGATAATTCGTAGAGGTGGTAGTCCACACACATGCATGAATGTAATTTTTTTTGTTAAATAAAAAATGGGAAATGGGACTAATATTTATTAAAAGATAATAATATAACTCAGTATCAAAAAAATTGAAATTAAATTTTATTTTAATTAGTAAAATATATTTGGAAATTAGTAATTTAATGAATTATTTTTGGAAAAATGTACTGACATTGAGGAATTTGGATTTACCATGGAAGACTCCAAGGAAATAGAAATTATAGTCCAATATATTGTGAAAATTAGGTAAATAGTGTAAAATAATATTATAGTATAATTATAAGTATAATCATTTATTATCAAAAATTAATTTTCTATTGGTAATGTAGTGGTGGTGAGATGGACCTCTTATTAGTAGTGGGATTGATGATATCATAAATACATCAATTTAATATAAATAAACAAATGTTTCACATGACAAGTGGCTCCAAAAAAGAAAAATAAATGATTTTGGGATGATGTAAATTCAGTATAAAGAAAAAATTAATTTTTTGTATTTTGTAAACATGATTTAAGTCCGTTAATATTATAATTTTCACCTTTTCTATTTTCAGTTTTACTGTTCCATGTAGTTTTTATCTAAGTAATTTAATTTCATTTCCAAAACATAAAATGGATATTATTAACAAAATTAACTAATTATTAAAAACATTAAATCCATATTTTTGTATAAAATTTATATGGGTAATCAAAATCATTTTTATCATTATTTTATGTGACATGTAAAAACATGTTTTCTAAAAAAGTGTATTTTTAATTTGAACATATTCTTAGGAAAAATTAAAAATTTATCTGATTTAAATGAAAAAATACGTTTATAATAAAAATATAAATTTTAAATGTGATTAATATCTATCCGAAACCTTTTTAAAAATAAAATTAATTAATAAAGTAGACCACAACGAGATTTATTTATTGAAAAATATTAATTAAGTTCATAAAAGGTTAAAAATAGTTTTTATAAATGTATAATTTTATCTAAAAATGTATATTATTAATCAATAGATTAATAGTTTTTCAAATAAATGGTTTTATAAACTTATATGACTTTATTATATAATGATCATGTTATAGTGTTCTAGCATTGTTAAAAACTATATTTTTCAATTTTCACTAAAAATATATTGTTTCAAAAATACACTAAAAA
The DNA here is from genome assembly GCA_963277665.1 of Viscum album. Lineage (NCBI taxonomy): Eukaryota > Viridiplantae > Streptophyta > Magnoliopsida > Santalales > Viscaceae > Viscum > Viscum album. Next base: position 270,200 of record CAUJRU010000581.1, read on the forward strand.
TTTATATTAAGGAAATATTGAGCTTATAAAACTAAATTTGATGTTTATTTTCTTAATTTAAGATTAAAATATTTATAAATTTATCATTTAAATATGAAATATAATGAGAAAATATTTTTTTTGAAAAATGAACATTCCTTTTCATTTAATGTGAAAATATAAAATATGTAAAATACATGACATAAATTACATATTGAATGAATAATTAAATTTTTATATAATAAAAATATATAGTTAAATATTTTATCAATATTTCTTTTTTAAGACCTATGTATAAGGTAGAGTTTGGTGGCATTTGATGGTGGGGAGTCTACAAGCATATATCTTGTAGCAATTTTCATGAGCATGAATTTGGGTCACATATAGTTTCACTCACATCATAATTGTTCATGTGAGGCTTTGGATTACGATAGTGAAATACCAAGAAAAATTAAATCCTTTGGAATATATGAGAAATGAGATTCCTAAGGGTGAAATATTCTTCTCGATGTGATTCCTTTCCATTATAAAATTCAAAATATATTTACATCTTTTGTATACCATCTAATTTAATGGAAATATTATAACAGTAAAAATTTATTTTATCATATCATTGTTTCATTATTATTTTGTGTTCCATGTAGATCAATATTTTAACATTATATTTATTTGAGTTAAATACTTATTAAAATTTTGGGGTTTTAAATTCTCTAGCCAAACATAAATTATTGTCATCAAAATTATAATAATTACTCACTGATGAAATTATATGAGTATATTTTTAACATATTTATCATTAGAGATATATCATATGATATTAACTTTACAGTTCTCAATTATGCATGATTAAGTTATTTATATTTTTTCAGACAACCTTAATAATTAATATAATCATCTACTTTTTTTGTATATAAATTAATCATACATTTTCTTAAGTATGCCTTTCCCAATCCATCAAAATCTATAAGATTTTTTTAAAAAATTAATCTATATATTCTTCTATAAATTATAAAAATAATTAATAATAAAAGAATAATAATAACTAGGCCATAATATCACACACGAATACATAATAACACAATTTTTCAAAATCACTCATCACTTTATTATCAAAACACTAGTGTGTGTTGAACCTAAGAGTTTTGAATTCCAAAATCAAGTGTTTTTCAATAGTTATCCCACACAAATATATCCTTCTCATAAAATCACTTTTCATGTTTATTCATACCATTTAATTTATATTTTATAATCTTTAATGAAAACTACTGAAGAAAAATCTTTATATGTTTCAAATAGTCCTTAAAACATTTATAATATATTACAATTTCATCAATAAGTATCACTCACTAACGAAAATAGATAATATATGAAGATATAAGATATAGGATGTTATAAATCTCACTACCTTAGGTAATAATTGGAGTCGCAAGTTTTCTATCAAAAAATAGGGACACTAATATTCTAAACCATTAAATTATATTCCATTATTTGGTTATAAGACATAGTGACTTTTAGAAACATAATATTCCCAGAAACATATTCATGATCCTATTTTAACAAAATACTAAAAACAAATAGTTTTATCAATATAAAAAATGTGAATCTAAAAAAATAAATAAATATAAGTCCTCCCAAATGAAACCTTTATTTTCAACATATGATACTTTTGGTTTGACATATGAATATATGAGTATAATGGTTAGTTATCCATGTTTTTTTATTATGTTATCCAACCAAATTAGTTATCATCAAACTAAAAGACTTTATAATGTTTCGTAAAGAGAATGTGATTATATAAATAATATCCCCAGGGTGTTTCAAAAGAGGTATGTTGTTCGGCCTATTTGTCATACACTGATTGGTGATCGTGTTAATAGCCATTACAAATTTTTTAGGGTAATTACCCTAGGTACATCTACACCAGAGTCTATATCCACTTCTAATATCTAATCATGTATATAATTTCATAGATAATCACACAATATTCGATAAATTTTCAGAATGTTATGGAAAATTTTGACGTATACCTTAGTCTTTGCCTATGGTTTTCACTAATGTTCTCTTATCTTAATTCCCCTCAAATAAACAAGAGGTTTATCAATACCATCTAAATTAAGAAGAACCTTAAATTATCTAATATTTAATTATATTCAAGTACCATCTTACCCTCTATGTTTGTCAAAAATATTCATTGATATAATTTTTATACCCAGAACCTAAACTACAAATATACAGTGTAAATAAATAGATTCATTAAATACCATTTTTTATGGAAAAAAAGAAACCTAATTTGAACTGTTAACAATTACAATATAACCACAAAATATTGATTCCTCTACATTCAAATGATATTTTAGGTTTAGAGTTTTTGAGAGTTAATTTTTTTCCTTACAATCACCATGTATATGAATATTAATGGTAATATTTTACAGTATATAAGATAATATTTAATATATAATAAGTCTCTAAGATCTCCAAAAATTTATCTACACAAGATATTATGTTTTAAATATAATGTGTAATAAATTTCATAATAAACAAAGGGATGTGAAAATTTTATATGGGTTGATCTCAAAATCATAATAATGGTAAAAATAATGGATAATACTAAAAAATAGTAAGTGAGAATAAGATGGGAATAAATAATGTTTACAGAATAGATAACATAAATAATGACACAGTGAAAAGAAAATATGATCATAAAATATCCATAGATAAAATACAAATAAATAAACCCAGATATAATAATGACTAGTTTCATGGTAATGAAATTAATAATAATAGAAAACTAATTTTATTCCACAATACAACACATCATGATGTTATAAATCATGATCTTACCATCAATGCCTCATATTTTAGAAATATTCAATTTTTGGTAGGCATACACCAAAATAGCCAAGCCAGTTTGGATCATGAAATACCTTGATTTATTATGGTGATATTGTAGGAAAAAAATATCTATAATTAAGTCCAATGTGTTTTTCATATTAATGGATGAATACTTTTTACAATACATAATAAATATTACATAAAAATAAATAATCAAATGTATTGTTATAATATGTATACATATTTTTAATTTTTCCCAAATAAATAAATATAATATATTAATATATAAACATCCTAAAAAATAACATATGTTAAAGTAATTGTTATATATTTATGTAAATATTTTCCCTAATAAATAAATGTATGACATCTTGGAGAACTCCCTTCAACACATGGAAGTAAATATAGTTTTTTCACAAAGTAAAATCATTGAATGAAAAAATATCCCTGCAATAGAAGATGATTTGGAAAGAAAAAGGTATTGATGGATTTCAGATATTAATATAAAAAATTAAAAAATTATTAGAAGTTTTATAAGGTAATAAATGAACAATATATACACCACAAAAAGTAAACAAGTGAAAAATATGAATCATATATCTGTGAAGAAAAATTGAGATGCAAAAAAAACCCTGGGTTATAGTTACATAATAATTAGAAAATATAAGGGAAATTCCATGGGTTTAAATTATAATGAAATGTATGATATTTATTTTATATGAATTCAATTTTTCATTGACTAAATAATTCAAAAAATATATGGTGTATAATATAAAAAATATTTCATAGAACTGAAAATAGTGACAAATAAAACATAAAACTTTTGAAACATTCAAATAGAACCCATAAAGGATATAATATCAAATGGATTTGTAAATACCATGAAATTTTGAGAATAATGATAGAAAATATTAAATTGGTAGTAGTTGGACTATAAAATTTAAAAGATGGTGTATGACATAATCAGGTCTCAATGAATTGAAATTTGAAACATTGAACCCTCACAAGTAACATAATCATTGTGGTAAGAATAATTTTATTGCGAGTATATAAGGAATAATTTTCATACAATATACATTGTTGTAAAAATACACTTATATGTATTAATTAGATATAATTAATCTATTTTGGAACAATACAGTTTCAATAATAATTTTTTGTAACTCAATGATATTAAATTGAGCTAGAAAAATCCATTATAACAATGGTATCATTTGATTTAATAGGCATTTAAATAATGTAAATGATATGGATATTCAAAAACCATTAATTATATTAGTGTGGTCAAATTCATTAATTAGAATATAATCACACCAATCTAAAGATATCATATTTCACAATATTAAATTTTCCTCATGAATATAAATTTGAGATAGTTAACATCTTTCTAGAAACATAATCCTTGAGGTAAGAGTCATTGAATAATGATTTCATAAGGAATAATGTGTAACTATATAAAATTAGAATGAAATATAATTATAACAATTCATTTTGTATAATAAAAAAATCTTGGAACATTAATATTTCAATAATTACATTTGTAAATCCCTGGAGGAAAATTCAGTTGTCCAAAACCATTACCTTAATTCATGCTTCGTCGAAATGTGCTCCACCCTCGAGTAAAACACTAAATTCATCATGAATATCTATACCATTTTCATATGTACATAATTTTTTAAAAATAATTTATAATTATTATCTACATTCATATTAGTTAGTTATTATATATTTTTCATATCGAGTGTGACTGATTTGATTTTTTTGAACTAGTTTCAAAATAGCGATGATATTATTCATCATCCTAAAACATTTATCATTCCAAGAAAAAATAAGGTATTGGATTTTATTTTTTATAATTATTTATAATAATAAAATTTTTTGATATGGGATTTTAGTTTATAATACTTAAAAATTAATTTGGTGAAAAGAATGTTTGAATGATTTTTCAAAAATAGATGTTGATATCATAGCTAAGAAAATTAATATTAACATTAAAATTTAAAAACTAAATCAAATAATTATATAAATAATAATATATTATATTCCTAAAAATTATCTTACTATATGCATCCATTATAAAAAAATTATATCATTTTTCCAGTAGCTTCTTAAATTAACGCAAATAAGAGAATACTGTAAATAATGGATGATTACGATGTTATTTAGTTGTAATATAAATATAAAAGAAAAATAATGACTTTATTTAGGGTTTAATAATTTAAAACATCAGAGTTAAAAAATTAGTGAAAGAATATGACATATAATTAGTTATTATATAGTATAAAGAATTCATTTTAGGCTCTCAGGATTCTATTTTGGATTGTTGAATTTACCGTATGTTTTTTCTCATAGTTTGGAAAGGCTTTCCTATTATTTATAAAAGATAAATAATAATTTTATTAAATAAAATTATAATTTAAACCCATTTTCAGGAAAATAAATGGATGCCCTTGATAAATATAAAATGGAAATCTATTTTTCCATTGAGGTGGTAGTATGAACATACACATGGTAGATGAAATTTTTCCATGAAAAAAGATAAATTAATTATTTTTTATCAATCTAGCATATAAAATATGTTAAAAATATCATATTTATTTATTAAAATCAAAATTAGTAACATCCATCTATAGTTTTCAAGGAAATGAAAACAAGATTCTTTATAGAGGTCGTAGTCCATACACATGAACAAAGTCCATTTTTTCCTTAACAAAGAAGGGGAAACATGTTTAATAGTTATTCTCTTAAAATAAAAAAATTACATATATAAATAATATTGATTTAATTTTATAGGTAATATAAAATTTTATTTGTGAAATTACAATTTAAAAGAAAATATGTTTGGAAAAAAAGTAATATTATTGGGAACTTTGGGGTTCCCTATGTATAAAAAATAGATATGGAGATATTAGGTTGATCTATTGGGTCCATAGGGTAAATAAGGAGAAAAAGTATTCCTGGGGAAGGGTTAACTACTGTGTTTCAAGAGTATAACTAATTTTTAGTTTTATTTTTTGGATAGTGAGAGGCCTCTTTTGTAAGCATGGAAAAAGAATTTTTTTTAAAATATTTCAACATAATATAAAAAGAGAACATTATTCAAATAAAGAGTTTCTCAAAAAAAGTAAAATAGTTTATTCAGGTATTATATATGTTGTATAAACCAAATACATTTATTTTGAGACATGTTTTTCCTTTTTTCATATCCAATTATTTTAGAAGTTTCACCTTTCACATTTTCTTTCCATAATAACTACTTTTTAAATAGGTAATTTATTGTTAATGCCTAAAAATAAAACTGAAATCATTAGATATTTACTGAATAATGATTAATTATATTAAATCAATTTTATTAAGGAAACAATTTTGTGATTAAGAAATTTTTTTTTTGAGTTATCACATGTAAGATGTAAAAAATAGTTTTTTGAGAAACGCTATTTTAATGATTAAAATTTATTTGTAGGATAATATTATTTTTCAATTTGGTTTTCATGATAAAAATTCTTTTATTATGAATAAAACAAATTTCTTCATGGAAAACCATAACCGAATTTTACAAAAAATATTTTATTAAAAGGAAAGTCCAAAAACAATTTATTTGTTTAGAAAATAGTACTTTTGTTCATAAAATGTAAACCATAGTATTTTTAAATTCATAAGGTAATGTAAAAATTTATACAATCAATACATGTATTTATATTTATCAATAAAATGTTTTCATAAACCATAAGGTCCTTAATTAATAAATATTGAGTCTTAAAAATTACTGTTTTGGAAAAATATATTTTCACTGTGCACCCAAAAATAAACTATTTCAAAACAACCTTCGAAATTCATCATAGGATAATATCAAAATTATTAATCTTAAAATTTATATAATTTTAGAAAATTAATAATTAAAAAGTTAAAAATTAATCTTTTAATGAAAAATTATGTAAAACGTTTTTTTGATAAAATTAGACATTCTTTATCATTAAAAGTTAATATTATAAATATGTAAAATACATGTGATAAATTAATTATTACATTTATAATTACATTTTTATATCATCCTAATATCTAGTTACTTATCCCTTCAAGATCTATTAATATATCCTAAGAATAAGGTATACTCTTAAATCGGTTGATGGTGGTGATTTCGCAAGTATATATCACATGGAAATTTCCATGATCTTGAATTTCTGTCATATAATCTTTCTCTCAAACAATAGTTTTTAGATTTATTTTTTTTGGATAAAACCTTAAAAAATCTACCTCCTTCCGAATATGTTATATACGAGCTTCATAAGGGATTCTTTTTCTACTCATTTCCATGTATTTCCTTTATAGATTTCATAAAATGGTTACATCCTTTTATAACCACCAATTTTACAACTATTTTATAATTGTAAAATTTTATTTTAAAATATAAAAATTTTATTTTCGATATTTGTTTCATATTGGGAAGGTAATTAATATACAATTTTTTAAGGAAAATACTTTTTAAAATTTTAGGAAATTATAGGTAACCTATCCAAGTGGTGTCCACACCTCTCATAAAATACAATTCATATCCTCAGAAGTTCATTTGTGATACTGCAACCCAACACCCACTAAGACAGTGAGAAGGGTAAAGGAATTTATGAATCTTGTGGTGTTATAGAAACCGCTGAGACAAATAAAGTGAATTCCAAAATCATTGATTTTCTCTAGGTTCTCAAGGATAGATAACAATTATGTACTGAAATTTTATAGTGCCCCATCCTAATCAAAATGGTATTTAGGACAACACTATCATAATCCTTATAAAACATAAAACATTGATAGTCCTTGGTCAATCAAACTAGATTGAACATGGTGGCCTAACATATTGAATGCCAAACCCACTATACCCTGATTCTCTTTCTTTAGTGGACCAATATGGCATCCAACCCCTGGATCATGGATAATTAACTTCACAAGTCACAAAACATGCCAATAGGAATAAAATTGTGGAAATACTCTTGGAAAAATAGTTAAATTATCTCACTACTATACTAGAAGACATAAATATGTAGAGAGATTAATTACACACTTAAATGAATCTGTATCTACATTTTGTGGGAAATGTATCCTTTCCATAAAATTTTAGTAACCCAATATTTTAATATTTGAATGTTATGTATACCCATAGCATCCCATTTCCCATTATTTATCTTAGTGTGGCTTGATGTTTGGTAACTTACAGTAATTGGAGGTAAAAAAATATTAAACATCATATAGATTTCTTGACTCTATTTTTCTTAATACACCATTTTGGAGTAGTGTCCTTCACCAACTAGAAGGATATCCATAAAAAAAATCCTCTACTAGTTCTGTTCAGCATTTTGCTGGACGAGTATCATTATCCTCTCCACGTGAAAACTATTTGAGAAAAAATATGTATCTGAATTTGTTACTATTTTAAATGGAATTACATATTCCCTTGATGTTAAAATTCTCTAGCAATAGTTTTTTGGGATGGGTGTAGATAACCACTATGATGGGTTCGTATTTACCACCATCACATTATTGTATCCATGAAAATTATGGGAATTCACTAAAATGTGCTCAATTTATAGAGGAGGCCATGAAATTGGGAAATGAAAGGAATATTATAATGCTACATATTCTTACATGAAATGTTGAGAGAGAATAAAATGTTTTTTAATCTAAACTATAACCCCTATCATGATTTATATTTTGTAGACCATGTAGAATAATCCTTCTAGTTAAGGAATCTCATAGAGACTGTATCCTTGGGACACCATCATGGGGAGGTAGAAAACCCATTCATTAACCACGAAAACAACTCCCACTACCTTATGAATTACAATGTTCATGGTTTTTTAGAATATGAAATTGAGAAGAACATGATCATGGTTTTAGGAACTTCATTCCAATGAACTAGGTACATGAAAAAATAGGCCTCCAATAACATACATCCATGGGTTTTATCCATATAATTTTTTTTGACATTATTGGGGCATGAAGATAATAATCATTCTAATATCAAAAAGAGACTCCAACTATAGAGGAATACCCTAGTGAGATCCCATATCCCTATTCAGTTGGTTGACCTTTTGAATCAACCATAACCATAAAATAGTCTACCCAAACCATTGATTCCTAGAGAGGATTTAGAAAATCCCATCCATAGACCCTCTCCATATCCAGATGGTCCCATCAAAAATCCCTACATGTAATACTAGCTTAGTAGTAAAAACACTCCCCAGGTGTAGATGTATGACATACCAAAGAACCACATTGGATGTTTTACCACACTCCCTATACTAGATGTGATTTACTTATCATAGTCTCTTCACAAGGCCCTCATTAAGGACTTGAAAATCAACTATTATTTTGAGAATGAGGTTCCTAATAATTAATCCTATAATGTTGGAAAATTTCAGTACAAGGAATTCTAGACCATTATTTCCTTTTTTAATGATCATGGGGAAATCACACATGGATACACACACCCCTCTATATATTTCGAAAGCAATTTTGATGAAAGTAAACTTTTTATAGATTCTCTAAAAATTAGGATGCACATAGCCTTATATATTGATATCATTCCTTCCAATCAAGAGAATTTAAAGGTAAAAATACCCCTGAGATGAACCAACTGATGGTTATGTTTGGTGATATTGAATCAAATAATAAATTCATTATTGTCTAATAAGATATAATGTTCAACACATCATTAGGAAGTCCCTAGATAAAAATATTTTAATACATACATTTATATTATAACTATTTACTCAATAACACAATATATGTTTTATTAGCTGTGCTTCATAGTGATTCCAAAAATTTCAACTTATATGTAACCTCTAACCTTGATGATGGATACTACAAAAGGGATGTAAAAATTCCATATATTGACAGATTCGAGTGTGTAAAATATCACATTGACCTAGAAAACACTAATATAAACATTTAGGATGACATGAAGGGAATAATTAATTTATGAAATCGTCATTTGATAGAAATAACCCTAAAATTCAGGCACTATTTCATCATTCCAAATACATAAGAGTATTATAATATCTCTAAATACCCATATTAGTGGAAGGATCATCTAATGAATGCAATGATATATCCTGTTATGTGATATAATGTTTATCCTATTCTTGATAATAAGTTTATTCCCCATGTATACCAATGATTAGGATAGAATCCCTAGTGGTCAACTGACCCCTTTCACTTTGATAGAGAAAGAGGACTATGTTAGTGAGTACTACATAAAATAGAATCCATATCCTTAGTGATCATGGTATTCATGGAACCAATGTAATAAAGATCTAATTAGAGGGATTAAATGAGACATACCCCTATAATGTGAATAATATATGGATTTCAATTCTAATTAATTTTAATGGATTATATTTCATAGATATGTATTGAATATTTGAATAATTGGAAAATTTTCACCCAAAAGGAGAATAATCTTGCTCTAACTAAATTTAGTTCAATGAATTATTTGATTTTATGCAAAAGTTTAATTTCCAAATTAAAAAATTTGAATTAAGAATTAAAAATTTAATATTTTAACTAATTTAATAAAAAAAAATTGAGTGAATGTTTATGAATATTATAAAAAAGTTGACTATTGGGGAATAAACGAAAAAACTGATTTAATGAAAACTCTCTTTTTTGTTTTAGGTATTTAAAAAGGTCAATTTTGTTTATGATTAGTTATAAAATTAAAATTGTTAATTTTAATTATAAATAATTCAATTTTTTCATTGGGATTTAAAATAAATGCAAATTTTGTATAAAACATTTTCATACATAAAAAAATTATTTTTTTGGAAAATCATTTTCCTTGCTTTTTACACATTTGAATTGAAATTAATTAATGAAACTTATATATATTTTTCTTGATAAAATTGAATCCAAATTTAGAATCAATATTTAAATATTTTTTAATTAGATCACTTTCATTTCTTTTGTTCTAAATAGTAACGTTAGAAAAAAAATTCATTTCCTATGGTATGAGTTAAGATATGTTAAAAGGGTTGAAAACTAAAATATTAAGGGTTTAAATGACATAAAAACGTCCCTAAACCCAATATTATGGTATTATTTAGACCCTATATAATTAAATTGTTGATGATGAGTAAGTTTTGAACCATTTTTCTTGAGTAATACATTTTTATATTTTAATATTTTCAAAAATTCAGCGTGTGTCCTCTTGCTCACTTATGGAATGAAACAACTTCTCCCACTTTATAAACACTTAATGAACCAATTATCTAGGAAAAGGGAGAAAAATACTTTCCGGACATCCCTAACCATGTACTATTGGTTTTGGTTCGATCATAATAAAAACATATATATCATATATGTGTAAACCCAAGGGGTTATTTGAAGACTATATATAGTTCTTAATTGAGTTTTTCTCATTTATTTATTCTAATACCTCTTTGAAACCTCTTTTAAAAAATTTATTATAATAATAACTGTAACTTTTATATTTTTTAATTTTATTATTTTTATGTTATATACCTTTTTCATCTACATAACTATCTAATCAAAAATAAAAAGCATCACTCATGCATACATGTAAAAAATTGTTTCATGAGATGATATATTTCATTTTTCAGGACAAAATCTTATGTTTTTCATAATTATGGATCCAAATGAAAAAATATTATCTATATTATATATATTTAATCATTTAATGGGGAATAAATATTATAATTCTTTCTATACTATAGATGGAGAAATAAAATCATCACTTATGTGTACATGGAGACTACCTCCTCTCTGCTTGTTGCTTTCTATTTTTCATCTCCACCTAACATAGATGTCATATATTAGTGGTTATAAATAAATGATATGATATTTATGATATTTTATTCCTTATATAATGGTAAAATATTTATTTTCTTATTTCCCTCATATTCATAAAAAAATGGAGTCATTACTCATGTGTAAGTATGGACTACTGTCTGTATGATTCTAACAATATTACATTTTAAAACCACCTTCCATAGTTTTTTATAAGTTCCTAATTAATGTCTAAAAATTATAATAATATAATTATTAATATTCTTGAAATTTTATAGTCATAATAAATTTTTACCATAGTTAACTTATCAAAGTAATTTTGGACTTATAAACCTAACATACTAAAAACACCCTGATCAAACTAAAATAATATAGTGATTAACTATGAAATAATAAAAATTAAAATAAAAATAATAACAAAAGGATAATTAAACTAAAAATTTCTCTTAATAAATTCAATAATTAACATAAAATTATTATTTAATAATTTATAGAACATATGTGATTATTCCAAAATGAGGTAATGTATATTCTTTCTTCATATACCATTTTAAAATATTTTGATGATTTATTTGTTAAAGTTTACCACCATTTCCAAATATTTTATTGATGTTTAAATATTTAAAAAATAATTTAAATGGTTATTTTACCACTCCTTTATCATTATTACAGAGTTCATAAAAATGAATCATTTTTTGTATTTTATATGGAATTTTTTATTTTTTAATAATGTGAAAAAGGAATGTTTTTTAATATATACAACAGAAATTAATTCTCCCACGATAACTACCCTTATTTGATATTTGGATTACCTTAAAAGATATATGTTTTATTCAAATTAATATTGTTCTATGTTTTTTTATTACTAAAGGTACAAATATGGTGTTTTAAGGGAAAATGATATATCAATAACAAAATATTTATTTATTACGAGATAAAAAAATTATTTTTATGAGTTTGATAATTGAAATGAAATATTTTATTCTTTTAATTTATTTTATAGTCTTTGATCATTTCATATGATAATGGTTGATCCCAATATAGTTGTCTAATGCAATGGGTAAGGATTACGTTCACCAAAGAATTATGCTAGAACTAACCTCTTGGGCCAATCAATTTGTTAGGGTTTTTTTAAGAGTTCAATAAACACAATGTCTCATTGTAACTATAGTAATTTTAATATACACAAAAATGTGTTTTAGTGGAAATAGTTGTATTTCCTAATGTAATATAATTATATTTTGTGTAAGGTAATGACTATTTCTTTTAAGGGTAAAAGGGAATGTTTTCTGAGATTATTTTTCATGGGAGGAATTTATTGAGTTTGGAAAAAAAACATTTGTGTTTATATAAATGATAATTTTACCATATATTATAGTGAAATGGTTATTTGAGGAATCTTGATTTTATATTTTATAAATATAAGTTGAAATTTATTGACAACCATTAGTGATAATATGAACATTGATGTTGTGTTAATAATGGTTACTAGGGATACAAGGTTATTAAATTTTAGGAAAATATATTTTATCATATAGATAACCAGGATATTGATAATTATTTGACTGAATGATTGATTAATAATATTTTGAATGAGTTCACTATTATGAAAAAATTATATGATTTATATAATTGGAAAGACTTTTGGATAAAATGAGATTTTAATGGAGGAAGAGTAGTTGAAATATATTTTGGAAGTACATATGAGTATATTTTAACTTTATGTGGATTCATGTAATTTATGGGACAACTATAATAATTTAGAGATTATATGATAAAGAGGTATAAATTTTTGTAATATGAATTTATGAATGACTAGTATTGTTTGATGATAAAGGTTAAATTGTTCTTGAAGGAATATGTGATCAAGACCTATTAATTTTTTATTTTTAATCATAGTCTTGAATATTTTTAAGAGTTTCAAGGTTAGTTATTTATAGAATTTATAGTGATTTTCTTGTGGTGTTGTTGTTTAGGAATTCAATATTAATTTATTATTTCATTATAATATTTATTATCTTACATTATAAATAGATTTTTTGTTTTGGTAAATGATTAATGATATAAATAATATGTTCTTATTCTCTTTGTAATCATGTAATCAGTTATAATATGATTTTATTACATCATACATGAAAAATTCATCTTTAATATTTATTTCATGGAATAACAGAAGAAATATAATTGAAAATTTAACAATTCACAAAAAAATGTCAGAAAGTTTCTTATGAAATGGGATTAAATAATGTATGTTTTCTCATGTTATATAACCCAATGTTAAAATAATCCATAATATCTAGAAAAATGTTATTGAAATAAAAATTTACCCTCTTACAATAGTTTATTATGAATTGATGGTTTATTATATTTTAAAAATGTATAACTTTATCTCTAAAATGTCACTTCTTTGGAGGTACATGTTTTCACTTCCTTCAAATGTTCACCTTTTTTAGGAACCTGATTATGTGTTATTTTAGGTGGAATTTATATTCAACTATTAATTATTTCAAAAGTATTTTTTATTATACATTTTTAGGATTTTTGTTTTTTAAAAAATATATCCAATATATATATATATATATTAAAACTGGTTTTCCCCTCATTATCCTATATTGTATCAACGAGTTATTGGTATCTATGTTAAAAATGTTACAAACCATTTTTATGGGACATGAGAAAAAATTGGGAATAAAATATTTATTTATGGGGGGTGGAACATAATATCCAAGGGTATTTAAATAAGATTATATTTGATAGTGAAAGGAAAAGGAAACTGGGACTTAATTATGAAAAAATAAATTATTTAAGTTTACCATCACATCCTACTTATAAATATGGAATATATGTATATGTTTAACCATAATATATATATATATATATAAATCATACTAAATAGAAATTTTTGGATTAATTATTTGGAAATAAAAACACAATTTTTAGGAATGTCATTTTACGCTTCAATAATATTTATCTTCAAAACAATATTTTATTACTTTTTGGGAGAAAAATATAACTTATTTATTCCAATTTTATTAACAATATTTTATTGAAATGTTATCATTTTTTAAATTAGTATATCCAAATTATCTTATGATGAAATTTTTAGATTTTATTGAAATGATTAATTATTTAGTGAATACTAAAAATATTTATTTTATAGAGAACAACCTTTTTCTATTAAAGTATTTACAAAGTCCCATTATGTTTTGGATTTATTTTAACACATAATTATTATTTTTATTTATTAATTAACATAAATAATTTCTTTCATCTCTAAATTATACATAACATTGGTTAATAAGTTAATACATAAAATTGTATTTTCTAAGAAAACCAATTTTCATCACGTTTTGTGGGTTTATTTTAAAATTAATTATAAAAAATTATACGAACATTTTTTGATTAATATATTCTATATTTGGAATCAGAATTTAAATACATTTTAAAATTTTCGCCTTTATTTCAGGTAATGATAAATGGAAACTATGTTATAATTTATCACCACCGTAAAGGGTAAATATGGTTTTCTAGAGATAAAACTAATGTAAAAAGGATTTAAATTCATGGTGACAATTGAATCTATTATATTATTTTTACTCTACCAACCAGTTAAAAAAATATATAATATAAAATTTTGGTGTATTTTTTCATTGAAAATGACATTGAAATTATTTTAGGTAAATGAAATTTCCAAAATATATAATCCTTTAGTTTAGTTTCAACAATATTTAGTGATACGTATAAAAACTTTTATGAAATATTAAAAAAAATTCATTTAAAATGAATGGATTTATTTTATTATGTTATTTTTGAAAAAATAGATTTGAAATAATTACATTAAATTTTTATGCTATGCCGACACAATTCTTCTACCAAGAGAAGAAAAATATTTTATCTAATTTTAAAAAAATAATATAAAATGAGTTTTTGGGTGTGTAATGGTGTTCCACGAGTTATGAAGATTAATATAATGCATTTTTAATTTTCTAAAATTCTATATTAGATCCCCATTACTGTATTTATTATTTAAAAGTTTATTATGATGATAGTCCCAAAAAAAACACATTAATGTCATTTTATGTTTAATAAAATATTATTAAATTATTTAAAATAATTAATGATCTTATGTATTCAAATTTATTAGTTATTTATTTTTAACATAATGTATTTTCAAACCATGGGGGAATTTTTGTTTTATAATAACATTCTTGACCCCTAATGAGTAAAACAAATTGATATCATGGTATTTTTTAAAATGGTTAATGGGGGAGTAAAATGTAAATGATAAGGGTTTAAATATAAAAAAATTATCTAAATTTAATTTATGAGATTATTTAGGCGTATATTCACCCTATATGATAAATAAAATAATTTGGTACCTGTTTAAATGGATAATTAATTGATATTAATTTAGTAATTTAAGTAATTCCAAGTGTTCCCCTTTCCTCTATTACTCACAATTCAAGATCAAACAAACTTATCGAAAAAATAAAAATAAAAAACAATTTACATTTGAGAGGTCATTTTCATCTCAAAAGATCATCCTTGTAGTCCTTATGGAGAGATCGAAAGGTTGTTATTCAAGGATGAGGTGATTCTCTTAAATGAGTTATTTCATTGAACATATTAAACATAATTAAATTATATTTTAATAATTCTAGTACAATAACATCATTCTCTCCGAAATACTGATATTTTATTATTTTTTCTTCAAATATATATTCATATCCTTTTCTATCATATGGTGAATGAATGCATTCTTCGTACTAATTTGTAGACTACAACTTCCACTAAGTGATTTGATTCATTTCTCATTATTTCCATTCACTAATGGTTATTATGAATAGTTTAATTTCATTATATGACATTCATGAAATAATTATTACTTTGGAAATATAATATATCACCAATCTGCATTCCATTACAACAGATAAAATTGGCATAATTGCATATGTGTATTTGCTGACTACCGTCTCCACATAGTGATGTAATTTGTTTTTAAAAAATATCTCCCATGGCTATTCATGGAGATTCATTTAGGGATTTTATTTCAGTATTGTAACAAGATAACTATTTTTTTATGGTAATATTTTTTTTCTATTGAATGAAATGTAGAAACATGGCTGAAATGTACCTGCAGACTACTACCTCATGAAATACTGCTTTTATATTTGAATATCATTGATAAATATAAATGTTTTTTTGATATAAAAATGGTAATTACTCCATGATTTTTATATTAGATAATATAGAACAATAAAACCTTACAGAAGTAGTTTTCTAGAATTATGAACTGAACTTCCTCAAAATGTAAAACATGAACTTAATCAATGTAGAAACTATATATGACATGGTAATAATTAAAATTAAAAAATTTTGATTACATAATGATAATGAAAAATATATTTAGTGGTTTAAATAATAAATATATTTTCATTATATAGGGATTAAATAAATCATGTGGAATATTGTGAGACATAGTAAGATATATTAAATCTTAAAACATAGTTTTAAAATGTTTTGGATGATTTCATTGTAAATTTTACCCACCATGTCCATAATGTTTGAGGGATGAATAAATATATAAAAAATGTGGTAAGAACACCATTTCATCTGTCCTTATATTTTTTAAATGATTTCATGTGTAATATTTATTGTATATTTTATACATAATTTTTTACTTACATTAAGAAGAACAAAATGAATGTTTTTTAACATATATGATTTTAAATAAAATTTTCTGTTTAAAAAAATAATGATATTTGGATTTTGTTATAATATTTTATGTTATCTTCAATGAAAAATATTTCTTCCCTTTCATCTGGGTATTTTATTTAAAAAAAATTATTTTAATGAAAAGGGAAATATCAATATCGAATATTTTTTAATTATGAGTTAAAAATTATAATTTTTATGACCTTAATGCAGGAAATACAATATTTTATGTGTTTTTTATAGTCCTAAATTGTTTTTAATGATGATTGGTGATCCCAATATATCTATCCAATAACATATGTAATTATTATGTTCTATAAAGAATTATTTTGGTGTTAGATATGTTGGTTTTTCCATTTGTAAGGGTTCATGTAAGGGTTTGATAGAGATGGGTTCCTAAGGGACCTATATGTATTTTCTATGTGTGACAATTTTTTCCCATTTAATCTTTTTTGTAATAAATTTGGTTTCTGATGTTTTATTTTAAGGAATTTCTATCCGCATTGGGGTTAAAAGGTTTTATTTTAAGAAACTATTTTTCATGGATTCTCGTGTTTTCTAAGAAATCCTAATTTTGGTGATTTTCCCTTTTAATTTTCTTATAATGTATTTCCTAAATGCCATTATGAATTAAAGGTTATTTAATGTTTATGTAGATGATAATTCGGTATCATTTATTATTATTCTAAAGGAAAAATATCTTATGTTTTCTCATGATTTAGAAATTAACAAGAGAGTTTATTTATTATTTTTGTATATGTCCCATGTTTAACATTTCCAATCTCATCCCATATTGTTAAATTTTTTTCATTGGTAATAATGATATGGGGAAACATTAATAAATTCAATGTTATAAATAAGTGAGTCACCATAAATAAAGAAAGTGTTTCTTTGTAAAGAGCTTATTTAATTGAAAAATGGTTACAATTCAGAAATGACCACATTAAGAGTCTAACCTAATTATTTAAAAATATAATCCTAAAATTTTATTGGGAATGTAATTAATATAATATTTCAATTTTTTGTTGTAATTTTTCCATAGAAAAAAATTATATAACATCCCAAACCTCCTCAATATCTTGAGAAGGAAGTGAAACATTACATAGATTAGGAGACATCGCTAAAATGATAAATGGTGGAAATAATTTCCAAGGGGTTAGATACAATTAGGGGATGCCTTTAACTATTGAATATAAAACAACCACAATGAATAACACTATAAAACAAAACTAATATTTGATGGATGATAATAATTTAGTACAAATCAATGTATAATAAAACAAACCAAACTATATCAGAGTACTAAGAAGAAACAATCACCAATATCAAAATACAAAGAGGAAGAAAAAATAATCTCAAATACTATAAGGACACAAATATAGAAACACCTAACCTAATCCATGATATAATTACCCAATGCATTGCTTGGTATTCAGAAGCATCACTAATGAAATGTGTTACATTCCCATTAATTGGGTCCTAATAAATGATATCTACAAACACTGCTTGGTTCCCATGTAGGGGGTGAGTAATGTAACTAAATATTTTTTCCCAAAATTTATTCTCTACACAAAACACTATGATATAACATGTCAGATCATTTATATAAAACCATCTATATAAAATAGTTTAAAAAATCATAGTAGAATATATCAAATCCAGTAGTTTCACACCAAAATAGATCTCAAGGAAATAAACTAGAAAAATCATTAAAAACCATTTCTAAACTATTAAATATTGGAATAACATATTATTATCCAAATAACCACACATCCAACTAGGAAATTAAATCTAGACATCCCTATACTTGTGGTGATTGATTCATCCTTTCACCATGATTTCACATATGGAACCATTTTTCTGGGGGAATGTTCACACTCTTCTTTATCCCACACTTTATTTGGGAAACATCACACCCTTATCCGTCGTAAATAAAAATGAAAAAACACAATCTATTAGGACAAAAACCAATTCCAAATCAACCTTTCAAACCATTTTAATAAATAAAATTATTTTATTGAAATATTCATCACAAAATCATTTCCAGGAATAAAAAAAAGTCACATTTTAAAATCCATAAAAAAGAACTTTGCATAACAACCAATTTTCAAAAATACACAAATCATCACAATAGAGGGTTTATATAATATTTTATACTTATATTTCACAACTAAATTCAAGAAATTCGTCTAATTTTAAATCTAAACTTGTAGTTCTAATAATTTGAGTTGACTATGAAGCCACCTATATCGGAAACGGTGGAGAAAATGAAGTACCACATGAACCCTTCAATAATACAATCACGACCTGTCCCCCAGGTCCCGTGTCGTGACAACCCCAAGCCCTCCTTCTATAGGCTCGGGGCTGTGGACTATCACTAAAGGCATATTTGCTAAAAATATAAAGTAATTACCTTTATAATCTCTAACGCAAACAACCATGCACATAGTAAGATACGAACTCAAGTAAACTGAATACTAAACAGATTGAGTACAGTAAGTAAAAAGGGGCTAGAATACAAACCCAACTGGAATGTGCAAGGAAAAATGGAAAGTACAAGACAACTAAAAGTACAAGTAAATGGGAACACCTCCTCTGATCACCAGCCAAAGATCTTACCTGAAGGGTAGGTACATATCTTAATCGGTCATCTCTGTAGTACACCTCGCCTAGGTCCACCTCCGAGCTACCTCGAGTCCTGGTACCCTCATCCTCAGTCAGTGTTGTTCGTCATCTGTATCCAACACAACAAGGTGTAGGCCTAGCCCGTGCAGCGGTGAGTATAAAGATACTCAGTAGGGACCCTGAGACCCTCAAGATCTCATAAAATCCACCAAGGATAAACCAAAAATATGAAATCAATAGATAACACTACTTATGTATATGCACATACATATACCTAAGTTATCATGTAATCTATCTCAATCATGGTGGAACATAGAGTTTTTGACTCAGCTCACACCAGGTATATTTTTTGGTATAGTAGTAGAGATGATTAAATGTAACTAATAAATAATTTTATTACGTTAAGAGGATATGCTGCTAACCTATGCATAATTACTACGAGCTGACCCATAAAGGATCACTGGAGCTGACCCAGAAAAGATCGCTGGAGCTGACCCACACTGGATCTCTAGGATCTCACCCACACATGATCTCTAGTATCTGACCCACAAAATATTGTTAGAGCTGACCCACAGAGGATCTCTATGAGATGACCCACACAGGGTCTCTTGGAGCTGACCCACACAAGATCACTGGAGCTGACCCACACTGGATTGCTAGGAGATAACCCACACAGGATCACTAGAGCTCACCCACACATGATCGCTAGGAGCTGACCCACATAGGATTGCTGGAGCTGACCCACAAAGGATTTCTACGGTCTGACCCACACAGGATCGCTAGGATCTAACCCACACATGATAGATACGAGCTGACCAGCACAGGATAGCTAGGAGCACTCTTCTCGTCACAGTCAGCTACGAGGTTTTCTCACTAGTATTTCTCTTCTCCACTAGAGTCCACTCCCCAAGACACTGTTCGATTATCCAACTACCACGATGTCCCAAAATGAATTATAAGAAAGGACCTCCATGTCATAGGGGTCCCAACGCAATAGATGGCTCATGAATTAGACGCCCGATCAGTGAGTTATGAGCCTTTTAGACCTAGGGGACTAGTTGGATTCTTGCTTGATCCAACCTAACCATACCCCATTTTAACTCAAATATCTAGTATGGTATACTCAAAGGGACCGTATTGCTCCAAGATTTCTCGCACCTCTGACAATTTATCAAACAGAAGTCAGGCGCCAAAGTTATGGCCAAATGAAAGTAAGTGAGGCGTAGTGGGCCTGGGTTCGGTTTGACCAGGTCGGACCGACCCGGCCTGACCCTGCCTGGGCCAACCCGGTTCGACAACCTGGCCTGGCCCACTAGGTCTGGGCCGACCTGCTGGGAGGCCTGGCTCGGCAGTCGCGAGGGGCCTCGGAGGGCCGTGGGTGGCCGCGAGGCCGTGGTGGGTGCCACGAGGGTTCGAGCCAGCGGGGCGGCTCTGCCGAGGTGGTTCGGCTGGAAGGGTGGTGGCGGCTCGACCCAGATGGTGGTGGCGGTTCAGACAGTGGCTCGAACGGTGGATCAGATGGAGGCTCGACTTGGCATGGTGGCATCATCTCGGGTTGGCGGATCACCTCATCGATGGTGGCTTGGTAGGCATCTCGGCCCGAACGGCAGTGGCAGCGAGTACAGTAGCGGCAGCTCCGGCGGGGTGGCGTGGCGAGGCCAAGGAGGTGGTTGGGGCCAGGCAGGGTGGGGAGGTTGCAGCGACGGTTCGGCCAGGGCGGCGTGGCAAAGCCGCGGGGGCGGTTCGGCCTAGGTGGCGTGGCGAGGCAGTGGCGGCGGTTCGGCTGGGGCGGCGCGGTGAAGTCACGATGCCGGTTGTCACGGAGCAGTGCCGGTGCGCCAACGCCTTTTCCACGGCTGGCGGTGATGTCGGCCGTCAATCTTGTGCCCCTTCTTGGTTGGTCGTCGACCTCCTCTCTCATGAAGAACATCCCAAATCATTGCAATAATTTCATAGAGTACGGGCCATGTTTGTTTGGCCCGCACTCTCCGCATTAGAGTGGTAGAAAGTGACTCTAAACACTCTTTTAATTATAAAGAGACATCAAGAACGAACAAGGGAATAATATCAAACAACCACCCTACATAATTTGTTTGATTAGTTGAATATTTTCCATAGGTAAAGAGTCCGTGCCATTTGGACCAGATGGATGTCGGTGACATCGTTGTCTCCCCATTCGTCGGTGGAGATGTTCCTCATTGGTGATCCTTCAACGGAGTTTGGAGAAGAATTCGTCAAAGTAGAAGTGCTCTTAGTTAGAGTATGTGTTCCTCTAAGTTCTCCCAAGCTCCCACCTTTTACAATGATTATTTTTCCCCAACCAACCAAAAAAAGGGTAGCCAATATAATAAAATATGTTGTCATACTTTCAAAATGGAATAATTAATTAAAAAAAGCAGTTGGCACAATTAATGTGCAGTAAGCTCAATAGGCTTATCCACATTAAAGAGGGAGTTGAGGGTTTAATGCCTTGGGTGGTCCCCACCACCATAACCTCTCATGGGAGGTTAGGCTCGGGTGGTCCCCACCACCATAATGTCTCATGGGAGGTTAATTTAGGTGGTCCCCACCTATAAAAATGCCACATAGATGCTCAAAAAAATAATATAATATTGTTACAAAATTTTTATTTTATTTTATTCTTTCACGAATATGTGAAAAGATAACCTCCACCCTCGAACTACTGTGTTCGAGTTGAAGGTCTCCTTAAGCGAATACCGGTGTTATGAGTTCAACAGTGCCCTCAAATTTCAGTTCTGATCCCCAGTTCAAATGTTAGAAAATGCTGCTTTCATGATTACTAAACGTACCGAAAACAAATTTCAGAAAATTATTAAGATTCACCCTCTACTAGCACTGGTAGAGGTTAGGCTTTGCCGAAGTGAAACACACCAAAAAAAACACAACGGTACTCTCGGATTTCCAATACAAGTTTCCGTTTAAATGTTATGGGTTTTTACAATAAAAGAATTGTAACTTAATTATTTTATTTATGGCCAAAAAATAACTTTCAGTGTTGGCCCGTGCTGCCCAAAGTTAGTATCTGCTTAAATAAAGAATTCCCTCGTGAGTACAACGATGGTATCATATTTTCAATCCGATCAACCATTTGTTAATAAAAAGCATTTGAAAAATAAAATAAGTTATTTAATAATTTTATTTATAGTTATTCCATTTTTGAGGTTTTTCACAGGAGGCCCATGCTAACTAAAATTAAGTCGTTCCTAGGGTAAACCTGCCATCCTGAACGCAACAGTGTCCTTGGATTTCTGATCTGAGAAACCGTTTAAGGGTTATTCTACTTTTTATAAAAAATTGCTTATGCGTGTTATTTAAAGTTTAACAAAACTTTGATGGACCATTTTGGGCACTCTGGGCCTCGGAATCATACGCGATCAGATTTCAAGGTCTCAAAATATGTCCATATAATTAAAATAATATTGAATTTCCTGGACATTACATTCTCCCCACCTTAGGGATTTATGTATTTTAAATCTAAAACAAAGGAAAAATATCCAAAAGAGGGCATTGAACACGAATCTAAGCCTCGTACTCCGATGTTCACTCCTAGAGGTTCCTGTCCTAAAAGTGTATGCACACCAGAGGTATCGACCACCCACAAAGGACCCACTCCTGTCCATCCTCAATCTCCCTTGGAACCTCCGTAAACGAAGCCCCATTGTCTAAGTCTAGCTTGATGTGGTCGATGATGTGATATGGATCATGCACGTATCCCCTCAACTGGGATACATGGATGATGTTGCGCACCCTCTCCAACTACGATGGAAGATCCAAGTGGTATGCTACCTCGCCTATCCTCCGAAGGATTAGAAAAAGGCCGATAAACCTCCGTGATAACTTCCCCATCTTCCAAAACTCTACAAACCTCATCAAGGTGAGACCTGTAGGAGGACATGGTCTCCCTCCACATTTCAGAAAAAGACATCTTCCGGCTCTAAGCAGTTTTCACTAGCTAACAAATGAGGCATCATAATACTAAATCTGCTACTAATTTCTTTATACCTGGCCACCAGTACTGACACTGATGGTCATGGTACTTCATCACCATAACAGGATGTACCTCTAGTGGGGATGTATGGAACTCCCTCAACACTTCCTCCTGAAGAGACACTGGTACCATTGTACATCCAGTAAAGATAATGACATACTCCCCACCTTCAGAAATTCCATCAGGTGCATGTCCTGTGGATATCTGAGCATGTCGAGTCCTATAGTCAATTTCCCCACGCTGCGCCTCCCTGAATCATAGAAGAAGTGGGGGAGTTACTATAAGAGACTGAATAAAAGTTTCTCCACCCTGATGCACAAAGGATAACTGCAAAGTGTCCAGCGGCTATGTTGCCTCACCAAATAGTTGTATACCAGTCCTCCTGCTGAGTTCATCTGGTACCACATTTTCCTTCCCATGAGTATAGACTATCTCGAAGTCATATTCATAGAGGAACTCAAGCCAATGTTGTTGTCTCAGGTTCAGGTCCTTTTGAGAGAATATATAACTGAGACACTTGTGATCTGAGTAGACTATAAAACTTTCAACCATCAGATAATGTGACCACATCTTCATGAAGAATACCACTACTACTAATTCCAAGTCATCGGTAGCATAGTTATGCTCATGTTATCTCAACTATAGAGAACCATATGCGATCACTGCTTTCTCTTGCATCAGGACACATCCAAGCCTAGTTCTTGATGTGTCACAGTAGACTACATACCCTCCACCCTCCTCCAGTAGCCTCAATATGGGTTCACTAGTCAGCCTCTACCTCAGCTCTTAAAAACTCCGTTGGCATCTCTCTAACCAAATGAAGTATTGCCCCTACTTCCTCAATGCAGATAGTGGTGGTAAAACTCTGCTGAAGTCTAGCACAAATAACCAGTAGTACCTAGCCAAAAAAGACGTCTCTCTCCCTTCAGAGAGGTATTCCTGGAAACATCTTTTGAAAATATGTCCCCATGCTCTATCACTCTTTTTTGGAACTGCAAATTGAAAACTCTTATGCATGAGTTTATCTTGTGCTGCTCAGGATTCCTTTGTTTTTCTGACCAAGGAAACCTTATTCTAATGTTGTAGGTAAACCAGAACCTTTGCGCATAATTCATTAAATCTAGGAATGGAATGTGTATATCCAGTACATACCCAAAATAACGTCGTAAGGCCTCGATGCTTCCACCAAGAGGTTCCAACTGAAACTCTCATCTCAAGGGTCAGATGACATCGTCGGCGTATGTGTCATTATCGAGTCTCCCCCCAATGGTATCTCTAGATGTGAGGGTCAAGTCAATGGTTTAATTGGAAAAACTAGGTTTTGGAAAAGATTCTTGGAAGGAAGGGATGATTGGTACCTATGTCTATTGATACAATGACAAGTAGTATATGCAGACTCTACCGTGGATTATTCCTAGGGCCCTTTGGTCACACTCTATGATAGCATGCAACAACTCTCTTCTCTTGTCCCCCAGCTCCCTGAGCATGGTGGGGTCCACAAAAAATGGTGGTTCTGACATGTCGAAATGTATACCACCTCAGGCTTCTCTCCCAACTCTACTTCAACTTCTGCTGCCCTATATATTCATATGTCTGTGTTATATCCTCTTCCCAAAATAACTTACATTCCCATGTCTATGTGACTAGTGACAGTTTCCTGCTTTCTCATTGTTAACATTCACTGGTTGTATCTTCTCATCCAAAGAACATTAAACCAAAAAAGTTCTGTCTAGAACCCTAACATAATTAGGAATACATAGAGGAAAAGTGTTGGCTCAAACATCTTTAAACACACTGCGCTCGAAAGTCTGATCCCCAAATCATTGTTTGTATCGTATTCATCATGTACCAGAAATGATCGGTATGCATTGATGAATACTCAACTACCGACATGTCATCCTACCGATGATGTAGAACCTCCAGAGAACTCTCATCCACCTCCTAAATTCACTCCTCATATGCCTGTGAGTCGAGATCACCTCAAAACCTGAGGGGTACCTAAAGCTGAATCATGCATAAGGTACTATGCCTTTAAGTGTCCTCTACCGGTACCACCAGTTGCAACTACTGACCAACATGCAGTGATATAGCTGAAATACTACCCAAAGGAACTATCTAAAGTAATGGTCCACATAACTAAGCCTCATCAATATACGAACCATCCTCATGGTCACTCACTGAAAAATACTGGTAGCTAAGATCACTATATACTCTATTGGGGTATCAACTAGTTAGAAAACTCTAGCAACTGCCTCCAACCAGCACTCAGCTACGTGGGAATCTTTATAGACTCGAAAGCTCAAAGGCCGCTACAACTGGAACTTGTGCAATGCACTCAGTTGGCATGTAATGTATACCAGTGTGGATAGTGTTAACTACTTCCCAACAGGTGGTGATGCTGCTGTTAGACCACCCAAAGGTGCCAACATAGTAAGAGGGCCTTGCACCAGAGCCTCGTCAATTGGTGGCCATCATCGTGTTATCTCTCGAGAATCCTAGATGGTTGTCTATGTGTGGAATACTAATAATTAATAGGTAGGACATGGTCATTTTGTTATACCTGGTGATATGACTCATGAAAACACAAGAAAACTTTTCAAAACACACACACAATCAGTGTTTTCATGCACTAAGTTAGAAATTAGAAGTCAGGGTCCTGGTGTATGGATACGTTTGTCACCGCACCAACACTGGATTCCCTAAACTGATAACAAAACTCACTACACTTAACACTATTTCCATTAAAAAATACATATCAGAGTTCAAGGTTCTACGGTAGAACCGACTCCTCTAATACCAATTTGTCATGCCCCGTCCCCCGGGGCCCGTGCCGTGAAGACCCCAAGCACGCCTTCCATAGGCCTAAGGCTAGCTACTAACACTGAAGGTGTATTCCCTAAAACTGGGAAGGAATTTCCTTTATAAATTGTAACACAAACCACCATGAACATAGCCTGATACGAACTCAAGTAAACTGAATAGTAAACAGAGCGAGTACAGTAAGTAAAAAAGGGTCCAGAATACAAACCCAACTAGAAAGTACAAGAAAAACAGAAAGGTATAGGAAAACTCATTGTACAAGTAAACTGTAATAGCTCCTTGGATCACCCACCAATGATCCTACCTGAAGGGTAGATATAACTCTTTATCGTTCATCTCTACGGTACGCCTCACCTAGTTCCACGTCTGAGCTACCTGCAGTCCTGGTACCCTCGTCCTTAGTCAGTGTTGTCCGTCGTCTGCATCCAACACAACGAGGTGTGGGAATATCCCATGCATGGTTGAGTATAAAAATACTTATTAGGGACCCCAAGACCATCATGGTCTCATAAAATAAACCAAGGATAAACCAAAAAGTATGAAATTAATAGATAACCTTGCTTAGTTATATGATCATACATATACCTGTGTTATCAAGTAATCCATCTCAATCATGAAGGAACACATAGGTTTTGACTCAGCTCACACCAGGTATATTTTTAGGTATAGTAGTAGATATGATTTGATGTAATGACTAAATCATCTTACTCCGTTAAGATGCTCTGCTACTAACCTGCAAAGAATCGCTAGGAGATGACCCACATAAGATCACTGGAGCTGACCCACACAGGATCGCTGGAGCTCACGCACAGACGGTCACCGGAGTTGACCCACACTGGATTGCTGGGAGCTGACCCACACATGATTGCTGGGAGCTGACCCACAGAGGCTCGCTGGAGCTGACCCACATAGGATCTCTTGAAGCTGACCCACACAGGATCGCCAGGAGATGACCCACACAGGATCGCTGGAGCTGACCAACACAGGATCTCTAGGAGGTGACCCACACAGGATCACTAGAGCTGACCCACATAGGATCGCTAGGATCTGACCTGCGCAGGATAGCTAGAAGCTGTCCCGTGTAGGATAGCTTGGAGCTGACCCGCCCAAGATAGCTAGGAGCACCCTTCCCGTCATAGCTAGCTGGTGGGTTTTCACACTAGGCTTGCTAATCTCTGGGAGAGTCCACTCCCGAAGACAGTGGTAGATTCTCAAACATCCATTATGTCCCATGATGAAGAATCTCAAAGGACCACCACTTCATAAGGTTATCAATGCAATAGACGGTGCGTCAATCAGACACCCGGTCTGTGAGCTATTAGCCTTTTAGTCCCGGGGGCCCATTTGGATTTGTGCTTGATCCAACCAGACTGTACCCCCATCTTAACCCAAATATAAAATGGGGTATACTCAAAGGAACCATGTCGCACCATTATTTCCAGTGCCACTAATGGTTCGTCAAACAGACGTCTAGTGCCAATGTTATGGCCAAAAGATTGTAAATGAATCGTAGTGGGCCCGAGTCTGGTCTGACCCGGCTGGACCGACCCTACCCTGTAGGCAGTGAGGGTCCACGGAGGGCCATGGGCGATAGTGAGGGTTTGGACGGCCATGAGGCCGCAGAGGGTTCGGCGATGGCATGAGGCCATAGGGCAGCTCAGCTGGGGCAGTTCACCCAGAAGGGTTGCGGCGGCTCAACCAAGAAGGTGGTGGTTGCTTGGACGACAACTTCGATGGTGGCTCAGATAGAGGCTCGGATGGCGGCTCAGCTCGGCATGGAAGCATCAACTCAGCTCGTAGGATCATCTCGGCATTGGAGGCTCGGTCAGTGGCTCGGCTCGGCAGTGGCGGCTCATGCGGTGGCACGACCCGGACAGCGGCGGCGAATCGGATGATAGCAGCGACCAGGGTGGGGCGACGTGGCGTGGCCGCAACGACAGTTTGGCCCGGGCAGAGAGGCAGGGAGGAAGTGGTGGATCGGCCAGGGCAGTGTGGTAAAGCCTCGATGATAGTTTGGGCGGGGCAGCGCAGCGTGGCCTTGACGGTGGGTCGGCCGCTGTGGCGAGGCGAAGCCAAGACGGCTTTGGTCGTGGAGCATCACTGGGGTGCTGTCGCCATCGTCGCGGCCGTCAGGGTTGCTGGCCACCTTTCTCATGACCCATCTTGGTTGGTCACTACCTCCTCCATCGCAAAGAACACCACATACCATTACAAGAATTACAGAGAGGATGTGCCATGTTTTTTTGGCCCGCACTCTCCGCATTAGAACGATAGTGAGCAGCTATAAACTCTCTTTGAATTACGAAGAGTCATCAAGAACGAATATGGGAAAAAGTTCAAACAACCATCCTTCCTCGTTTGTTTCATTGGTTGAATATTGTTCGTAGGGAAAGAGTCGATGCTATTGGGAATAGATGGATGCGGTGATGTCGGCATCTCCTTGTCCATCGGTGGAGATGTTCCTTGTTGGTGATCCTTCGACGAGGTTTGGAGAAGAATTCATCGAAGGAGAAGCGTTCTTCGTTGGAAGATGTCTTCCTCTATTTTCTACCAAGCTCCCACCATTGCCAATGATTAATTTCCCTCAGCCCCCCAAAAAGAAAAGGGTATCCAATATAATAAAATATTTTGGCATAGTTTCAAAATGGAATAATTAATTAAAGAAAGGGGTTGGCATAATTAATGTGGAGGAAGCTCAAGAGGCTCCTCAACAATAAAGAGGGATTTAAGAGGTTAAAGCCTCAGGTGGTCCCTACCACCATAACCTCTCATGGGAGGGTAGGCTCGGGTGGTCCCCACCACCATAACCTCTCATGGGTGATTAATTCAGGTGGTCCCCACCAATGAAACTTCTACATGGTAGCTCAAACAAATAAAATAAAAATGTTACACAATTTTCATTTTATTTTATTATTTTACGAATATGTGAAAAGCTAACATCCATCCCCAACCTACTATGGTAAAGGTGAAGGTGTGAATAAGTGAATATCAGCACTACAAGTTCAATGGTTCCCTCTAATTTTAATTCCAAGCACCAGTTAAAAATTTAGAAAATGCCACTTGCACGTTTACTAAACGTACCTGAAAAAAAGTTCAGAAAATTATTAACAGTCACCCTCGACCCACATCAGTCAAGCATAAGCTCTGTCTAAGTGAAACACACCCCGAAGAACACAACGGTTCTCTCATATTTCCAATCTGAGTTACAATTTCAAAGTTATGGATTTTTATAATAAAATAATTGTCATTTAATTATTTTATTTACGACCAAAATCTAACTTTCACTTGTGGCCCGCACCAGCCAAAGTTATTATATGATTAAATGAATTATACCTTCACAAGTTCATCGGTGTTCTCAGATTTTAAATCAGACCAACTGTTTGTGAGTTAAAATAATTTTAAAAATAAAATAATTTATTTAATTATTTTATTTACAGTTATGCAATTTTTGGGTTTTCTCATAGGAGGCCCGCGCCGACTAAATTTAAGTCACGCCTAGGGTAAACCCGCCATCCTTAATATAATGGTGACCTTGGATTTCAGATCCCAGTACCGTTTAAGAGATATTCCACTTTTTTAGGAAAACTTCTTTTGCGCAATATTTATAGTTTAATAAAACTTCGACGAACCATTCCGGGTACTCCAGGCCTTTAAATCATGCACTGTCAGATTTGGCAGTCTCAAAATAACTCCACATAATTTAAAATAATACTGAATTTCCGGGACATTACAAAAACCAGGTTGAAACTCCCAAAAACCCCTCAGATCTTGTTACATATCACCAACACAACAAAGTATCCTCATTATTGGAATAACCTATTGAGATCTATCCCTATAAAAATAGATATATGAATCAAAGAGTGTGATAAATAATATATTTATGGGAAACCACTAATAACTGTGACTTACAATGACATATGGCCTTCAACACACCATCATTTTACTACATATGACTCCATGATTAAAGGGTTTAGTCTTCATATTATTTTAGAGAAGATAAAACATAGTTCATATTGAACTAGGGGAAATTGTGGTTAAAGATAAATTACTAGTGAGACCCACAATTTTTGGATTTAATTTTCAACCATGCATAGTTTTGTTGTAGGGTTAGGAAAATCATGTACTAACCATGTATATACCTCAGTCGCTAAAACCACAACTTCTCTTAAGTGGACACAAGGTATTGATAAATATTTTTCATAGTCATGAAACTACCTAGTACCCTTTTCTATAATTTCACAGTTCTCTTTAGGCATTTCATGGTTTGTACTAATCGTGTTCCAACCGTGAACCTCTATAAAATCCCCCAAACACTCCAAATGTCTATAAAACCATCCAAAACATCACCCAAACACATCAAATAGTTAATATACATAATGAAATGGGTACATACTTGAAACCAGGGGTGCAATATTCCCCCATAATTTTCATTCCCATCTCTAGAATGTAGAAAATAATTATTTTCCTAAAAGTGTTCGGGCCATTAGTTGACCATTTCTTTTTCCCATTCCAAGTTTTCCTCCTTAATCTGACCTTGTTTCCAAAAAACCCAAACTATACCAATTATTTTACCATGAAATACTATCTATTTCTTATCCAAGTTATATATAGTAATATGAAACCATGAATCATATAACTATAGTTAAATGTGATACCATAAAATCACATGGTCTAGAATTGGCTAATACTAGTTCATCTAATATACATGAAGCATATTATGCACTGAACTAAATGACGGTTAAAATTCCAGCCAATATTCTACCTCAGAAACACTTTAATATATCTTATTGTCCCTATGTATCATGTAGAGAACTTTCCCTATTTACCAAGACAATAATGCACACACATTGGAGATAATCTCAAGATTCCATAATCACTCACCTAAAATGAAACCTTCCATTAATGATGATCCACATAATAAATTCTGGTGAATCTGAAACAAGAAAATAATTTTCATATTCAACTAAATCTTCTCAGTTTCCTCTTGGATAGAAATATATTCAAATAGTGTATTCACAAATCTTTCCACCCAACAATATTGAGAATGATAGGGAGGCCCATAAAATGATTCAAAAGGATCCATCTATATCGTGGCCTGATAACTATTGTTATACATGAACCCCAACAACAGTTCATTCTCTTCCCATGGTCCATAAAAATCCATTACACTGGCCCATAAAAATTATTCCAATAATTGTATAATCCTTTTAGATTGAAAATAAATCAGAGGATGCACACTATACTAAATGTCCAATGAGTCCCAAGGTATTTAAAGGATTTCTTGAAATGAGATTTAAAAATATGATCTCAATCCAATACTATTAAAACTGTTATATCATACCTATTTAAAACTTCTCAGATATATATTTTTCATAATTCCTCCACCATGTGAGATTCAGAACTAGTGATGAAATTGGATTACATTGTTAGTCGATCCACAATCACCTATAGGGTATCATGTTTCATAACTATTTTAAAGAGATATGTAAAGAAATTCATAGCTATATGCTCCCATTTCCAAACAGGAATAGGTAAATACTGCAATATAACTTCTAGTCACTAGTTCTCTTCTTTTACCTACTGAAAAGTGAATCATATTAACATAAACTGAACCAACAAAATTTTCATGTTGACCCACAAAAACTATGATTTCAAAGCCCTATATATCTTCTATATTCTAGTATGAACATCACATATCAAATTATGGTATGCATGGAAAAGTTATTTGTGACTAGACAACATAATGACCATATGACCTCAAATCTAAAAAATTGAACTCCCATCCAGTTTCTATCCCATAGTTGTCTCCCTTCCATTTAGTGTTGACCTCATAGAAAGACATTCAGAATCAGATGTCTATTTCTATTTAACTATTTGAACCCATCAAGAATAATAAAAATTGGAATTCAAACTACATTATTACCTCAGTCATCACATTCAAAGTACATGTTGGAAATAATTAACAACCACTACCCCTAATCTGAAGCCTCTTTCCCCAATTGACAATATGACTTTCCACATAATTCATCTTCTACCGAATTTCCTTTACCCGATGTATACCTGAAATCAAATTTTTACATTTGGAGATACCCCATCCATCTTATTTGTCTCATATTCAAATATTTTTGCCATAAATTATGTTTCAATATCTTATGATATGAAAACACTAATTTTTTTAACAAATAGGTAATGATGTTATGTCATCAAGGCTTGGAATACAATAGATAAATGCAAATCTTGTGTCTGGTATTTCATCTCATGAAATCATAAAAAAAATGATCTATAAACAACAATATGATCTCCCTACATAATAAAACATCCCAACCCTGACTGTCAAGTATAACAAACACCACAACCCCATGTTTGGATTTTGGAAAAATCATGATTGGTGTTAATGTAAGGAGAATAATATGCTTCTGAGAAGACTTATTACATTAATTGTTCTATTGAAATGGGAAATTATTCCTTGTAAAAGATTTCAATGGATTATTGTCATGAAAAAACCAGAACAAATCATCAATAAAAACTACCGGACCACAAAAATAACATATATTAGAGACAATATTTTGTAGTTCCTAAGAGATAACAACTTCTATCTTTTATAGATCCTTAGAAACAACACATTTAGAGAATACATGGACAAGGAAACAAACCTCTTGGATAAAAAAACACGCTTTTATTATATTTCATATTTATTATGATCCAAAACAATTCCCAACATTGTCAAAATATGTTTCTCAAGTTTATCCCTTATCTATGAATACACAAATATGTCATCCAAAACACCACCAGAAATAAATATATTATCTTTGAAATATTTGAATCATCAATTACATAAGTACTTTTGGTACATTTTTATGACCAAAAGTCATAACCACATACTGGTAATAGAAATATCTACTCTTAAATGCTATTTTTGAATATCCAACATCTAAACCTACAATTGGTGATATTCAGATCTCGTGATAGTATTTGAAAACTGATGGTCTACCATCAATTGATTGAACAAATAATAAATTCCTTGAATATGAAAAATTCTTTATCTTAACTTGTTTAATCTTATGATTTTCCAAATAAGTTTGAATAGTTCCATTATTTTTTTCACCAATATGATAGGTGCTTCCCACATAGACATGTCTGACTGAATGATCCCTTTTATTTCTAGATCTTCCAACTGAACACTCATTTACCTTAATTATATCAGGTCCATCCTATAATATAGATGGGAAATATTGATGGTCCTCATAATGGGATTAATCATAAACTCCACTTATTTTGTGGGTGGTAAGCTTAAGAAAATTTCAGGAAAGGAATCCAATAAATGATCAACGACAAATAGAGAACAACTATTCTTGATCTCTTATATATATGCCAAATTCAAATATGCGTACTATTATGATAACATTCCAACTACTAGTTCTAACATGTCAATTCCACTAGAAATCACATTTAAGTGTCCCTTAATGATATAATCAATGTCATAATCAGTTATAAATATATCCTTTTACGTATAAAAATCGATGTGTGGCTTGAAATTTTAAACCAATCTATACCCTAGATTATGTCATAGAGATCCATATTAAGAACAATTAAATAAAATATCAAATTAAATCCATCAATATTTATATGACATTATTACCACATAATGGTGTGACATTATGTTTGACCAACAAGAGTTTTAGGTTTCAAAATAGAAGGAATCATCTCTACATACATACCCAATAAATAAAAAACCTGAGTATCCATAAATTAATTGGATGAAACCATGTAAAATAAATATTTCATAAGGTTAGATTTTAAAATAATTTTACCTCTCACAATCTATAGTTTAGTAGGATCATCTGCAGTCTCTTACATAGCTCCAATTAAATTCTTACTCACTGCACTTTTTTGCTTCATTTTCCTATCGAAATTTTACTACCAGTGGAGTCATGGTATTCCAAGAATCACCATGGTTATCTCAATTCTACTGATGAGGAGTATTCTAAATCCCTCTCATTATCAAATCATTCTTGGTCATCAAAAAATGAAATGTTAACCGAACACACAACCTTGGAGCTCTATAACAATATTACTCAAGATGCCTAATCTGGTTTAAATTTTGATTTGTTGTATGTGGTGCCATGGAATTTCACTTAAAGTGGTCCAAAAAATCATATTGAAAACATTAAATATTTCTCTTAAGGTTTTGAGTAAGATTCACTAATCCAACAGAATGATTTTTATTCATCCCACTACCACGTAAATAGGTTCCCATATTCCTCTTATTCCCAACATTAATGTACCCACTGCTTTCCATAGGTATCGACATTCCCCCTCTACCCATAGCTCTAGAGATGTCCCTTCCCACCAATATCAAACTATTGAACACCTCTATATAATCATTACTCAATGCATAGGAATAATCAAGTGAATATCCTTCCACTACCCTAAATTAAAAATATGTTCCTTAGTGAACACACTAGAGGAAAATTTAGGTGCAAAGTGGAATAAATTCCTAAATTTCAGTGCATATTTTGTCACTAGGAGACTTTCCTACTTCAAGATGAAAACATTAGTCATTCTAGATATCCTAAATGATTGAGTATATAATATTCTATTGAAAATTTCTTCATATTTTTCCTATGAATTTCCTTGGACTAATTTAGCTAATCTACCAATTCCCATAAATAGTGTGTGAGGTCTTACATCATGTAAATCTCCATCTTTTATTTCATCCATGTTTAAGTGCCAAGGAAGTCATAGAATTGATTCATGTTATTCGGCCACACCTCTACATTATTTGGATCTAAATCTCTAAAAATATGGATGGATTAAGTTTCTAAAACTAAACTAAATGATCAACATTACTTGTTTTATCCTGGTGGTTCCCTCAATCCACTGCCTAAAAATCCTAGAAAATACTCTAAACCAGCTGTTTGTTGACCTGTGACTCAAGTGAAACCAAATTCCCAACAAAATAATTTGGTTGGTTTCTATGATGCCTAAAGAGTTCCATTTTATAAATCCAAAACAAAACATCATAATTTTTACTCTCTAGAAACATAAGTCTTAACAATCTGAAATTTATCACATCACAACTATCTCAAAAAATCATTTAAAAAATCAACAGTTTCAAATTTCAACCCCTTTTCTAAAATTCAACCATGATTTTGAAAAGAAACCCATTTTGAAAACACCATAAACATTTTGTTTAAAAATTATAATATTTTAAAAAAATGTAAATGTTTTTAAAAAATATATAAGTTTGCATAAAATCTTATATCATTACTAAAAATGAAATATTAACTCCTAGTGGGAATTAATTTCTAAAATGAATGTCATTCTGTTATCATTGGGTAAACTCATGACAATAAAGTAAAAAATCCTCCATGTGTCTCCAAACACCTATGTGCACAACTCCTAGTAACTCTAGGTTCAACATAAATATGTTTGATATTCCATTTTATGCTCTAGATTTTAATATCCTATGATATAACAGAATGATACCATCCCAAATAAAGGACTAATGAAGATTTATTATCAACTCCAAGAATAACACAATTGATACCCAAAGATCAAAAAAATGATACCATTTTATAAATGATTTTAAATAACAATGTTTGATTTCATTATCTACATCCCTCCCTACCTTATTGGGTTCAGATGGTGGAAGAATGTTACATGGATTTTGGTGAACCCCCCAAGATAAAAAAGTATGAAAATAAATTCTAAGGGATTCAATACAATTTGAGTACAATTTTATTTTGTGAAACAAAACACACCAACAAACACCATAAAAGAAAAATACTATATAATTCTTCCTAAAAATTTAGTAAAACTAAATGTATAACAAAAAATATAAAACTATAACAGAGTAGCAAGAGAAACCAAGACCAAAATCAAAATATAATGCAAAAGACAAAATCAACAAAACTCAAAGACTCCATGGAAGTTAACACGGTTATTCTTGACATCCTCCATGATCCAAATCCAAATAAAAAACCATGTATCATGAATAGTCCCTAAATAAATATGATTCTATGACTTTACCTATGACTTGATAAACGACATCTTCATGTACTCCAAAAATTCCATACTAGGGGGTGAGTAATGAAACCCAGTTGATTTTCCCCGACTGTCTTCCCTACTCACAACGCTTGGATAGAAAATTTATGCACATTATGAGAAGCCTAAAACATACTATAATCATGAGTGGTGAGTCATCCGCTCACCAAGCCATCACATGGTGAACCATTTTAATGTGAGAAAGTTCATTCTCTTATTCATCCCACTCATGATGGAGAAAAATTCATACACTTTTCCACCCTGAATGAATATGAACACACACCAACCGTTATGAAACAAAGAAATTATAAATCAAAGTTTTTTTAAAAAAATCAATAGATCATTTATTTAATTGAAAACATCAACATCTAACCATCTTTATAAATCAAGACAATGTAACATTTAAAATTCATAATTATAAATCCTTAGACATAGAACATTGTACAATAGTAAAATTTCAAAAATCCATGAACCATAACTAGATATGGTTTCTACCATTAATTTCACATAAATTTCGTAATAATATTCAATCCATTAAACCAGTTTAAAATAAAACCTTTTTTTTCCAATAATAGTATTTGAGAGTGAATCCTCTTACCTTATAAACTGTGGAGAAAACAGAGAAAAACATGAATAATTCCACAAAATTGGATTGAATATTCAAAAACCATCATTTGATATCGTGCCACCTCAAGGCCCTCAGGGCCTCCGGATTTGTAGTTTCACAAACAGATTCTACAAGGAACCACTCCAGAGGAGGAAAGAGCAGGGCGCCTCCACCAGAGTAGGGCTAAATGGACTTTTAAAGAATGAGAGGGAATGGTATTTTCCATCGGTATCATGCCTGTGCACCCATGCACATGGAAATGCTAGCCGAACAGTCATGGAAAGTTGGATAGATGATCATGATGCAGATGATGGGGAGGAACAATTTCAAGTTGTCATAGTCTGTATGATTTCCTTAAGACTTACGGGTTATGTAATGTCTTCAAGCCTACGAACAATGTAATTACTAAGCCTATGGTCCTTTTAAGGGTTCCCCCTCATCCCTTTAAAGGGGGGTTATCAGAAAATCATTAAAAAAAGAAGGCCTTCAGTCCATTAAGACATCATGATTGGGATAAAATATCATGGATCTATCCTTAATGGACAAGATTTATGATTATTGGATAAGTAATAAGTATATATCTAAAAACACCAATAAAAGATATTTTCCAATAAATCCACCCTTCAACACAGTATGATTTTCTAGTAGATCTACCTCAGATCGAATGGAAGAGTCATCACATCAGTTAAGAGGAGAAAAAAAGAGAGTTAGGATTGACCTAGGGAAAACAAATTGGTTTCATGTATTTATTTTTGAGATACACAATTTTAGGATCTAACTTTTATCCATTAATGGTTAAGTCACACAGTATGGAAAACCACATGGTAACTATACATATACCTATGTCTGAGAAAGCATGGTTTCTACTCTGTTTCATTATGGTTTTGATAAAACTGGTACCTAATCGTGAACCTACCATGTTTCATCTTTTTAATTGTTTGTGATTCATTGTAATAGATTCATGATTTGTACAAACCATTCTCCAACCTTGAACCACTAGAAAATCAAATAAAACACTACAATAGTCCTTCAAACCCTCCTGAAGTTCATCAAAAAACTTTACATACAAAAAAAATATGGAAAGTTGAAGATAATTGAAATATGGGTTTCCAAAAATTCATTAAAATTTAATATTATCAAATCTGGACAAGTATAGACAATTCTTTTTCACACTAAATTTAGGAGTTCATGTTTAGGGATGACGTAGTTTGTACCATAGAGTGCGTTTATATATCATTTTATTTTATGATATTGTCTTTATTTACCACTAATAAATTATAATTTATTTTTATCATGAGATTTATTTTTATTTTTTTAATGTTCCCTCATCTGATATATGTTTATATAATGTGGTTTTTCAAAGATGAAATAACGAAGAAGATATAGGAATGAACCAATAGTAAAACATCATTCCAAATAAAAAAACTAAAATGGTTAGAATTGGAATTTTGTATTTTTTTAATTTTACGGTTCAGTTGAAAAAGGCTATTAGTGGTGGAACAATCCATGTTAGAGAGACACCAAATTCACCATAGTGGAACACATATATAAATGATAATTTTATGAAACAAAATCCTCCAACATTCAATGGATATTTTTTCCCAATGGACTCTAAAGGATAGATTAAATATTTTGAAATGATATTCGATTTCATGGGTTTTTGATATCATCCATAGTTAATTCTTGAATTTTTTGTAGTAGAAGTCAATAATTAGTTGTAAATTGTAAGTATTATTAGCGAATGAGAAGTGATTCATTCCACAGAATATGATGAATTTTACAAATATTTTCCTTTAGAAATATTTTCCTATGGTTTCAACATAGGATGGAAAAGTAATTTTTTTAAATGAGAAATAAAGAGAAAGATTTAGTGTCTACAAA
This sequence comes from Viscum album, assembly GCA_963277665.1. Taxonomy (NCBI): domain Eukaryota; kingdom Viridiplantae; phylum Streptophyta; class Magnoliopsida; order Santalales; family Viscaceae; genus Viscum; species Viscum album. The sequence goes on from CAUJRU010000581.1 coordinate 309,511, forward strand.
TGTTACCAAATTCACCAAATTGGTAATGTACACAAAATATTTATTCTAGGATCTTGATAGTTTAATTAAGTGATTTTTATATGATTGAAGCCAAAATACTAAATGGAATTAATTTCTAGTCAATTTTAATGTTATGATAAACCTGTTTTATGTGATGAGATCATAGAAAGGGAGTTTTTCAATAATCATATGTCTAATGAAAATAGTATAGATTTTTTTAGGTGTCTAGAAATGGAAAATAATCCATCAAGGAAATTCGATGGTAATAAATCGAGGTTTCATCTTGTGATATGTTTGGTAACATACTATAGAAAAAGACTTATAAGATATGGGATGTTATTTTTATGTTTTGTAGGGGTTGACATGTGTCTTGTGGCTTCATAAAAAATAATCATAAGAATGACCAAAAATAAAATGTTCAGAGTATGATGTTTTAATTATAATGAAATGGGTAATTTAGTATGTAATTAATTGAAGAAAATACCAAAGGATTGAATTCATCATGATCACATGTAGTTTCATATAGAAAGACCACGTAAAACTGTCTTGTTAGATGTAATAATATCCATGTGTGGGGTATTATGAACATTAATTTTTTATTCTGATTCTTCCATTGTGTTTTTGATATATTATCTACACATTATTTCATTGCTGAGAAATTATCTAGTATATTAGAAATTTCTAATCAAAATATAAAGCAAAAACTTTTGGTAAAAACACATGGGTTTGGTATCAAGGAAAAGAAAAATTATAATTATCTTCCTATTATTTTATGAAGAAAATATTTATCAAAAAATCTCGTTGTCCTTATATTTGTGGAGTTTGATGTTATTTTTTTGTATTGATTGTCTTTTTATTAATTAGGAAAATATATATTGTAAAAATGAATCTTTCATTTAGGAATGATTTAAATTTATAAAAAAAAATAATTTCTACACTTAATAACATACAAAAAAGTAAAGAATTTGATTAGAGATGGAAATGCATGTTATCTAGAACATATTGTTGAGAATAAGGAAATAGTTGAAATTTTTTGTTATTCCTATAGTAAATGAATATATAGAGGTATTTCACAATCCATTTTCAAGTCTTTTTTCCAAATAGTGAGATTAAATTTACAATTAATTTAGGACATTATTCTAATAAAGTATCAAAACCACCTTATTGATTGCCAAAAGTAAAAATTATAGAATTGAAAAAACATTTACAAGAGTTTATTGATAAATGATTCATTTATAATATGACATCAACATGGTTTTATCCTATTTTTTATATAAATAAACATGGTTTAATGATTATTTACATCGATTATAGAGTATTTAATAATAGAAATATTATGAATAAGTTCATATTTCATCATATAGTTGATTTTTTTAATTATATATAGGGATATTAGTATTTATCGATGGTCTATCCCAGTTATGGGTATCATTAGCTAAAGATAAATGAGGATTAAATTAAAAATAAAACACTCTAGAAAATATATGGGAATTACCAAGTTTTGGTCATTCCCTTTAAATTTGAGAATTTTCTAGTTTTATTTATGGGCCTTGTGAATAATGTTTTCTATGAGTTCTTGGATAAAATTATTGTTGTTTTTATTGATTCCATTCAAATATATTCTAAATTTAATGATTGTCATGAGAATAAATTTAATGTTTTTCTAATAACATTAAAATAGATTAAGTTATAAGGAAAATTTAGTAAGTATGAATCATAGTTCTGATAGATTTATTTCATTTGATATATTTTAAATAATGATATATTAACTATTATTCCAACTAAAACTATTGTGGTTAGTGAGTGTTAATGAACTAAAAATGTAACAATGATTCACAGTTTTATTGGATTGAAATGATACTACTAATGAGTTATTAAAAAAATTTATAACTTATGTATCCAACTAACTAAATATCCTTGATAAGATGATAAAATCATTTAAATGAATTAACATGATAAATGGTTGAAATAATTGAATAAAATAAAAGTGAATCCTCTAGTTTTTCACTATCATAATATGATGATGAAGTTTTTATCTACAATTATTTTTATTTGAAGGTAATTGGTTGTCTTTTTAATTTTAATGATCAGGTAATTTCTTATGAATCATGACAATTGAATCCTGATGAGCCAAATTGTAATACACATGAAATTGGATTGGTATTTTAATTGTTTTAATTAAAAAATTAGTGAAATCATTTTTATATAGTGAAATGTGAAATATATAGTAATTATAAAAGTATGATATATATATATATTAAAAAAAATATAATTATATAAGATATATATAATATGTATGGGACTAATTAAGAATTATGATGACTCGGTTCAATGTCATCCACAAAAATAAAACAATGTAGATGATGATTCATGTTGAAACGAAAATACATCATTTACCATTATAGGAATATAATATAACCCATTAGTTAAGTATTTAGTGACTCTTGGTCATGAATTTTTACTTTAATTTTATATTAGGTTTAATTGTAGTTTTCATTAATAGTAAAAAATATCAAATATCAATAGGATGAGCATGTTTTTTTTGGAAAAGGTATAATTGTTGTATAAAGGTGATTTCTTGGAATCTAAAATTGACAAAGAAGGAGTTTTGAGATTCAAAAAAGTATTATGTGTTTCTTGTGATTCCTAGTTGAGGAAGATATTATTTAGGGAAGATTAAAGATATCTATTTTTTAATTATCCTGATATCACTAATATATAAGGATCATTAAGACCATTTCTAGAGGTATGAAATGAAAAGATATATTGTTTAATTGACTCCAAAATGTTTAAATTTTCAAAAAGTTAATGTATAATGAAAATTAACAATGTTTGATGCTTTATCCTATACTTGTTATAGAATAGAAATGTAATAATATATCCATATATTTCATGGTTGGATTATTAAATAAATCTTTAGGTAATAATGAATTATATGACATTGTTGATCATTTGAATAAATATAAATATTTTATTCTTATTTTATGAATTATATAATTGGATCATAAATTTTCACAATATATTAATAAGATAATAATTTGGAATGGTGTTTATTTATATGTTGTATCTAATCGTGATCCTATATTTATGTTTAATTATTGGGAAATCCTTTAAACGTCATTGAGCACTGAATTGGATTTAGGTATATTTTTCATCCTCAATCAAATGGAAAATAAAATTAAAAAAATCATTATTTAGAGGATTATTTTTGATATTGTTCTATTGATTAATATGGATTTTGGGATTAAAATCTTTCACCTATTGAATTTTATTTTAATAACCATTTTTATTCAAGTATAAAGAAACATCATTCATGGAATCAGATGAAAAGTGTTGTCCAACTCCAGACTGTTGGGATGAAGTTAATGAAAGAAGGGTTTTGGAACCAAAATTGGTTAATTAGATGGTGTTGAAAATTTAGGTTCTTTATTTGTATATTAAGGTAGCTTTGAGAAGGATGAAAAGATATATGGATAACTGGAGGAAAGATGTTTTATTCAAGGAATGTGATCATGTTATAGTTAATGTATCTCAAGGAAATTTTTGATTTGTTTTTTGTAATAAGGGAACGTAATGTCCAAAGATCATTGGAAAATATGAAATTCTTGGTAATTTTGGATTGGATTCATATTGAGGGATTTTCCTCTGAGTTTCACTCAAGTAAAAGACGTGTTTCATGTTTCATTAGTATGGATTTATATTCTAGATACATCCCATGTTTTTACTCCCAACTTAGTTCAAATTGATGAGAAGATTTATTATGTGGAATAACATGTTCGTATTCATGACAACGGTGAACATGTTTCATGAAAAATGTGATTCCCTTGGTTAATGTTTTATTTAAAAATCATATGATTTAAGGTGTTGAATAGGAATATGAAAATTCCATGAAGGAAAAAACACCCCAACTTGTTAAATATGTTAATTATTATTATAAGGATAGAATTTAAAAAAGGGGGGAAAATATGAAAAACCAAGATATATTAATAATAGATCAATTTTAATCTATATTTAAAATTTTTTAGTGATATTTTATATATCTATATTCATTATTTGAACAATATATAATTTCTCAAAAAAAGAATATAGTTTTATTCAAAATAAATTGAGTTTATTGCATTATATTATATTATTCGTAAGATTATTTTCAAAATTTTCAAATATTAATTTATAAAAAAGAATAAAATGTTTACATAATCCAGTCAAAATTACCTCATAGTGATTTTTGAGATTTGTTTAGGAAAAATTAGATTTTTTGGAAAATAGAAAGAAAATTACGATTATAAGAAAGCAATATTTTCATTTCAATTACTCACCAAGGATCATTATGTTATATATTTTTCATTATAATTATATTAGTTCCTTATAATTATAAACAATTAAAATTATATTATTATTTTAATCATTATATATTAATTTGGTATAAAAATATATTTATACTTAATAGGAATTTTAACGGAAAATAGTTTTTCATCGCTTTTTTGCATGGTCATTTTAAATTTCATTATTAAAATTAAAGAAATTTAATTTTATATAATATAATCCATATTTGGAATAAAAATAGATATAATTTTTTAATTATTCCACATTCAATTTTTCTCATCAAAAATAATAACTTTTATAAAAATTTCAGCTACCACGGTAAGTGTAAGAATAGGATAAAGTGGTTAAAACTACAATTTTAAGGGTTTAAATGAAATAACAACCTATATAAAACCTATTTAATAGTCATATATCTACCCTATCTCATCTCATATTTTAATATGATCGATTTTAGTGAAAGTTTTCTTGAGAAATAAAGTAATATATCTTAATATTTAAAAAATTCACATGTGTTTCATGTCAGTCACTTATAAAAAGAAACCATGTCTCCTCTCCTCTCCACATTTCTAAAAAATATTAGATAGTAAAATCTCCAGTTTAATCCTTTCTTAAAATAACTCCATACATATTGGAGGGGATTTTTTATCATAATACCTTCCAAGGAATGATTCAGGTGCAAAACATAAGAAGCTTTCTGAAAAAGTATTATACTGTTTAACCAAGTGTTTTCGTTTTTTATTTCTTCTTTTACCTCATCCTAACCAATCTCAAACATTATCATATAACCACATTATTACTTACCATAAGAATAAATTCAATTAATTTTATGTTATAACCGTTTTTCTTCCACTTAATTATTTAACTAAAATTAAAAATATCACTCATGCATCTGTGAAAACTACCACATAACGAGATGATGTATTTCATTTTTCATCCTGAAATATTATGGTGGCTAATAGTGATGGATAAAAATTAAACAATATGATATATATGATATAAATATTGTTATATAACTATAAATAAATATTATTATTCTATATCTACCATTCAAAGAGAAACATGAATGTTGCTAGAGTGTACATGAATAATATTACCTCGAAAACCAATGTAATTTATTTATCATTATATCATCACATGAATATTATAAATACGTGGATATGAAAAATATAAAATTTGTGATATAATTAAAATTATATACTCATAAAATAATACTTACATTGTTTCCCTTATTTTTAACATAAATTGGAAATGTTACCCAAGTGCACCTATAAACTATTATCTCCATGATTGTAACAAAATTCAATTTTATAAACACCTAAAATAGTTCTTTCTAAGAGTGTAATTATATGAAAATGAGATTATAAATTATATAATATAGTTATTTTAGACTATAACATACTTTAAATCCTTCTGAAAAAATAATTTCATTTAGTTTATTAGAAAATTAGGTTATAAATATGTATTAAAAACCCATAGATAATAAAGACCCTTCTAGTTAATGTTTAATTTTTTCACAATATAAAACAATTAAAAATAAAAATTTATTATATTCATTACAAATATTCTTGAATTTGAATTTTAAATCATCACTTATCTCACTCGTTCTAAATCCCTAGGAAATCACATAAAAATATAGTCTCGACACCATAAATCTTAGTAAATGAAATAAAAGAAAGAAATCTATCATTGTGACGAAAACATTAAAAATGATAAAAAGATTACATTTATTACAATATTCATTGATTTAATAAAATAAATAATAAACACTTTAAGACATAAACATTTTTATGAAATGAATATATTTAAACCCCTTATAAAGAGAATAGAAACCCTTTAGGAAATATAGTGCATTATAATCATAACTTCATGTTAGACTCTTGTTATAATCTATGAACCCAGCTAAGTACACTTGTAAAAATTATTTTATTAACTCCCCCTTATTACCATTGAAAATATAGAACAATACATAGTGTATTTGATAGTTATATCAGGCTCACCCGTTGTATAATCTATATCTAGATTAACAGTCTTCTAATAAGAAATATTGGTCTCACCTAGAATCATATATGATTATATTGTACCATATCACTAATAAAACATTTTAATCTTGAACATTTTACTCATAAAACACTTTTAAAACTATTTATAACCCATATATAAAACATTTCCTCGTAAGAAATACCCATTCCTTTTAAAAACACATTTTACAATCTAAAATTCACATAAAAATGTGAAGAAGGGTTTTATTTGAAGAAAAATATATAAGATTATAAATGAATCCAAACATTAAATAATGTTTTTCATGGAACGAAAATATATTTTCTCCATATAAACTAAAATAAAACAATACATTTTCCCTTTTTAAAATTAAGGTCAAAACATTTGGTATAAAATATGCAATAATAATCAATTTGATAAGCTTTGAAATATAGTAAAAAGTGAAAAATATGTCCCTTATATATTATTTATTCCTATAAAAATATTTCCTAAAATTATTTTTTTAATATTAACCAATATTAAAAACACTTAGAAAATAAATATTTAAACCCTTTAAAATGAGGTTTTACTTTAAATTGTCTCTTTCATCGAGTTTGAGTAATGACATATGTTTTCCATAATCCAAAATTACAAACATTTCATAATTATTTACTTTAATAAGAATATTTTTCAATATTATTATTTATTATGTATTTGTTATCTTGTTTTATTCAATTATATAATCAATTAAGTACATCTTGGATGTTCTGATGATATTGAGCTCATATGTAAAAAATGAATTTTTTAATTTTACATTGGTAATAAAGGTAATTATTACATAATATATATAAAAATAATAATTGTGGATAATAGATCATATGATAGAATAAATTTATTTTAAAACCAACCATGAAATATTTATATGAAAAATGAAATGTTTCAAAATCAGTGAGACGGTAAGCCATATATATGCTTGAGTAACGTTTCAATTTTTTGAAGATCATGATATAAAGAAGGAACATATTGTTTTATCATCCCAAAATTATATTGTACTATAAATATATTATTATCTCTTTTAATAAACATATATATATATATATATATCATTCATTTTATGTGGTTATGAAAAATGAATCATATCACATTGTGGAGGTGGTAGTCTACATGTACACACAGATTGTGTTATCAGTTTTCAATAGATGGAATGTTATGAAATAATATATAACACTATCTTTTTATAATTTTAATTATATCATGAATTGTATTTATTTTAATTAAATGCACTATTATTAATACCCATAGATGGTAGTGATGGATAATGGATTAAGTCGTTTCATGAGGAGGTAGTTTGACGTACACACAAATGATGAAATGTTTTCCAATTTGAGGGAAGAGAATATGGATGTAGATAATGAAACTACAATAATTATATATCATTATATTTATATTATTAATTTTATTATTTTATCAGTATTTAATTTTATTTGAATTAGGTAGAAGTTTAAATAAAATGAAAACACTCTATTAAGAACTATACCTCTTCCTCAATCACCCTCTTTATTTTTATACCTAAATACTTCCAAGGATAGTTTTATAACGAATATAAGTACTCTATGACATGAACATGGAATTTGGGGACAGATTTTGTTGGGTATTATCTGAGATAAAGTCCTCAAAATTTGAAAGGAAGAGTTAAGAGGAGGTTTCAATGTTATATGTGAGGGAATGAGAAATCGGGTAATTGAGTAAAGTATGGAAATAATATAAATTATAATTCAATGTTAAATTGATATAAAGGGATATATTTTTAATTTGGGTTGATGTTGGGTATAAATAATCATATATCATAAAATTTGGATATGTTATGGGTTGTTTTCACCCATATCACTTTGTTTTATTACCTAGTTAACTATTTTTTGGATTATCATTGTATCAATATTTTCTACACTAAATGGGTAACAAAAGACACTATAATATGTCTATTGGACCATAAATAGATCATATTTGATATTATAAACCATATCCCATATACTTGGTGCAATATAGGAATCTTAGGAATTTTAAGTAATTTAATAAAATATTATTTATTATAGAAAATCATTAATGTATTTTTTGTAACTATTCATTTAATTTTAAAATATCATGAAAGTATTTGAATTCAAATAAAATAATTTAAAACAACCCTAATATTTTATATCTATTGGTAAAATTTGTGTTAAACTATAACTAACCTAAAAATAGTACTTTTAATATTTTCTAAATTATTTACTTTATTTTTATGCTTCTTGATTATGGACTATGTTGGCCTTGCATAAATAATTAGATAATTATTTCATCACAAAAAAATAAAAATATAAAAATGATAAAAACAATTCACCTTCCAAATAAAAATTTAAAACATAAAATAATTACGTTTTATTCCTATCGAATATTTTATATATATATATTTAAAGTTATAAAGTTACAATTTTTGACTTTATATTATATTAAATAATATATGAAATTTTAAATTAAAAATAGGAAAAAATTGACAAAATGCATAATTTTAGATAAGGATGGTCAAACCCCTATCATATAATGTATTAACGGAAGATATGAGGTTATTTTTTGTCCTTATCGTATTATTATTTACCATAATGACCTAGTTTACCGTTATCGAGGTGACAAATATTTACTAAACATTATATTAATAATTTACAAAAATAAAAGATAATTATTTAGAAAATTTGAAAAACATAATTAAAAATATGGAAACCATATTCCATGTTTAAATTTATAGAATGGGGAAAAAATTAATTTATGATTAAAATACCAAACACAACGAGAACCAATTTATCTAGAAATATGTTTTTGAGAAAAATATACTTATTTATAAATTTGGTATAATGATAAATCATTTGTAATTAATTAGGTTATTCTTAATTGATGGATACATAGGATAATTTAATTTCATATGGTAATTTTAATTTACTTATTTTAATGAAAATAAATGATAGTTTTAAAAAACCAATATTTGTCATTATTCAAGGAAAATCAATCTATTTATAAAAATACCAAAATACACCAATAAACTAATTTAGAAATGATAATGAAAAAATTATACCATTTTATTGAATAATATTTTCTTAATGGTCCATAAATTAGTTATAGTTTTCACTCACAAAATATAAGAAAATCCATTTTTTAAGAAAACATATATTTGAAGCATAAAATGGAATTGTTAAAAAAATTTGTGCATATTTTTTAAGAACTAATCAATAATTTTTTTATTGATATGGTCGTTCATCTCTATTTAATAATGTTTTTAATCTTATTCATTTCAAAAAATTTAACGTATTTTTCATATGTATAGTATTTAAATAATAATATTTCATGGTTTTTTAAGCTCGATGTTTCATTTTCCATATGCTATCAAACATCATTTCTTTATAACATAATTAGATATTAAATTATCAAACACATTAATAAATTACATCCTAATAATTTGAACATGTTCTTAGTAATTAATTGTTCTACATTTGAAAGAATTTTGTTGAAATACCGTATTTTAAAAATGGTTCATAAAACATCCTCTTAAAAGGTGGGAAAAGGAATCAAAAGGTTAACTCGAATAAAACATACTCAGATTCCAAATAGAAGGACATTATTTAGTAGTAACAATATAGACACATATTAAAAAAGTAATTCCAAATAATAATAGATAGGTATAGAGAATATCGATCAAAATAATGTTAATGGTCAAGGGAAATTTAATGACAACAAAACCATAAGATAATTTGCTAGAAAAATTCCCTTGGTTCATCAAGAATGAATTTAATATGTTTTTTTTGTTTCAAGATCATTTTCATATTGTTAAGAAATTCCATGACTTTTCAGAAAAAGAACAAAAAGAAATATAAATAAATAAAAATAAAATTTTTATCCATTAATAATTTTGAACAAAGTGTCATCCTTTCCATCAAATGATATGTATTTGAGATGAAATTTTCATGCCTGATCAAATAAAATCATCTTTAAATAGATCAAATAATCCATAAAAGTATAAAATGATATCCCTATTATCTTTATAAATTATCCAAAACCAAAATTTTTAATATAAGGTTAGATAATTCCAAAACTATATAAACTTACAAATAAATAAACAATACACTAAGCACTAAAATTAAAAATAACTACATAGTGTTCATACTAAATCCTTCCAAATGTAACTAACCATAAAACTTTTGAAAATATTCCTCACCACTTTCGAAAAACAAAAATTGGAAGAATTTGATCATATAATCTAATGTGATTGTGTAACATCACAATGACTTATTTTATAATAAATGATCTTATGAAAAATAAGAAATAAAATTATGTTCTTTAATTAATTTAATTATTAGCTACATTAAATAATTAAATTTATATAATGAACAATTATATTTCAAATTTATAGTTTTCAATTTAATTTAAAATGTAATCAAATACTATTTTATAGTATTATATTTATTTGGGTTTTTAAAGAATTTGAATAAAATAATTATTTATATAAAAAAAAATTAATAAAATATTTTAAATGAATAAATTTATAAATTTTAAAGACAATATATTTTATTTGAAAAATGAATAATGTAATTATGTTAAAATACTAAATTATTCTACTTATAAATTATGATTATATTCAATATAAATATTCTTATTTTAATATTACATATAATTTATGAATTTAATTAATATACTAACTATAATATTTTTTAATATTTTTTCAAAATCTAAAATAATTAATAATTATATAAATATAAGAATAAAATTAATTTTTTTTAAAAAAATCAGAAAAATATAATATATATATATATATATATGAAATTATAATTATTAGTTTGGAATTTAAAATTATGATTAAATTTCTTTTATAAAATTAAAATGTTTTGTTTTCTAAAACTATGAAGTAATGGTAATTTTATTACTAAAATAAGTTTTCATATAAATATATATATATAAAGGAAATGATAACATGGTAACAAATAAAAAGAGAGAATCGTGAAATGGGGTAAATAAGGGTCATCAAACAGGTAGGGACCAGAAAAGGGGATCGAGGAGTCTATCCAAATTGGATCGCTTACCATTGAGAGTAATGGATGTGGAGCACCTAGGGTACTCGAGTAACCTAAGAGGAGTAATTTTATATGTCGAAGGTTTCATCCCTTTTAGGCCAAGCTTCATCTCGACCATTGGTCGATGATTGATCAAACAAGAGGATGTCGAAGGAGATCCAAACATTGTCAAATAAGGGATAGATTGAAAATAGGGGTCTGATTCTGATCAAGATCTATATTTATGGGGTTTCTATTTTCAACATCCAAAGAATAATGGTCTTTTTTTGTAGGGGCTTATATATTTGGAAATACTATGATGAAAAACGATTCTGATTTACCTACATATTGTAATCTATGTTCTCTTCTTCATCCATTATTGTCGAATATTTCTGTTTGTTGATTGCTTCTTTAATGGTAGTTTGATTATATTTTTCCTACTAGAATATGAATATAAGTCATTAATTTTGGTTCAAATATGTATTTTTATTAGCTCTCTAATGTTATTTCTATATTGAATTTTTCAATGTTTTGTGTTGTTTTAATTATTTAGATGAATATGTGTAAGCCAGTATAGGAATATATAAATTATATATTCTATTTTGTGGTCTTATTTAACTCAAATCTTGACTAGAAAGCTATAGTACATCCATGTATCCGGTTTATAGGTAAATAAATTTTATATATTTATTTTACTCTATAAACAGTGGAAGATATGGCTATAAGAGCCTTATTCCATTGTGCTAATGAAATTAAAAAACAATTTTTTCGGAGAGGATGAAAAAGAATTCGATACTAAAATTCTATTTTCTATTTTGGAATTAGGAAAGGGGAATTTTTATTTCTATTATATATTTATGGAGGTCATTTTTCCAGAATTTCATGTCTATACATTTTGAAAATTATATACATATATATATGTAAATACCGATTTTATTTCAAAACAACAAGGATATTTATCTCATGAAATTCCAATTATTTAAGAAATTTAAATTTTTTTTAATTAAGGGTGTATGATATATAAGTGAATATAAATATATATATATAGATTTCATGATACTTATACCTATATATTTTGTGCTCAACTTGAAATTCCATATTTTTATACATTTAATTTTAGGTATCTATATATATATTTCCAAAATTAAATGATTTGATATTAAAAGAAAATTAATTTCCAATCATTATTTTTTTTAATTTGACTTTTTTTACAAAAGGGTGAATTATTTATTTAGAGAATTGATACTATTATAATTTTTAAGTAATTTTAATCTGTCATTCAAAATTATCAATTATTAGTATATTTAATTTTTCTTATTTTTTTTCATTGATGTAAATAATATATGAATATTTTGTTAATAATTTTATGAAATTATTAATTTTACAATTACTACTATGCACACCATCATTTTATGTTTTTATTTATTGGTTTTCAATGTATAATTTCCAATGTTTTGAACGAGATGAAAAAATGAGGGAAATTAAATTTTTTCGTTAGCTGGACAGGTTGTTTTTAAAATCAAGCATCAGATATTTGTCTTTCCAAGAGTTCAAACTATGATGTGAATTTTTTATAAATAAATTAAATTAATTAAGTTAATGTTTAAATAAAAAATAAATTAAATGTCAATTAAATTTAAAAATAATAATAGCTATCCTAATAATAATATTAATTTAATTATTATTATCATTTTTGTTATTATTATTATGGTTATTATTATAAAAATAATTATTATCATACATTATTATTATTATTAGAGTTTTTTTATTTTTTTTTATTTTTATTCAGTTTTACCTAACGATTAAGAAATTGATGGGGAGTCTTCCCTCCCCCCTCATGGAGTGTGACACACACCCGGCCCCTATAACCATACTCGGTGTGACCTTATCTTCAGCGCACTCTCTATGGATGTGACCTCCCACCTCTTGAAAATTCCTTTGAAAAACCCCCTACGGCTTGACCCCTCATTTACCTCATTTTCTAGCAGGTGTGAGACCCCCTAGTGAACCCCCTATAGCACGTGATGACTCACCCAATGCTCCACTTTTGTGCTTGTTTTCTTAGGATTCCTTCCTGGTTATAGTTTGATTCAACACGGTAAGACCTTATCCCACATTCTCCTCCATCGCTTTGGTGATTTTATTCTCTTTCATCACCTGGTATGGTTTTGAACAAACCCCTAATGATGGGGTAATACCTGCTTATTGTGTTTTTTTTCAATAAGGTGTGTGAATGATTTATAATGATCTGTTAGTCCATGTTCCAGCATCTACCACCAAGGGATAGGAAGATGGACTTTATTCTATCTACCACTATTGTTTCATTTAAGGTTATACACTCACTATTTTGTTTTTCACCATCCAATTTAGGGTTTTATGTGATATATGAATCCTTGGTTTTTTTCTAGGCATGCATTTGTATTTACCACATTATGTTAGGGTTCTTTTTAATGATATAGTGAATTTTGATCAATTTATAGGGTGCACATTTGTTTATATATATCGATATATATATATAAAGGAATGTGTGTGTGATTGCAGACCAATTGTGTTTTCTTGCCACCTCATAGGTCAATGTGCTGAGTATTAAGATAGTTCCATCCAAAGATAGGGTCCCTTTCAAATTCCTCCAAATTTATAAATGCATTAATAAATTTCATACTGCACTTTTTTAATATTTAAATTGATACAATTAATTCATTACGTTTAATTCCACGTAAATGTGAATTTATTCTATTTCATGCTTCAAATGGAAAATGTAATAACTGATTGTTTAATAATAAAAATTAGGGTTTTATAATAAAACCCCTATGTTGAGGTTTTCTTTCTTCAATCTAAAAAAATATAGTGATATACATTTATTCTTTCCTTACATAAAACATTGGAATAAATTTTATTCTTGAGTTTATAATTGTTAAATGGAATTGTTGTAAATGACCCATCATGGTTTTTCTAAATGAATCTTTTTCCTTGAAAAATGATAGACGATCCATGATACCTCTTAAGTGCATGGATCAACATGAAATTAGAATTCCCAATGTAGGGTATCTACCCTATTTCCTTTACATCATTTCTTATGTCATTTCACGCCTTTGTGTCACTCGCTATAACCTTCCTATGATGCCTTTTTGTATCTTATTAAATTTTTTGGATTCCTCTATCATGTCGTTGTGGCCTTTTCTTATGTAGAAACATGTTCGGGCTGTTGACCTTGCCTCATGACCACCCATTTGGGTGTACCTAGCCTAAATGACTTTTTTCTTTATTAATTATGTTATAAATGTAATGTGATGGTTCTAATTTAATTCCATTGCTTGAACAAGCATGTTAGATTGTATCATTTAATGTATTTTATAACCTATTGTTTTAGGATGTTTGAAGCCATGTTTTTTTGTTATATTTCTCATGAAAGTGCATCATTTTTATACCCTATTTTATTTTCGTGTTCTTCATTCTATTCATTTTCTAATAAGATATTAATATTATAACATTTATAGGTAATTTTTACATGTATAATTTTGTGATAAATGCATTATTTCTTGTTGATGGCTTGGATTGTTTTTTAATGGCTTGTGTATCTTGTGGTTCATGGTTCTTGTTTGATTAGACTATATTATGTATTTGATTTCTATGTGATATATGTATTGTGCTATTCCTTCTAATGTGTTTCAGATATTATGGTTCACTTGATGCAGGACGGGTGAGAACATGGGTTCTGTATTAGGTACACATGGATGAACTCTCATGATTTTGTGGTTATACCACAACACACAAGGTCCATACTTTGGATTTTCAAACGAGGGCTTCGCGGACGATTTAATATAATCTTGAGTGATACAGGTTCCCTAGGGGAGAAATCGTGGACTGAACCATTGGCAAGATGGCTATGCCATACCTTGGGTGATACTTGGTCCTCTAGCGAGATACCCAGGACGAACTTAGATTCACCATGCCTTGAGGGATACTTAGTCATTCAGAAGATTTCTATGATTGGACATAGTGGTTTTGGATAAATTGAAGTATGTACCATAGTGATACATTCAGGATGGTCTCAGACACTAACACTTTATTTTATTGAATTGCATTGAATTATTGGTTTGGTTAAATTTCTTGTTATATTCTAATTGCATCTATTTCTATTAGAGTGTGAACTTATTAATTTTCTCCCTTTCTTATTAGCATAATTTTGTGATGATATTGGTATTAGACCACAATACTAAGCACAAGTTTGTGGGTGAACCCCTTGAGATTCCTTGTTACTTTTGGATCTGGTAAAAATATTATGCTTTCATAGGCACTTTCTTCTAAATTTTGGCTTAGGCTGAGGTATGTGGTATGGTAAGGGTGTCCGTTTAGGACCTCGAACCAAGTCGCTATTACTAAGTTGTTATTACTAAAAATTTAGTTTATACAGTGCACTTCATAATTTATATTTCATTGTCCAGATTGGGTTAGTCAATGGTGGTGTCAACCTATTGAGATTTATATCTCACACCCCACTCGGGGTGCCATTACATTGGGTTACCCGGGTAGACATTTATTGTTCTCTGAACTACCTGATTTATTTCTTATGTAGTTATTTTTGTACTTGGATGTTAGGAGAAAAGGACTGAGCTTGAGATCATGATGCTCATAGATACCTCCCTTGGGGATTTGGTGTCTTTTCTATATTATTGTACTATGTTGTAAAGCATGTTTTTTTATTTTTTTTATTATGCATCATCACCATTACATGCATTCAACTGTTGTATAATTTGGCATTGGACACTTTTACTAAATTTTGAATTTTTTTATTCTACTGCATTGTAAATTATTTATTACTATTACTTCTCCTATCTGTTCATATTATTATTCCACTATCTAATGTATTACTAATTGTTATTAACACTATGGTCTACAAGGTCATAGTATTCCCCAAAAACACCTTAGTCTCTCACTGCTAGTTGAAAGACTCTAGAATTTCAGGAGACGTGCTTGAGGTCATGTGACCCACCGGTCTGGCCACCATCTTGGAGGTGTGCCAGGCATAGATTGTATAATGTCGTATCATAGGTTGTTATTTTTCCTTATTCTTACTCTTTTGGGTTTCTAGATAGGATAATTGGAATGTGCCAGTTCTTGGTTAATAGTCGTGTGTGGGACCAATCACCCCACATATGGGGAATGACCAAGTGGCCAAGACTGGGAATTAATTTTCATGATTTTCAATATTATAGTTGATATAATTTCACCTCAAGTGATTTTTGTAATTTTAGTTCATTTTGATTTATATAATTTATAGAAATTTACATTTGTCCTAGTTCGGCAAGGATGAAAAAAAGGAAACATCATATTAGTCACACAGATATTCAAATTCCTTGAATAGGGAAATGCCATGTAGTTGCATTTTAGGATGCCTACTGATATGAGTGAGTGCATTTAATGTCATTCCATGTCTTGTAATTATTTAGAACTTGACATGCCTTTATTTTTAGATGGTTTTACCCAATCATTTTAATTAATTTTTAACAGCTGACTTAATTATTATTTCACATTTTTCTAAATAAGTGAACTTTTGTATTTTTTGAATTAAATCTTGTATTTAATCAATTTTTTTAATTAAAATTTAATTTTTGGTCTCTAAATAATTAATTTATTTCTAACATTAAATTTTAGACTAATAATTTTTTTAGTTTGGTCTTTTTAGTCTTCATATTTAATAGTTTAACATATATTAATTAATTAATTAATCATACTATTTGCACATAAATAAGGTAGTTGTTACATTAGAATCTCATACACTTAATATTTATTGATTAAAATAACAAAATATAATTATTCGTTATCTTTTAACAATTCATGAATTTTGAATTTAATTTTATAAACATACAATTTTTATTAAATCTATTTAATTTAATTTTATAAATTAACTAAATTAGTTAATACTAAAATGATTAAATACCCTCCATAATTAATTTAATTTGTTAAATTTATCATTTTAAATAAATTACCTTTTTATATAATTTAACTCCAGATTTTTATTTTATAATATAGTTTCTTTTTAATTTTATGTTTTCGTTTAGTTATAAATTATGTTTTATAAATTGAAGTTAATAATAATTTATTTTATGTTTTAATTTTTTAACAATTTTATTTGAGTTTTTAATCTATTTTTTATATAAAAAAATTTAGATGTATATGTGGCACCATTTATCCTTCACGATAGAATTGTTTCCACCCATCAAGGTTTCATCCTTTATGGTGCTTCCTCACACCTGTTCCAGTCTCCGGCCACCATTTATTTTCCTTCTGGTGGCACCAAACAAATCCTTTGTTGTGACATTGTTAATCGATCACTGTTACATCATTACTCTATAAGTGTGCCATTATTTCCTAGCTTCACTATATCACCTTTCATGCATTTTTGTTCCATTGATGCCTCACTCATCTTCAGTCACTACCATCATATCCTTTCTAGGCCACCGTTTCATCTCACCGTCACTGGTGCCCCATATCTCAAATCCTTCACCCTCATTTCCCCAATATGCTACCTAGCCTTTTCATCGCAACACCCAGATCCATCATCGACATACAAAAAGCTTAACCAATTCAAAACAAGAATTAAACAATCAGTCGATGAATCAAACTAGAAATTTATCACTAAATAACTACAACTTCACCAATTCAAATCATTAAACCCAGTTCTTATAAGAGTTCATCATTTGAATCTGGAGTCGTTGTTCATTGATCTGAGGACCCTCCTTGTGCCATACCCACCAAGACTCACCCTCTGTCTAGATCTGGACTTTTCGTTGTCTGAAGTGAGTCAATGTTGTGTCGGAGGAGAACCACTAAGATACGCTGAGGAGGGTGCACTGTTGGGGGGAATGATGCTAGTAATTAGGAAACTTGTTGGTGTGCGGCTCGTTTTGCTGCTTTCAGATGACCTACGCACTCCTGCTATGTAGAGAAACCTAGTTGAGCTACCACCAGCACCGCCATCATGGAGAAGAAGTCGAAGAAGACCCCCTAGTGTTGCACAGAGAATGGGGGGGGGGATTTATAAAAAATAAAATAAAATAAAATAATACTAAAATAAAGACTAATGTAAAATAGTAATAAAATCAAAATATTAAACCTTAATAATTATAAATATATAATAAATATAATATTTATAAAATAGAATATTTAATTTAATTAACTTTAATTAAACTAAATCAATTATGAATAACATCTAAATTTAATTTAAATAAATTATTATTTAATGTTACATATTAAATAATTGTTTAATAATAAAATATATAAAATAAAATATGTAATAATAATGTATAACAAATTAAACTAATTAAATTTAAATATTAAATATTTTAATATTTTAAATAATAAAAAACATAATTAACATTAATAATACAAATAATTGAAAATAAATAACTTAATTAAATAATATCATTAAATTTAACAACTTTAAAATTAAATATATAATTAATAAAACTTCTAAAATATATATGAAAATAATGACTTATTAAGTTATTTTTCTATAACATATCAATTTAAAAATATTTAAATGTTTTCTTTAATTGTTATTTCATAACTTTTATAATAATATATAATTAATTAAATAAAATAATTAATTCATTTTAATAAATAATTATATAATTTTAAAATATTGTTATAAAAACTTAATATAAAAAATACTAATAAAATAACTTAATAAAATAACATTGTTTAAAAAAATTATTTAATATTATACTTTTTGATAAATTTATATCTATAATAATAAGTTTTTATTTATTTATTCTCTTTGTAATTTTTACTGCTTGTTTTGTTCTTTGTTCTGTAGGTTCGCACCAAGACCTTAAAAATGTCCAGGTGCATTCAACTAACTCACTGGGATTTGGTTACAAGGGAAACTCTAGAGTGACATGTCATTCAAGAAAAAACAGACGTATGTAGTACACTAGTGAAGGACACTTGAAGTCATTTGAAAATAGGGGTGCATGGAGAAGATGAAAGTGATTTTAATGGCATAGTAGCTGTATAATTTTGTGGGGAATCTCATTTTTCACTCCACAACACGATCTTTTTGAGAGGAGAGTTGCGGAGACTCTAAGGATCAGCACTGGAGAAGAGCTAGAGGCTAAGGATCCCGAAGGTACAACATACCTTGGGGAGTTCTTTCTCCCCCATTCATTAATTCTTTTACACTATTTTTGGATGTTTTCAAATCTAGACTTAAATATGCTCATTTTTTATCATCTAACTTAGGAATTTTATACTTTCTTGGTTTTTTCTTTAAAATCTACCCTTTTTTTCTTGTTTGACATCAGAATTGATCGGTGAGATCAATTCTAATTATCATGTAAATTGTTCATACCTAAAATTCATTAAAATAGTTCATGCTTCAACTTAAATTAGTGAGATTAAACTTGATCATAATCTTTTTGAATCATTAATTTCATTTCAGTTGGTGTTTTACAAAGAGTTTTATTTTAACTATATTATTTTTCATGTTAATAGCAGTGGCTGAATTTTGGTGTGGAAAAATATAAAATTAATACCTCTATTTGAGATATCTTCTGGACAAGAAGATATATCTATCTAATCTTAAGGTGTGATTCAGTGAAATTTAGTGGAGAGTTATCTTTTTAACCATCATGTTTACAATTCCAGAGAGTGTTTCATGATATGTGCTCCATTGACCTTACTAATTAAATTAGGAAATGGATTTATTTATATTCTCATACTATATTTCATAGTATTTTAGTATTCTATAACATAATTTATTATCTTATTCAACATTTTTATCTTTACTCCTTTCTCTAATAAAAAAAAAAGTTAAAAAAACTACAAAGTTGTTTATCTCATAGTTGACAACAGTGAGGTTTATAGTTTTAAAAGCTTATAATTCCCTCACCTTCCTTATCTATGGTTGGACCTTATACCACTATGATAGTATAGGATAATAAATTTAATTTTGAGGGCCATGACAACCTCCAACCACATCAAAATATGGATCCAAATTTGGGGTAGAAACGTGCTGATAATCTAAGGGTAAATAAATCAATAAAAAACTTATAAAATTCATAAAAAAAATCAAATAAAGCATCTTGAATCTATTACTTATGTGTACATAGAAATTATATTCAAATTTGAATGTGTTTAAAATCTATTTGAATTTATAAAAAATGGTTGTTCATGAGAACTGGAACCAACCCAGGCCTCATTGTGTTAGTTGTAGAAGTTATGGGCACCCTTCCTTGTGGTTCGTCAATAACTAACCACAACAGATTGATTATATTGAAGATAATGATAAAACATTTGAATCTAATCCTAAATCCCTAACTAAAATTGAATAAATTGAAACCAAATTGGATTCTATGGAGTATGTTTGGAATTATTGGTTTAATAAAACCCATTAAATTCAACTAATTTTTTTTTAAAGAGAAATATCAAAGAATGAAAAGAGTATAAAACATCCTCTTAGTGTTACAAATAAGGATTAAAGAAAAAGTATAATCAGAAATGAATGATAAATAAAGTGTTTATAAATGATTTGAATATAAAGTTAAAGATGATAGTGATTCTGAACTTGGGAAAAAACAACTTATTAATAAAAATTTGAATTTGGTGAACCAAACATGGAAATAACCAATTCTATGAATGAAGAGAAGAACATTGAATATTCCATTAAGAGCTCCAATGATGTTGATTTGGACAATTCTGGAAATTAATTAAAATAGATTGAAAAATGAATCCCAATTCTCTTTATTTTTCTTAATTTGGAGAAAATTCATTGTTTTACAAATTTTGAGAATGAAGTCACTTGGATTGAAATTAAATAAGAAATAGAAAACATGAACATAAAAACACTTCACAAAACATTTCAGAATTTATGAACAATGAGCCTGAACTTGAAATTGGGTATAATCCGAATGAGAACATTAAATTGTATCATTTAGAATCTGAAATTTTTTTTCCTGAACTGAACACTTCCCTTCTATGTTTTGGAACAGAAACCCCAATAATTTATGAAATGTTGTCGGACAAACAAGATAAGGAAATGTGTTTTGAATAAGGTCTAACTATTGATAGTTCACTACCATATTCTAAGAGTAATCACTTTTCTAGAACGTTTTGTAGAGAAACTGAAATTAGTGTTGATCTATTTAGGGATGTTTTTTTAAATTTGAAAAAACTATAAAATGAATTTGTTGAAGTTGAATTGAAGAATATTTTCCCCCTTTATGAATTGCAACACTCAATGGATGTTATTTAAGAAAGGGAGCCTCTTCAAATTGAACATTAAATTGAGGTTGAGCACACGTATGATATATGTAGAATTGATTTGTTTGAAGTAGTAGATGTTGAGTGTATGTTGAGTGATGATGATCTGTTGGAAGACAATTACAATATTGTAAAATATGAATATGGTGTTTGTCAAATTAATTCCCTTCCCTATCTATCACTTCCATAATCAACTAGGTTGGGTGTAAAATATCATCAAGATACTGATAGTAGATTAGAGGGGTAATTATGCTTGATTTCCATTGTACCTGATTCTTTTCAACACACTATTGATCCCCATATTGAACCCACTATTAAGTATTCACCCACAAGTACCCATGAATTTGATTCTGTTAATGTTGAGGTTTAGAGAGATAGCTATCAGTACAATGTCACATCCTTTAATGCTCCCAATTAATTGTTGTCCCTTCTTAAAAATATTAATTTTTTCAAATCAGAAACAATTATGGAAGATGGTAGTGTTATGACCACAATAGTTAAATGGTGTTACCTATGAAATTTTTTAAGTGACAAGAGTTAATTATTTTTTTCCTATGTTTAGGATCCCTCAAATTTCATTTTTCTGATAAAAAATATTAGCATAAACCCATATGGTGGTGCCTATTAAGGAAACTACATCCACCAAGTGTGTTCGTTTAGTTCTAGGTGAGTCCGGATGGGGACTATAAATCTAATGCTGCATAGGAGGAAACCCATGATTGTTTACCTATTTTAAATAATTAAACATGTAATTAAATAATTTATAGATAAAGACTATAAAACATAGCACTTCATGGGAGGAAACACATGGTTCTTCTTTTGTATTCTTCTTTGTTACATTTTTATCTTTGAATAATGTGCAACTTTAAAACATTATTTTTTTAATTCATGTTGCTTCTTTGATTCTTCGCCTTCTTGTTCTGAACTAGGAGTAATGCCACTTCTATGTCATTAAGGGAGTGGAATTCCCTAGCTATAGCTATATTTGGATAATCCTATTCAGGTAAGTGTCTCAATTTCTGTATTAATTTTTCTGCTCCTTTCACTCAAATAAAATTTCACTGATATGTTACATTTATTGTTGTCGTTGAGTCCTTGAATCACTGATGCACTTGATCCATCAATATATTACTATTAGTGATTCATTACTAGTACTATCAGTGGGTCAATGACTATTAATTTAAAAAATTATGCTACTATTTTTTAAAAATTATGAACATTTCCCAATGCTAGAAAATTTTATTACATGTTTTGTTGAAAAATCTGCTACATTTCTTGCAAACTGAAAATAACATCGTGCGCCCACATGTTACATGATATTTCTTGAATTGAATTGAAAATATTTTTTACTTCCTTTATAGATAATTCATGCACTTTCTTGTCAACCTGTTTAACTTTAATAATTATGTAAAACAAATTCATGAACTTTACTGAGACACTTATACATGTCATAGATCTACTAAATTGAAAATTTGTTTTGAACTATAACTTTACAATAATTCTTCTCCACTATGGAATTAAACTTTGGGGAAACTTTTTAGTTTTATGTGTGGGGAGGGGTTCCATTATTCATTGATCTATACTATTCTTAATGAAGGCCCATAAAACTACCACTTCTATTTAATCTTTAAAAAATGGTCAAAATTTATTCAAAAATTTTGCACAATTTTAGGCTTTACATTGTACTCGAATGTGTCTTTCCTAAGAACAGATATCTTTTTGTAGTTAAGATTTTCTTTGATTCTTAAATTAATGAGGTTGGATTATTGTTGAGTGATCAATACATAGTGATTTAAGGAAAATTTTGGTTTATGAACTGTTTCTAAGAGTGATATGTGTAATATTTTTTATGAAGTTTTGATCATAACCATTAGAATTGGAAGGTTAAAATTTTATCTTAGGGTCCTCAGATTTATTTTATTTAAAAAATATCAATTTAGTGATCCAATTTGAATTTTTTTCTTTTGAATGTTTTCAAACTAATGTTGTTTGGGAATCTGGGATCACATGGTGAATCTATGAGACCTCAGATTCTTTCTGTATTTTGTTGATAGAATCCCTTTGTAAACTTTGAATAATTGCATATGCGTATTGCCTATCATAATGATACATGGCTTGGGAAAAATTTAAATAAAGTGTCTAGGTTCAAAAAATAGTTCTTTAAGGTGAGCGGAAATATGAACTCTCAATGAAGAAGAGAACAATCTATTTTTATGGGAAATATTTAGGAAGTATCAATAAGTAGGTTTGAAAAATCATTTATTTTAATTTGGAAAGATTCAATGTACAAGGATCCTCTATTTAGATTTTGACTCAACATTCATTTTAACCCCTCATCAATTTTGAATTTAGTACATAAGCTCGATTTGAAATGAATCTATAAGTAGGTTCATATTTGAGGTAATACATCTTCATTACTTGATGATTAATTACGTTTCATATTACCAATAAGAGTTTGAATTTAAGAAGGATTTATTTGAAAATTTAACTTTAAAATCCAATTGATATGTTTCTATCTGCTGTTTTATTTAAGAATTTATCATAAATTAATAACTATAATTATAAATATTCATTTATTTATTGTCTCTGTGTTTTTACTATTTTTATGTTATTTTTTTGGATGGATCACACCAAGGCCTTAAAAACTATTGAAATAGTGGGACCCTAGACCCAACTATTCAGTTCTTTTGATTACCGTGTCGTGTATATAGTTAGCTATGCATGATTTCATCTTACCATTATAGTGTAGTCTTTTATGCATCCACTATTGAAATGGTAATGTACAAAGATTATTTGTTGTATCGAAAGGTTATAGAAGTCCCCAGACTATAATGAGAACATCTATATACTATTTCATTAATCTTAAATATATGTTCTAAAGTCTAGATACATATTACTGATTGGAAACATCAGATATCTAACCGTCAGGTGCTGGAGGCTCATAAGCATTGAGACTTATTCTCATGAAGTTCACACTTTGTGATCTCTAGTAGTGAGATCATGAGGGCTGACCCACAAATAGGAACACCACATGTTTCAGGTGTCACTGGATGTTTCTGTCTACGATCATGTGTAATGGTCTCTTGACTTGAGATCATTACGTATATTTGTCATTCGGTTGCATACTTTAATGCAAGATAAAAACCATGGCAATTTAGCCGTCGCGAGGTAGTTTGTGTCGGGTGCATCATTGGTGGCATGAAATTGGTTGAATGGTCAAGAAAGGATTAGTCACTTCCAGGTTATGGAAGTAATATATCTCAGGTCATGTTGATATGGATGGTAGTACCTTTATAAGACTATGGCCATGGAAGTCAATGGTAAATCCATAAAGTTAAATCCATAAACTATACTTCCCGAAAAGGGCGATGACACAAGAGTGTGTCATGCTTTATGAGATATTATAGACAAAGAGACTATATTACATAGTATGTGTTCGTAGGTTGGTTGTCACTGTTGTGACAATCCTTATTTCTTCAGGGGCCAGGATGGGTTGCTAGATCCCACTCTTGGTCTATGAATACTATTCACTACTGTCGAGATAAGGGCCTAGAGGTTCAGACACAATAGCGTATTCAAGAATCCTCCCAATTCAGTTGAATAGGATTTTTGGACATAGTGGGCCCCACCACAGGTGTCTGGGATTTTTTCAAAGTTAAATGATCACAAATGTAATAAAGAAATACATATTATTTGAGTTTAGAATAATGAGTACTAAATTTATTTATTAAATGTATTTACGAGTTTTAAGTAAATGAATGAAAAAATATTAATTAAAGAATATTAAATTATTCAAGGTTCAATTAATATTTATGGGAGCAATGTGTCGAATTAATGGCTTAATTATTATCATGTAATATATTTTAATATATTACTAGAAAGTGATAATAATATTTATGACTCAGACAAGTAGTCGTAAAATGTTGTTGATAGTGCGTTAAATATTTGGGGACATCGAAGCAATACTATGTATTTTAATTAAGCACTATAAATAGAAGTTGTGGGGCATTTTGAAAACACTATTCATAGAGATTCTCTCTCCTCTCCTCTCTCCCACACTCTAGAGAGAGATGCTCTGGATCTCAGGATCTTGGATGGAGCCCTCTCTCAGGCATCTCTAGCGAAGCGATGCGGTGATCGTTGGAACGTCGAAGGCATCATTGGTATTCTGTGCTAGAACAGAGACTATGACGATCAATGCTCCTGTGGATTAGTTGAAGTGTGTGTGGATGATCTAGTGGAATTCAACTTCAGATTCTTCGAGCAGTGATCACCAATGAAGATCCTACGCCATTCGTGGTTTTGGATCTAAACCAAGTATTTTATTGTTTATTTTTGTGATTAAAATCATCCATGTGTGGTCCCCGGGTAAGACATGTCTTCAATTCTCCGACGTCGACAAGTTTATGTCAACCTTCAGTGGAAAATTTTTAAAAACCCACATGTTTGGGGATTCCACTGCATGTCTGGTTCCAACAAGTTGTATCAGAGCAAGAGAATGTCTATTTTAATAAAAAAAATTAAATTTTCATAAAAATATAATGAAATGTGTTGATACGGTCCCAATGCCACAAAACGTTTGTTAATATGACTTCGGTTGATCATTCTATGTTCATGTAGTAATGCCCCAACCCCAGTTACCCATAGTCGGTGCATTATTACATAACATTGGCATGATCACAAAAGATCAAATCTCGGAAGACCGATTAGTTTAGTAGCTTTGGAATCATTAGATACATTCATAAAGTTTACAATGCATCATAAAATGGAAACTACAACAACATAGTCTCCATAGTCCACACTCATAACCCCTCATAATATCCCTGCAGGTCTTTCATAAAATACTTATTCACATCCTGGGAAAACTAAAACATTGAAATGGGTGAGATCAGATGCCCAGTAAGGATAACAATATAGCAGAAACTTTCATAAATAAGAATAAACATTTAAGGCAATGTATAACTAAAACTAAAACTTTTTAAACGTGAACTTCAGAATAATATGGCAGAAATAAAATGAAATAATTCCATTTAATTATTCACATGGATATTCTACTAATCCAGTAATCACATGCAATATCAATAACCACTTTCATAACGAATGAATGCATAATGCTAGACTATCATAACCAAGCAGCCAAGGCCTCTTGCCAAGACTACAAGTAAGATTTTTCCAAGTCTTCGTGCCAAGACACTAGTATGTCTCATGAGACCTACCGATGCATCGAGGAGCTGTAGCGGTCTCCACCTGTCACTTATTAAGTCCAATGAATACCTCATATGAACAGGTTTAAACATAACTTAAACCTTCGTATTAAAACTAGCATATGAAATGTCAATACATTCTCCATAAACCACGAATGGTATAAAAATAACATATCCAAAATCAAACATATCACAAAGCCTTCAATACAATATGGATGTTTTGTATCATAATATATCAACTTCAAATAAACTTAAATTCCATCAAAGGATATTGATATAGATGAAATCAAAACTATTTGTGGGAAATATATCTTTTTTTGAAATCATTTAAAAGTCACATAATTATAAAAGAAAACATTTAATTTAAAAATATTCTTATAATATTGTAAGGGAAGCTTTGATGATTTTATAATGGCAGAAAACAGCTGCACCCGCCGTATAAGTTAAAAAGACATTCTTACCTTAATTCTGTCGAAAAGGTTAAAAAGAACCTTGTTTGGAAAACGACGGAAAGATTCCTTTATAAAATTATTATAAAAATTCAAACAAGGGCATAAATAACATTAACCAATATTCTATAAAATAGTAAGAATGTTATGAAATATAAGTTTAAGAATCATGGATATGGATGATAAAGAGGTCCTAGTAGATAATTATGTATAAACAACCTCAGATAATTAAGAGATTGTGAAATAAACCCTTACCTTGTAACTTTCCTTGGTTAAGTGTAGGATAACCTCCTATATAATGGTGAAATAATTTTTATTAAATTATACAATAATCATATACATTAATATGATATCATATATGTTCTTTGAATATTGATTTTTAATAATATCTTAGTATTATTATCGTTTTGGGTATTAACTCACCCGTTTTCTTTTATATATTTTTTTACATAAGCCATGTTTGTTATGGATAGGTTGTATCCTATTCATATCCATAATTATATCAAGTCCTTAAACATTATTTTTGATCATCAAATGAGTATTATAATTTCATGGATACGATGGGGAATGAATCTCATCGCGTTCGTGGAGACGGTAGTCCGTACGTACGAATGAGGGACAATATCATTATTTTAATATTAAAATAATATATAATTGGATGGTATATCATATATACAAAATCATTATCATTTTATATTTATTATTTACATCAATTAAATATCATTAGCATACCCATCCAAATAATAACGTTTTTGAATAACAATTACACCACGACGTGGAGATGGTAAGCCGTACGTACGCACGTATGGTGACATGACATTCAAAGGATGGATAGAATAATGAATATGGTTGTAACATATTTATAATAACATCAAATTATATATACGATATTGGGGTTATATTTTATAAAGTAAATAACAAAGAATGAAGAAGATGATGACGAAAGGAACTTGAAAAAGGGTGATGAAATCATTACCTCTTCTTCGGGTTCTTCCTTTTGATTTGATTAAAAGGGCTCCTTAGGATGGATTTATGATCAAACTAAGGCCTGTAGGTTTATGTGAGGTAAGTTGAGAGATTATTTCGTCAGGTTTTGTCTGAGCCAAATGGGTTTGAAGGTGTGAAGAACTCATTATAATTGGTGTCCTTTTATAAGGTGGAGGAGGGGTTCTTTAGGAAAAACTTAAAGTATTATTTTATAATAAATTCATATTCGGTTTCTAATGGATCCAAAGTGGATTATTCAAAGTCTATGATGGGTATGGGTCTAAATCCTTTCACCCAATAGATTTTTTACATGTTTGTATCATTATATTAACTTTATATTTTTAATTTAACTCTTAATTAAATAGTTGGACATTTACCATGTCACTTTGTATTTTTATATTTTATAGTTAATAAACTTACTATATACCTCCAAGCGACCCCCAAGTGGTACATTAATGACACAAATATCATTATATAAGTCCTTTGACCAAACCATATATTTTTAGGAATAAAATATCAATTAATAATATAATATTTTTTAAAAACTCTTTTATATCAATTTTGACAGTATTGGGTATTTTGTTTTTGATAGTTTCATAACCACATTATTAATTTGAAAAAAATTTATATAACCAATAATAATATTTCATATTAACCTATAAAATTATTGTAATTCATAAAATGTATCAAATTACATTTTTTTTATATTTATAAAATCCATTATTTTAATAATTCATTAATTAAGTAATTATTGCATCACCATTGTGTCATAAATAAATTAAATTAGTTAATGCATAAAAATTAAAAATAAAATAAAATTATTTAGGAAATAATTTTAGATTTCAAATGAATATTTATAATAGAATTTATCTTATGTATATCCTTATATTGAAAATGTTTTATTTATTAAACTTTTATTTTATTTCTTTTAACTCTTCTTTGAATTAAATAATAATAAATGTCCTAATCTAATCCAAGTGGACATAAATGATAATATTTTATTCATAAGGTTGTTTTTGGTCGAGATACACTTGTCAAATATAATTAGGACTTGTGTTAGGGTAATAGTAATATCATTTTTACCCTTAATTACCCCATTTACTTTTAACCGTGGTAAATAAATGTAAAAAGTTACTATTCACCAAAAATTATTTTCTTCTCATTGAACCACATTTTACTCCTTGATAATAACCATGTTTCTCAGATTTTCAAAATTCCCCTCACAGAAGAGTTAAAATTAAGTTTTATGTGAATTTCTAAATTCTCCTAGGAGGTGGGTAAAAGACGGTGAAAAGTTCAATAAAATTTTTAAATATCTAAACTTATTCTAAACTAACTCAAATGAATTACATTGAACATATATAGGTATCATGTATCTATTTTGACCTTAATTAAATTAAATTAAAATAAATAATTATTTAAATAAAAATTTGGTTTTAAACTATAACTCAATGTTTTTTTACTATTCATCAAAAATTGAATGTTTTCAGAAAAATACCAAAAATTCACCCTAAGCTAATTTCTATATTCTGAATCCAAAAATGAAGTCCCTTTTGAAAGATAAAATTTATAAAATTTCAAAAAGTGGGTGTTATTATTCATAACGGCTAGTTTGATTGGTTGTGGTGTGTGTTAGAACTCGAAGATGCATACAACACACACTACTATATTATTCAAAGAGAATCATAGCGTGGATGCATGGGGTTTTACATTCTCCCCTCCTTCAAATAATTTCATCCTCGAAATTTATAGAATACTACTGAATAAAAAGACTCAGGTTTTTCTTCATCATAAGTTCCTCGGGTTCCCATGTTGCCTCTTCCATCTTATGGTTCCTCCATAGAACTTTTACCATGCAAGTCTACCTGTTTCTCAGCACTTGTTCTCTCATATCAAGAATCCTGACGGGCTCCTCATAATAAGATAGATCAATTTCTAGTTCTAATTCCTCGTAAGTGCGTACATGTGTTGGGTCAGAAATTTATTTTCTCAATAGTGATACATGGAACACATTGTGAACTTTAGAGAGATTCGGCGGCATTGCCAAATGGTAAGCTACAACCCCAATTCGTTCTAGATTTTCAAAAGGTCCGATGTACCTGGGACTCAATTTACCTTTCTTATCGAAACGTATGACTCCCTTCCATGGGGATACCTTCAAGAAAACATGATCTCCTACCTAAAATTCAAAATACTTCATTTGGTTATTATCATAGCTCTTCTGCCTACTTTGAGATTCTTTGATGTGGTTTTGGATTACCTTTACCTTTTCCATCATTTCCTCCACCAGTTCTGGGCCTACAAGTTTTCTTTCACCAATGTCATCCCAACAGGTTGGTGTGCGACATCTCTTTCTGTATAACGCTTCATATGGTGCCATCCAAATACTTGAATGGAAGCTATTGTTATAGGAAAATTCCAAAAGAGGTAAATATTGATCCCACATACCCTGAAAGTCATGTGAGCATGATCTCAACATGTCTTCTAAGGTTTGAATAGTCCGTTCTGATTGTCCATATGTTTGAGGGTGGTAGGAAGTGCTCAAACGAAGTTCCGTATCCCAGGCCTTCTGAAGACTCTTCCAGAATCATGAAGTAAAACAGGGATCATGATCAGAAACAATCGATATGGGTACTCCAAGAAGTCTCACAAATTCATTAATATATTGCCTTGCTAGACGTTCATGTGGTAAATCTTCTCTTATAGCAAACAAATGTTCTGAAATGGTAAGACGATCAACAATGATCCATATTGAATCGTTCTTTCTAGGAGTTTTTGGTAGTCCCATGACAAAGTCCATCATGATATTTTCCCATTTCCGCTCAGGTATGGGAAGAGGTTGCAAGACTCCTCTAGGATATTGCCTTCCAGGTTTCACTTATAGAAAAAACCATACATCTTGACACAAAATCAGAAATCTCCCTCTTCAGGTTGTCCCACAAAAAATGTTCCTTCAAATCTCTATACATTTTGGTTCTCCCAGGGTGTATAGAGAAATTGGAACTATAAGCAACATCCAACAATTCACTTTTTAGATCAAGTATATCGGGAACATAAATTCTCTTCCCAGATTTCAAAATTCCTTATTTATACACAAAGTCACTCAATCTCTCATCATTCACAGCTCTAATCTTCTTTTGAAGTTCTTCATCATTAGTACGAGAACTATTTATCCTTTTTAGTAATGTTGGTTTGGTAACCATTTGAAAAAGTATTGATGTTTCACCTTCCATAGTAATTCCCATATCCATCTTTACTAGATCCATGAAAATAAGATCCATTTCAATTATCATCACGTTCAAAACTCCATAATCCTTTCTTCTCAAAGCATCTGTCACCTTATTTTCCTTCCCCGAGTCGTAGTACATCGTGAAACCATAATCCTTGAGTAGTTGAAGCCATATACTTTGCCTCATGTTGAGTTCTTTCTGTGAGAAAATATACTTGAAACTATTATGATCAGTATATATCTCACATTTTTCACCGTAGAGATAATGTCTCCATATATTCAAAGAAAAGATTACAAAAGCTAACTCAAGATCATGAGTAGGATAGTTTTGCTCAATAATATTCAACTGTTGTGATGCATAGGCAATAAATCTATCATTCTGCATAAGGACACAACCAAGTCCTTTCTTCAATGAATCTTTATAAATAACAAACCCATATTTCCCCGATGGTAGAGTCAATATAAGAGCATTGACTAATATTCTATTCAGTTCTTCAAAACATTCTTCACACTCTTTTATCCAAACAAATATAACCACTTTATGTGTGAGCTTTGTTAATGGGTTATCCAACCGGGAAAAATTCTGGACGAAACGTCAATAATAACCTACTAAACCAATAAAACTACGTACCTCGGTTATACTCGTTAGTGCTGCCCATTCATGGATTGCTCTTTTCATAAAAAGATCAACAGAGATTCCATCCTTAGAGACAATATGGAAAAGAAATGAAATCTCTTGAAGCCAAAATTCATACTTTCTAAAATTCCCATATAATTAATGTCTTCTAATAGTCTTCATGATAATACGTAGGTGATTTTCATAATCTTCATATCTTTTGGAGTATACCAAGATATCATCAATAAATACCACTTAAAAATTATCGAGATATTCCTTGAAAACATAGTTCATTAGATCCATGAAAACAGAGGGTGCATTAGTCAGCCCAAAAGGCATTACTGTAAAATCATAAAGCTCGTACCTGGTTCGAAGTGTTGTCTTCGGAATGTCTTCCTTCTTCACACAAAACTTATGGAATCCAGATCAAAGGTAAATAGTTGAAATGTTTTGAGCTCTATGCAGTTGGTCAAATAAATTATCAATGCAAGGGTTGGGATACTTGTTCTTTATTGTTATAGCATTGATCTCCATGTAGTTGATACATATCCTCATAGATCCATCTTCATTTTTAACAAAAAAAATAGGTGCCCCCATAGAGAAACACTAGGGAGAATAAATCTTTTATTACTCAATTACTCTAGCTTTTCCTTTAGTTCAACTAATTCCACAGTGGTCATTCTATAAGGAGTCTTCGATATAGGCCTTGATCTAGGAATTAAATCAATGGATAACTCAACTTCTCATTTTGGAGGATGTTCATGTAAATCTTCTGGAAACACATCTACATATTCTTTCACAATAGGTACATCCTCTATTTGAACATTCCTTTCTTTACCCACAGTCATTTCATTCTCTTCCTCCCCAAAAATTTAAATTAGTTGAGCTTCTGGGGGTGGATCTTGATAAGAATTAGGTGGTGATGATTCTGCTCCAATGATAAGGTGTTCTTTATCATCATCATCAAAAATCATAACCTCTTTCTTCTTACAATAAATCTTTTCATAATGGTCTAAAATCCAATCCATACCGAGGATTATATCAAACTCAATCATAGGTATGATAATGAGATTAGCATATGAAGAACATTTATTTGCTCCAATGGGGATTGATTCACAAAACATTGTTGCAATGATACTTACCTTAAGAGTTTTAACTGACAACTCCCTTGTTAAATCAAATTGGAAATATTTAATTTTCTTAGCAAATTGGGAAGATATGAAACAATGCTATGATCCAGAATCAAATAAAGCATTTTCTAAACATGAGGAAACCATTAAATTACCTGCCACCACGTTATTCAGATCTTCTACCTCAGTAGTAGTGATAACATAATCATGGCCTTCATCCATTCTCCTTTTCTGAGGTAAGTTCCCCTGACGCTTAGTACATTCATTTGCATAATTCCCATCTCTCTACAATTATAGCATTTCACATTGACAATAACTCTCTTTCCCTTGCAATAATGAGCATGGTGGCCTTTTTCACCACACTTGTAACAGACTCCCATTCATTTTAAGAAAGTATCGGGGAGATTCTTCACACATTTACTATAGGATGGATATTCAACATTTCCCCTCTTCCCCATATTTCCATTTCTATATTGATCATCATATCACTTCTTCTCTTGATTTTCATTAATTTCATAAGACTTAGAAAATTCCGTTTCTATCTTGATAGCACATAAGGCAATGTCTTCGTACGATGAGAAGGATTGTGAGACTATTGCTTGACGATGAAATGGTATTAAACCATCAATGCAATGATCAATCATACTTCTTGGGTTACATATATAATCTCCTGCATACCATTTTATCCTTGTAATGTTAGCCTCATACTTTGTGACATTATCATCCTCCTTTTGTCTCAGACTCAGAAATTGCCCTTCCAAATCTACTCGATGGTAACGAGGAAAGTATTTTTCTATTAAAATCTCCCTGAACTCCCTCCAGTACATATTTAATACATCATCATCTTACATTGTGTTTTGAATCAATAACCACCGTTGATCAACATCTCCAGTGAGGCGGTATACTGCCATGATAAAATTTTTCCCTTTCACTACTCCACATGGAATGAAATATTTTCTCTAGGGAACTTATCCATTGCTCATATACTAATAGATTTTTACTCCCATTGAATGTTAGTGGTTGTTGCCTCAAGAATAAATCTAACATTGATCCTCCATGTTGCGGATCAGGGTGCTCCATATGGGTAAGGTTATTTTTCATAACCTGAGTGAGTTGTCCCAGTATGGTGATTAGCCGATCAGCACTGGTTGCATCACCAGATCTACTATAATTATCTTGAGCAGGAGGGAAATCCCTAAATGGAATGTGTGCATTGATATTGTTTCCATTCCTTCCACTAGGAACCATTTATAAATAATGCCATAAACAAGATCAGTTTATGAATAAAAATAAATAATTTCATACTTGTAAAACAATTAACAAAAATTAAACTATTTATGGACATAATCAATAATCATAAAAAATGTTTTCTTTGAGTAAGTATATACTCAGAAACCCTTCATCGTGTATTGTAAAGAAAATGAGAATTATCATAAGCATATCCCTGAGGAGTGTCGTAACCAAGAGTGCAGCAAGGCACGTTGTCATGCACCAGTTCCCGTTTGAGTCTAGCTCAGAGCAGTGTTTTCGTGTTTTACCCCTAGGTACATCTGTGACGGAGATGCCTCTACCTAATCGTATCCAGAAAATGATGTATTGCTCAAAAAACTTACAAAATATCTACAATACCAAAATTCTAGGAAGTTCTTCTATACTAATCCTCAAATTCCATCTTATATCTATGTAATCTAATCAGAGTTTATCTAAATCTAGATTCCAAGGATTGTACTAAACTTCCTCTAATACCATCTATAATTCCCTGACCCAAGTTACCCAAAGTCTATGCATTATTATAAAACATTGGCATGATCACAAAAGATCAAATCTCAAATGACCGATTAGTTTAGTATCCATGGAATCACTAGATACATTCATAAAGTTTACAATACATCAAAAAATGAAAACTACAACAACATAGTCTCCATTTTCCACACTCATAACCCCTTGTAATATCCTTGCAGGTCATTCATAAAACACTTCTTCACATCCTGGGAAAAATAAAACATATAAAGGGGTGTGCTCGGATGCCTAGTAAGGATAAAAATATAGCAAAATATTCATAAATAAGTATAAACATTTAAGGAAATGTATAAATAATACAAAAACCTTTTAAACTTAAAATTTATCATAATATGGAAGAAATAAAATGAAATAATTCCATTTACTTATTCACATATATATTCTACTAATCACATAATCACATGCAATATCAATAACCACTTTCATAATGAAGGAATGCATAATGCCAGACTATCATAACCACGTAGCCAAGGCCTAGTTCCAAGACTACAAATAAGATTTTGTCAAGGCCTCATGCCAAGACACTAGTTTGTCTCATGAGACCTATCGATGCATCGAGGTGCTATAGCAGGCTCCACCAATCACTTATTGATTCTAATGCATTCCTCATATGAACAGGTTTAGACATAACATAAACATTCGTTTTAAAACTAGCATATGAAAGGTCAATACTTTCTCCATAAACCATGAATGGTATAAAAATAACACATCCACAATCAAACATATCACAAAACAATCAATAAAATATGGATGTTTTGTATCATAATAAATCAACGTCAAATAAGATTAAAATCCATCAAAGGATATTGATATAGATGAAATCAAAACTATTTGAGAGAAATATAACTTTTTTTGAAATCATTTAAAAGTCACATAATTATAAAAGAAAAAATTTACATTAAAAATATTATTATAAGCATGTAAGGGAAGCTTTGAAAATTTTATAATGGAAAAAAATTGCCACACCCGCCATATAAGTTAAAAAGACATTCTTTCCTTAATTCTGTCGAAAAGGTTAAAAAGGACCTTATTTGGAAAACAAAGGAAAGATTACTTTATAAAATTCTTATAAAAAGTAAAACAAGGGTATAAATCACTTTAACCCATATTCTGTAAAATAGTAATAATGTTTTGAAATGCATTTTTTAAAAACATGGATTTGGATGATAAAGAGGTCCCAATAGATAATTACTTAGAAACAACCTCGGATAATGACGAGATTGTGAAATAAACCCTTACCTTGTACGTTTCCTTGGATGATGGTAGGTTAACCTCCAGTATAATGTTGAAATAATTGTTATTAAATTATACATGAATCATATAAATTAATATGGTATTATATATGATCTTTTAATATTGATTTGTTAATAATATCTTAGTATTTTCATCATTTTGGGTATTAACTCACTCGTTTTCTTTTATAATTTTTTTACATAAGTAGTGTTTTTTATGGATAGGTTGTATTCTATTTATATCCATAATTATATGAAGTCATTAAACATTATTTTTAATCATGAAATGAGAATTATAATTTCATGGATACGATGGGGAATGAATCTCATCACGTTCGTGGAGACGGTAGTCCGTACGTACGCACGGGCGACAATATCATTCTTAAGATATTAAAATAATATATAATTGGATGGTATATGATATATACAGAATAATTATAATGTTATATTTATTATTTAAATAAATTACATATCATTATCATACCCATCCAAATAATAATGTTTTTGAATAACAATTACACCACGACGTGGAGACGGTAAGCCGTACGTACACACATATAGTGACATGTCATTCAAAGGATGGATAGAATACTAAATATGGTTGTACCATATTTATAATAACATAAAAGTATATAGAATATACTGGATTTATTATTTTAGAAATTAAATAACAAAGGAAAAATAATTTGAAGAAGAAAGGAACTTGAAAAAGGTTGGTGAAAACATTCCACTTCATTAGGTTCTTCCTTTTGATTTGATCAAAATGGCTCCTTAGGTTGGATTTCTGATCAATATAATGCGTCTAGGATGAATTTAGGGAAGATGATAGAATATTTGGGTAGGGTTTGGCCGATCCAAATGGCTTTGAATGTGTGAAGAATTGGTTATAAGTGGTGTCCTTTTATAAGGGGGAGGAGGGGCTCTTTTGGAAAAACTTAATGTATTATTTTATAATAAATTCATATTCGGTTTCTAATGAATACAAAGTACATTATTCAAATTTTAAGGTGGGTATGGTTCTAAATAAATTCAAATAATATATTTTAGACATGTTTTTGTCATTATATTAACTTTATATTTTTGATTTTACTCTTTGGTAAATTGTTTTACATTTACCATGCATCTTTGTATTTTTATATTATACTGTTAATAAACATACTATATACCTCGAAGAGACCCCCAATGGGTCCATAAATGATACACCTATCATTATATAAGTTCTTTTTACGAACCTTAGATTTTTTAGAATAGAATATCTGTTAATAATATAATATTATTTTTGAAAACTTTTTTATGTTAATTTTGACACTATTGGGTATTTTGTTTTTGATAATTTCTTAACAGCATTATTACATAGAGAACAATTTATATAACCAATACTTATATGTCATATTAACCTTGAAAATTAGTGTAATTCATAAAAATACTCAAATTACATTTATTTTGATATTTATAATATCAATTATTTTAATATTTCATTAATTAGGTAATTACTACATCACCATTGTGAAATAAATAAATTAAATTATTTAATGTCTAAAAATTAAAAATAAAATACCATTATGTAGGAAATATTTTTTAGGTTTCTAATGAATATTTATAATCGAATTTATCTTATTTATAACCCAATATTTAAAATGTTATAGTTATTCAATTTTGATTTTATCTCTTTTAACTCTTCTTTGAACTAAATAATAATAAATGTCCTATTCTAATCCATGTAGACCTAAATGATAATATTTTATTCTTAAGGCTGTTTGTGGTCGAGATACACTTTTCCAATAAAATTAGGACATGTGTTAGGGTAATATTAATATCATTTTTACCCTTAATTACTCTACTTACTTTTAACTGTGGTAAATAAAAGTAAAATGTTACCATTCACAAAAAATTATTTTCATCTAATTGAACCATATTTTACTTATTGATATTGACCATGTCTCTCGAATTTTTGAAATTCCACTCACAGAAGTGGTAAAATTATGTTTTATGTGAATTTACAAATTCTCCTAGGAGGTGGGTAAAACACGGTGAAAAGTTCAATAAAATTTTTATATATCTAAAATTAATATAAAATAAATCCAATGAATTACATTGAACTTATATTGGTATCATGTATCTATTTTTACCTTACTTAAATTTAAATAAAATAAATAATTATTTAAATAAAAATTTGGTTTTAAACAATACCTTAGATTTTTTCACTATTCATCAAAAATTGAATGTTTTCGGAAAAATACCAAAAATTCAGCCTAAGCTATTTTCGATATTCCAAATCTAAAAATGAAATCCATTTTGAAAGATAAGATTTATAAAATCTCAAAATGTGGGTATTACTATTCATAAGGCTAGTTTGATTGGATGTGATGTGTGTTAGAACTTGAAGTTGCGTACAACACACGCTACTATATTATTCAAAGATAATCGTATCATGGAAGCTTGGGGTGTTACACATCTGATTTTTTTAATTTGGATTTAACATTGGTAAATACATATGAGGTTTTAGATCTATGAACCTCAATTTCATCCGTTGATATTTCATTATTATTTTTATTATTATTATTTTACTGTAATAATAATAGTTCAATTATAAAAATAATTTTATTGGTATTATAATTTTTTCATAAAAATATTTTAATATTTTAATATTATTATTGTTTTTTAAACCAATATAGGTTTAGGAAAATTTAAAATAAATAAAAAATAGATGACTCAACTTTGTGGGTCTAATTATCAAAAATAAATAAAAGGGGAGGAAGACATTCTTTTAGGTCTTGTTAAAAATAGGGTGTTGGGGTGGACATGCAAAAAAATGTTTAAATGAATATTTACATTGAGAAAAATAAATTGGTGCCTCCACTCCCCGTCGCACTGTAGCATGCCGCACCAGTAGCCTTATCCCCCACTGCACCCCTGGATCGCCGCCTGTACTAGCTAGTCCTGGCCGCCGAACCACTTGACCTCATGCCTCCTCATTCCTGTGGTTACATGCATGGTGTCCCCGCGGTTGCACCTGCCTCTGGGTCTTCTTTTGCGGCGCAAGCCAACGCTCCATACCAGAAACTCATGTGCTTGGCGTCCCGGTAGTCCACATCAACCTCGGCTAGCCCCACATGTCCAGGTCGTTCCCCTATGCTCGGTTTTTCTATCATAGCTGCCTCATGCTGTGGACGACCTCCCAAATGCCGTAATCCTCCTCTCCCACGGAGGAGGATCCCTTACCCATGGTCAGACAGCACCGAGGCCACTAGCCATGACCATCCGCACAACCTCCAGGGCTGCACGGTGCCTAGGCTGCGGCACCGGCCTCTCCACCCTTGGCCTTCGGCCTCTCCCTACAGGAGCCAGTAGCGGCCCTGCCGACCAGCTTCCCTCTACTCCCTGCTAGCCGCCTCCGACCAGCACCTTGATCTCGGCACAAGTAGAACCCCACAAAGGACGGGATCTCCTCCGGTGAGGTACTCATTTGATGCTCTACACTGATAGACCGGCACCAAAATTGGTATTCGCGGGTCTGCTCAGCCTAAATTGGGCATGGGCGGACCTGCCTGGCCCTGTTCACCCTGCACGAGGTCGGCTCATCCTGGGATGGGCCTGCGTAGGTTTGCCCTGACCCGCAGAGTCCATGCACGGGGTTTAAGGGGCTCGAGTATTTTATTTTAATAAAAAATTAATTAAAACAATTAATTTTATTATAGTTGATAATTAAATTAATTAGATATTAATTTTAGATTGATGCAGCATAATTATTTTATTGGGAGATTAATTAAATTAATTAATTAATTTAATTTTTAGTTTTCTTAAAAAATAAATTAATTAAATCGGGACCGAACGATGTTAAATTGAATTAAAAACAACAATGAATTTTTTAATTCAATAAAATTCCCTCATGTTTATTTTTAATTCATGTTTAATTTTATTCTTTATTTATTTTATATATACATGAGTTAAAGCGTATACTTCTCATGAGTCGCGGACTGACCAATGTATGTCAGGTGTTTATTTATTTCATTTAATTATTTATTTGTTACAATGGTTTGTAGTAATTATTTTAATCATGTAAAAGGTGATATGTGTGTCGTCTTAAGTGTCATTATATGTATAAGGGCCTGCCCCCCCATTCTCAGAGTTGAAATTTCACTCCCCGAGATCCCCTCGCCTGTGTGTGAGTACAATTGTATAATGATGAGATGGCCAGTGACACAGTTCACACCAAGTGATGGCGACACACCAGATAGAAGTTGGTTTCATTGGATGAGCAGACGTTGTTGCTCAATTTGAAAGCCACGCGACTAAAGGTATATACACCTATATATTCAGTTGGTCCGTTATTCACTCAACCTATCAACCAATAGTACCGGCTAATGACCAGGTGTTCATTTTATTTCTGCATGGTTTATTATTTTTTTACAAGAGTAATTTATTGCGTCATTACATAGTATAATAATAAACATGCATGCAAGATAAAATGAACATGTGACACGATGAAATTTCTATATCTTTCATGATTAGTTTTGAGTGAGATCACATAGTACGTGCCTATAAAAATAGAAAAGGATTTATTTTGTCACACATAAAATAATAAAACCCTCAAAGATATATTAAGTCTAAATAGCCTTCTGTCATTCAAATTTAGACAAAACCAGCTCTTTGAGGTGTCATTCATGCCTTAGCTGAGGGATCCTCTTACTACTGGGGAGTCCTTATAAGTATGATGGTTTGACATAACTAAAATTGCAACAAAGAAATAGCCATATCCATCTTGTTGTAATTTTAGAGGCAACCGTTGTGTAAATCACGTTCTGATTTTAAGAAGCTGGGACTTCACTCAACAGATCGAGGAGCCGCAAGTTAAAGTGGGCAGGCAGTCAAAATCCTACCTAGAACCCTTCATGTAGTGGTGTAGACATAGATTGTAGACTACGAGGGGTGGTTCCAACATCCTTTCCACTAGAATTATCATGTGATAGAGTATTCTGATTCTAGCATAGAGGGTTCCTAGAATCTGATAAAATAGTGGGAGGTATTAAATGATCTACGTAATTAATCCAAAAATGTCTTAATAGGTAATCCAGATAAATGGCACTCATCTGCTAAATTTTATTTTAGTAGAAAAACTGAATGTTATACCACAATATTAAAACTAAGATATAATAATGGACAATGTAAATTCCCACACTAACAGGAGTGTCCTTGAAAATTATAGGCACATGTGCATAGTAAAATGATATAGGAAACACAAGGTGTTAGTGTCCCCAACACTGTTAAACTACCTCATGTAGCGAGAGTGAAAAATGATTACATGAGACTAATGTAAAAATCATATGATAGTTATATCATTATGCATTCATCAATGTTCAGTGTCAGTTGTGGTCGTTACAATAGGACATAGATTATATAACATAAAGTCTCATCTCCGAGATGTTTACAAGGAGAAAGTGAAGCAATGATATAAATAAGGCAATGTTTACACTGGAATGTGTAAATTGAATGATTGATCATGATATTTAAATATAATTTTCACCACATTACTCAAGTCTTTTTTTATGTTATAAAACTAACAATTATTGAGTAAACACTTCATTACCAATTTTGGTACGGTTTGCCAAGTGAATAAGAATAAAAAACAATTAATCATTAATTATTATGGTGGATAAATTGAAAGACAATGTGAAAAGGTAAGAGTCATTTAATTCCAATGACATATTCATGTTGTAGTTCAATTAATGTGGTATTAACAGAGGTTATTTTCATTGCATAATATTAAATAATACTATGGATGTTTAAAAGAAATAACCTGATTTAGAGGAGCAAGATTCTTCTTCTACACCAGGTGTATTCATCAATGTAATGTTTATCTTTTACTACATGGGTATTAAATACAATATTCTGGTTACATATGTGTATACTCATATGATAAAAAAGTTAGTATACAAACCATTCAAGAAGTCAGGTGTATTCTCTAAGTGGATGTGAAAGTGTGATACCTAGGCCAGTGGTGAGAAGTACACGACTTCTTTAATTTCCAAGTGAAATATTCATGTTGAACTATTGTTGAGTATAACCACAAACATTAATCTCATGTGTCCTTGGATGCAATGAGACATTCTTTCATTTTCTATAATTAATTTTGTTTTTGGTAAACCCAATCACTAGTTCAGTAATACATGAATCATAGGCAATTAGTGATGAATATAAATGTAAGACTTATACCCAGTCGTGGCAGGATAATTCTTTGTCAATTAATTCTAAAAATTTACCTCATGAATATACTAAGTATGGTATTTAGTCTTGGAATAGAAAAATACTTTTGGTATTATCGATGCTTTTAGTTTGGATGAAGGATCCTTTAGAAATAAAGGTATGTCACAATGATTTTGGAAATGGTCCAA
Source organism: Viscum album (assembly GCA_963277665.1). NCBI lineage: Eukaryota > Viridiplantae > Streptophyta > Magnoliopsida > Santalales > Viscaceae > Viscum > Viscum album. The sequence goes on from CAUJRU010000581.1 coordinate 352,185, forward strand.
CTCATAAGCATGAACTATTCCATGTATAAGCTAGAGGTATATATGATTCATAAGATTTCTTTAAGAAATTACGGAATAATAATGTGAAGTATTTGCATGGTCAGGAGATACGAGTTGCTTCGGGTTGGGATACTGAAGAATATCTCGACCAAGCATTCATCAATAATGATAATGTAGCATGGAGTAATTTCTAAACGCACATTACCTTATCGACATCTTGACATTGATGTTAAAGAGGAGGATTGATGATGAATTCTTGCATATCAACATTGATAAAAAAAATGTAGTGTGGAGTAATTCATAAATTCACATTTTATACATCAAAGTATTTATGTAAGTAATATCAATGTTGGAACTAGAATAAACTTCCATTATATTTCATGAAATGTTTTGAAAATAACATATATTTCTCACAACCATATGTAGACTATAATGACAATTGGATATTATAAGACTCAGTATGATGTAATCACATTATGTCATAAAATCATGGGTTTGGATGCAAATAGTTTGTTTGGATACAAACAAACATGTATCAGGACAAAACCATTGTTCATCTAAGGTACTTATCCAAACGATTTATTAGGATATTACATTAATCTGTAAGATATAAATGTTGTAGTCAAGTAAGGGAATACATATCTATATAAGGGTGCACATATATATTAAAGATAGTGTGAGCTATATTTACTTGTGTTTAGTCAATGCTCAAGATGCAAAAAATAGTTTTCATAGGAACTAGTTCCACAAGCGCATGTGGAACAAAGTATGTTCCAGAGACACATAGTACATAAGACGGATAAAACCATGGTGATGGATTTCATATTCCCCATGGTCAGTGATCTTTTATTCAATGTGAATAATATTTCCAACAATTAAGAAGGATAGAGAAATTAGCTAAAATTGATAAGACCAACTGAAATTCAATTAATGGATTCCATGTATCAAAATGAAAAGGGGAAATTATTTTGAATAATGTGGTGGGTAGTCAAGTGAGTTGATACATGGATGGTACGAACTTGGTAACAATAAGGATTGACTGATTTGACCAAGTTTTTATGCCTAAACCGTTATAATTTTACATATCATGGTTAATATCTGGGATCAATTTATTAAGCATTGGATGTCATGACCACCAATCATGGATGGTGTTTATATGATGCAACCATAAAGGGTTGGTCACCTCACAGAATGCTAATAAATGTTACAAGTTACTGAAATCCGATTTAGGATTAATGTAACAAACATGATCACAGTATATACATTTGGAACAAATGATTTCAATGTGTCTACCAGAGGTTAGTGAGAGCCCAAATGTTTTCCAATCAAAAATATGTTTGGAAACATATGGAAAACAGACATTGGTCTAACAGTTATTTAAGACCAAAATGAAATTTACTCTCTAATGATTGAATTAATGTAGCATACCAAGTTCTAGGGAACATGATATACTAAGGTATATCTATAGGTTTCTTGGTCCTATTCAATCATACATATAGAGACAATGTATTGAAAAATACATGTTGGAATAATTCAAGAGAAGAATTTTTACCTAGGTCACATGCCATAATCTCTCCATGTTGACCTGTCGGTGACATGGGAGGAGATAAATGTGGTGAGCTTAAATCCATACATCGGAACGATGGATCAATTACGTATGCCATGATATGTAAAAGAACAGATATTGCCAAGGTATATTTACAATAGTAAAATATCAGTAATATCCAGGAGCACTGCAATGGATGTAGTCAGAACTATCTAATTGTACTTTAGAAAGTACAAAAGATATCTACATGGTAAGTGGAGAAGAAATGATACTAGTTTTCGAGGATATAAACTAGTATTCTAAAGATCAATGTGATCTACTATTTTAGTTAGTCTAAGGGAAATGAGCGAGTCAAGATCATATAAGCCAGTGGTAGCCATACCTACAAAGACTGAGTATGTTACAGCTTCTAAGGCAGCTAATAAGCAGATATGCAACAATCTGTTCTAGTTCTTGGAATCACACCTGGTGAGAAAATTAATATCATAATCTAAATTATTATATTCTTACTATCCATAATGTCAATCTATGACAGTGGAAAAAAGGATATACTTGGGATTCTATCTCTAAAGACGTTTTACTCTACGAGATGAGGTCCCTATAGTTGAATAGCCATGTTACAGAACCATGGTGGACACTGTAGCTAAAGCAGTTACACACCAAAAACATGATGTTAATCATGTGAGTAGCTAATAAGTTTGGATATAAGGTTGGATCTAGTGCATGTGGGAGTGTTAAAATAGTGGGTGCCTTAGACCCAACTATTCAGTACTTTTGATTACCATATCGTGTATATAGTTAGCTATGCATGATTTCATCTTACCAATATAGTGTATACTTTTCTGTTTCCACTATTGAAATGGCAATGTCCAAAGATTAATTGTCGTATCGAAAGGTTATAGCAGTTCCCATGCTATAATGAGAACCTCTAGATACTATGACATTAATCTTAAATATTTGTTCTATGGTATAGATACATATATCTTATTGGACACAGTAGATGTCTGACCATCCGGTGCTAGGGGCACATAAGCATTGAGACTTCTTCTCATGAAGATCACACTTGGTGATCTCTAGTAGTGAGATCATGAGGACTGACCTGCCAATAGGAACACCACTTGTTTTGGGTGTAATTGGATGTTCCAATCTACGATAATGTGTAATGGTCTCCTGACATGAGATCATTACTAATTTATTTCATTTGATTATATACTTTGATGAATGATGAAAACCATGTCAATGAAGTCGCGATGAGGTATTTTGTGTCTGGTGCGTCATTGGTGGCATGACATTGGTTGAATGGTTAAGAAGGGATTTGTCACTTCCGAGTTATGGAAGTAATACATATCAGGCCATGCTGATATGGATGGCAGTACCTTTATAAGATCATGCACATGACAGTAAAGGGTAAATCCATCCAATTAAATCAATAAAATATAATCAAGAAAATGTCAATGACACAAGAGTGCATCCTGATTTATGAGATATTATAGACTAAGAGACAATATTACACAGTTCGTGTTCGTAGGTTGGTTATTTCTATTGTGAAAATCCTTATTTCTTCAGGGTCCATGATGTGTTGCTAGATCTCACTCTTGGTCTATGAATACTATTCACTACTGTTGAGATAAGTGCCTAGAGGGTCACACTCAATAGTGTATTCGAGAATCTGCCCTATTCGGTTGAATAAATTTTTTTGACATAGTGGGCCTCGCCACAGGGGTCTGGGATTTTTCCAAAGTTAAACGATAACCAATGAAATAAATAAATTCATATTACTAGAGTTTATAATAGTTAGTATTTAATTTATTTATTAAATGTATTTACGAGTTTTAAGTAAATACATGAAAAAATATTAATTGGGGAATATTAAATTATTCAAGGATCAATAAATAGTTATGGGAGCGACGAGTTGTGTTATTGATTTAATTATTATCATGTAATATATTTTAATATATTACAAGCAATTGATAATTAGATTTATGACTTAGACAAGTAGTCGTAAAATGTCATTGATATTTTGTTAAATATTCGAGGACCGTGAGGCGATACCGGGTATTTTAATTAATCACTATAAATAGAAGAGGTGGGGCATTTAGAAAACACTATTCATGGAGATTCTCTCTCCTCTACTCTCACCCACACTCTAGAGAGAGATGCTTTAGATCCAAGGATCTTGGATGGAGCTCTCTCTCGGGCATCTCTAGCGAAGCGAAGTGGTGATCCTTGGAACGTCGAATGCATCGTCGGTATTCCGCGCGTGCACCCGGACTATGAAGAATGGTGCTCCCGTGGATTATTTGAAGTTAGTGTGGATGATATAGAGGAATTCAACTTTAGATTCTTTGAGCAGTGATCGCCAACGACGATTAGACGTCATGCATGGCTTCAGATCTAAACCAGGTATTTTATCGTTTATGTTTGTTCTTAAAATCCTACACACGTGGTCCTTAGCTAAGATCGGGATGCTCTTCTCCGGCATCAAGAACATTACATCGACCATCGGTGGAAATTATTTAAAAACACACCTATTTAGGGCTTCCGCTGTATGCCTGGTTCCAAAAAAACGTCTAGGTTCTTTCAACTAACTAACTCGTAGTTAGTTACAAGAGAAAATATAGTGTGACATGTCATTCATGAGAAAACACATGTGTGCGGTGTACTAGTTAACGACACTTGATGTCCGTGGAAAACAGGGGGTGGCATGTAGCAGATGACAGTGAGTTTTAAGGCCAATTAGCTGCAAAAATTTTGGGGGAATCTCATTTTCAACTCAACAACACGATATTTTTAAGAGCATACCTAAGGAGACTCCCGAGAGGAGCACTAGAAATGAGTAGGAGGCTAAAGAGATCAAAACTAGAGCGTTACATGGGAAGTTATTTCACCCAATTTATTTAATTATTTTACTCTGTTTTTGGATGTTTTCAAAGCTATATTTCATTATGATCATAGGCTGAATATTCTAACCTGATAATTTTATACTCTTTTGGTTTATTTATTAAATTATTCACATTTTTTCTTATATGAAATTATATTTGATATATGAGATCAATTCTAATGATCATTCAAATGGTTCACAACATACATACTTTAAAAAATCATAGCTTCATGGTCAGTTAGTGAGATTTAACTTGATCATCATCTTCATGAAGCATTAATTCCATTTCAGTTGGTGTTTATGGTGAGTTTTATTTCAAATATATTCTTCTCCATGATTTTAGTAGAGGATGAATTTTGAAGTGGAAAACTCTAAATTTCATACATCTATTTGTTGTATCTTCTAGAGAGGAAGATATTACAATATACTCTTAAGGTGTTATTCAGTAAATTTTAGTGGAGATTTATCTTCTTATCTAACAATTTTAGAATTCCTGAGGGTTTTTCTTGATACGTGTTCCTTTGACCTTGCTTCTCTATATTAGTATATGGTTTTCTATGAAATATCTTATTTTATTTCTTAGTTTGTTAGTATTCTAGTATATGATTTAGTTTACTTGACAACATTTTTATCTTTCTTCTTTCTCTAAAAAATACAAAAAAAAATTAAGAAGTTAAAAAGACTATAAGGATGTTTATCTCACTATTGACAACAGCGAGGTTTTTAGTTTTAAAACCATAGAATTCACTCATCTTCCTTCAATGTGGATTGAAACTACACCACTATACCTGTGTAGGATAATAAATGTGATTTTGAGGGCCGTGATGACCTCTAAGCACATCAAAGTATTTTTTAAATACCATGTTTCGTGGATATCTTTATCATGCTAGCTTATTTACCTACCATATGTTCACTAGCATGTTTTCCTATTTCATGCTTTGTGCTTCTTAGCATGTCTATGTGATGAAAATTTCATTCTCCTATGATTTCATCATGTTCCTCTCTATTAGAATAATTTAGTGACATGTTATCTTGTTTAATAATTAATTGGTTTCTTTTGATACAAATTATTGGTTGCAATTAAATGGGAGCTAAATTCCACTTATAAAGTATGTGGGTGCTTTTTGGATTGGTAGATGGATGCATATATGATTGGACTATTGAATGTGGAAATGTTTTATTATGAAATGGTTTTATATTTAAATGGATTGAAAGTGGAATCTGTTGTGGTGTCCTCTATTTAAGGCCCCCGTGTACAGGTAGATAAATATACTTCGAGTGTCCATGGAATCGATATGGAAGAAATTTCTATAGGGCCTCATTCATTTAGTGATGGATTAGTGGATTGGATTTTGAGCCCAGTGACATCATGCAGCATGCCCCAATGTTAGTTTCGATGCTTGTTCCACCTAAGGGGAAAGTTCATGGTAGTTATAACCCTTATAACTTAATAGCCTTGCAGTTGCTGTGAGTTTTATGCTTATTTGCTGATGTTCATGTGTAGTTGTCCCGAGTCGAACCCCAGGCATAAAATGACACCCATGTTCAGATGGGTGGTCTTGTTTTTCATCCTTAGTGTTAGAAAAATTAGTTCTATTGAGTGTGGTTTTAGGTCATCTTTGAAGTAGAGTGACCAGGGTGTAGAGAAATAATGTTCATCCTAATGCTTGGGATGACTTCTAGAGACTCTAGTGTTTTGAAATGATGGTCATTTTGGTTTTGGTTTTCATTATGATTGTTTATATTTTTATGGTTCTGGTGGTTCTGACCTAGCATGATATTGACCCACTAGTAAATCTCTTATTTTGAAATTTAGGAAACTCTTAAGGTGAGAAGTGTCATTTTATTTAAGTTAAAAATGTGTCCTTATTTGTAGAAGGAACACTACCAAAGGGGACTATTATAGAATGGTTGGGCTGAGTTAAATACCATGAGGATTGTAAACTTTAAAACATATTATCTCATGATTTATATTATGATGATAGTGTAATTGGAGGTGTGTGAAACCATTATGTAACAACGTTGGTCGTAGGTGAACTATAGAGGTTAAGTTTGAACCATCATGAGATGTGTGTTGTGGTAAAATCTTTGTCATCTCTTAATGATGGTACATTGGTTGGGGAATATGAGTTTCTTTTAATGTGAGTCAACCAATTTTGGTTCAACTGTTCTTCATTCAAGTTTATGTGAGTTGACTAGAAACTTTCCAAACCTCTTAGAGCATCCTGCATGGTAATGAGCATTCCCCATATCTTGACATCATATAGGTACACATAGAGTGAATAATTATTACTCCATGATAATGTTCTAATTCTTTTGGGATTTTATGATTGTCTCTTTTAGTGTTTCATGGTAAATTCATTGTTCTTAACAAAGCTTGGTCTGTCTTGAGTTGCTGTTTGATTCCCAGGTATGAATGCCTTGGGAGAACTATTATACACCCTCCATTTCTTCTGGCTTGACTGCCAAGCCGATGCTTTTATAGGATCATTTAATTCATTGATATAGACATCTTAGGCTTTTACCAATCTCTCACTTGTAAACATGGAGTATGAACTATATTAGGTTAGTTCCATATACTCATGTCATGTCGATATGAGGTTAGACTGGACTTTTTTTCTGTCTTAGTTATGCTTAAATCATTGAATGTCACTAGACATTAGGAATGGACTTCAATGGAGATGTTCATGGTAAATTGGAGAAACCTTTGAAGAATAAATCATATTTCTTTTTGCAAAAATCTGGCCATCTAAGCCGAGCATCTTCTATAATGGTATGCCATAGTGGGTCTACTATCTTTTTCTTTGTCTATATAATGATGAGTGAAGGATCATCTTTTAGGATTTATTCCAGTTGAGATGTGTGTGATTTATGAAAGCCAATGATTTTCTTGAATAATATTTTTATCATGAATAGTATTATTATTATCTTTATATTTATTATTTTTATAATTATTTAATTATAAATAATTTCTATTAAATTTAAGTGTAGTTTTCTATTCTCCCTCTCTTGGAGTGTGATGCACACCAACCCCTATGACCCTACCATGCGTGATTTTCTCTCTAGATTACCCTCTATGGTTGTGACCTCCATCCTTGTGAACTCCCTCGACCGGACCCCCTACAATGTAACCCCTCCTTATCAACATCTTCCAGCAGGTGCACGGCCCCTTGGAAAAACTCCCTGTAGTTTTCAATGACTCATATAGTATCCTCCTTACATAATTTTTTTCTTATAATTCCTTTATGATAATTGTTCTATTCGACAAGGTAATACCATATCCCACATTCTCCTCTATCAAATTAGTGATTTTTTTCATCACCCGGTATGGATACAAACAAAATTCTATGGTTGGACTAATACTCAATTATTGTAGTTATTCATTCACTGAGATGTGAGAATGATGTCTCAGGACCTGTTGGTCCATGTCCCAACATCTAATACCAACGTCAAGGTGGATGGACCTGATTCTCTCTACCACCATTATTTTTTGTTAAGTTTATACACTCATCTTTTGGTTTTCCACCATCCAAATTAGGGTCATATGTGATATACGAGTCCCTTGTATTTATCTAGACATGTGTTGGTCTTTACCACATTGATTTTATGTTTCTGTTTTTGATATAGTAAATTTTTATCAAATTATAGGTCTCACAAACATATATATATCTAGATATATATATATGTATAAAGTTGTGTTTATGAAATTGTGGACCGGTTGCATTTGGTTTCCACCTCTTTTGTCAAAGTACTTTATAGTAAATTGGTCCCACCCTAAGGTAGGGTCCCTTTCCAAAGTCCCCTGATTTTATAAATGCATTAATTAATTTATTACTTAACTTTTGTTACATTTAATTTTCAGTAGTGAATTTGGTAGACATAGTTCACCATAAATGTGAATTTACTATGTTTCTTGATTTAAACATGAAATACAATAAGTGGTTATTTGATAATAAAAATCATGGTTTTATAATAAAACCCAACTATTGAGGTGTGATTCATTCAATATAATTATGTATTGATAGAATTTTATGCTCTACTTACATAATCTATTGGTGTCTCTTTATGCTTGAGATTATAATTATTAAATGTAATTATTGTACGTGGAATTTATTTTTTTCTAAATGATGTTGATTCCTTAAAAATGACAGGTAATCCACGACACATCCCCAGCGTGTGTCTTAACATGAAATTAGAATTCATTGTGCAAGGTGTTTACCCTATTACCTTTAATTCATCGATTATGTAAGGTCGTGCCTTTTTGCCACTCGTTGAAATCTTCCAATGGGGCCTTATCATCACTTATTAAATGGTTTGGTTTTTTCTATCATTTCATTGTGGTATGCACTTGAGGAGAAAATCGTTCGGAGTGTTCACTATGTCTATTGGACACCCCTTTAGGTGTGCCCACCCTAAATAGACTTTTTTCCTAATGTATTATCATACAAACTTAATGCGATGTTTTTAATTGAATTCCATGATTGAACAAGATTTTAGCTTGTATAATTTAATTTCATTTATATCCTATGGTTCAAGACATATTGATGCCATGTGATTTTGTTTGTATTCTGTTTTTCATGGAAGTTCTAACTTTTTATGCCTTATTTTATTTGATTTATCATCATTCAATGCTTGTTTGATTGAGATATTAAAATTATAACATTGTCATGTTATTGTTATGTGTATACTTTTTGTGATAAATTTATTATGCCTTGTTGATGTCTTGGATTGTTTTTACTTGATGGGTTGAATAGATTGTGGCTCACTATTCTTGTTTTATTATAGTTATTTATGTATATGCCATCCATGTAATATATCGATATAGGTTTTCCTTCCAATATGCTTTGGCTATTGCGGTTTACTTGATGTGGGTCAGGTGAGAAGATGGATTCCTTATTAAGGACTCATTGATGAGTTACCATGCTCTAGTAGTTATATCAGAACATTTTATTGGAGATTCATTGGATTTCCAGATGAGGGATTCATTGAAGATTTAATATCCCCCTGAGTGATACTAGTTCCTAAGGCATCCATGGATGGACCCCTTGGAAAGATGGTTATGTCTTTCCTTGTGTGATACATGTTCCTATAATGAGATACCTATGATAAACTAAGAGTCACCATGCCTTGAGTGATACATGGTCTTCTGGGAGATTTCCATGGATGGGCTCAGTTTTATTGGATAAATTTAAGGATGTACCATAGAGATACATTTGGAATGGGATTAGAATCCAACTCTAGATTTTATTTAATTTCATTAAAAAACTATTGTGGTTTAATTTCATTTGTTATACTTTTTTCATCTATTTATATTATAGAATAAACTTTTGAATTTCCTCTTTTTCTTGTCAGAATACTTCTGTGATGTATTGGGAATTATATCCCAATCCCTTGCAGAAGCTTGGGGTTGCACCTCTTTGAGTTGGCTTATTACTTTTGGAAGTTGCATAAATATTATTCTTCCACATGTAACACCTTCAAAATTCTATCTTAGGTTGTATCATGTTGTATGGGAAGTGTCTGTTTAGGAAACCGAACTAAGTTGTTATTATGTACATCATAGCACAAACTAATTATTTTATTTAGAGAAATTATTAATTAATATTGCATTTTATGGATAGGGCTAGACACTGGTGGTGCCAGACTAATATGATTTATATCTCACACCCTACTTAGGACACCATGGAATTGGTGTACATAAGAAGACCATCCTTTTTCATCGGTTTGCGGAACATGATTGATTGCTTATGTTGTGATGTTTATACCTGGATGTTTGGAACAAAGGACTAAGCTAGATCTTAGGATGCTAATGGAGATATCCCTCTAAAGAATTGGTGTATTTTATTTATTATTATGCTATGTTTGAAAGAATGTTTTATTTTTTATAGTGTTCAATTAATTATCATCACCACGAAATTCATTCATCTGTTGTATAATCTTGCATTAGACACTTTTATTAAATTGTTAATTTTTTTCATCTTCTTATTTGTCAATTATTTATCACTATATATATAGTTTTCAATTATTTTTATGATTCTAATATATAATATATTTGTAATAGGTGTGAGTACTTTGATCTAAGAGGTCATAATCTCACCACATACACACTTTAGTCCCTTGTTACTAATTAACAATCTCTAACATTTGGGGAGATATGCTTGAGTTTATGTGACCTACGACCCGACCACTATCTTAGAGGTGCGCCGTGTCTGGATTTTACACCAAGAGAGTAATATCAATGTTTCAAGAATGTTATAATATCAATGCATTGTTGTATATATATAAATTCACATATACCATTGATTTTCGTTGCATAGCTTAAAATATGTAATACTTCATTTTCATCACAACAATTTCACCATAATTTCATGTTATGATCTTTCTTAATTTGATACTTTTCAAATGATGTAGGAGTAAATTTTTTTATTTATAAGTATTACTCACTAGAGTTTTATGTGTATAATACAATTATTTTATGAAAATAAAAAATCACATATATATTATTTGAATTGAAATTTACATTTTCTATTATTCTATGTGAAATGTTTATATATATTTTTATGCATCAAACCATAAAATTGCTATTCCAAAAAATGAGTATTTAATATATTTTTATATGAATTTGTATTAAAATATAATGTTTAACATTTACTGAAAAGTAGTTCATGGGAAATATTAAATACATGAATGTAGTATATATTTATGAAGAATCTCTCTAATGTCTAATTGACCTGAGTTTTGGTTGTAAGAAACTAAAATGTTATTTCTAAATAAAGTTAATATATTTTTCATATACATTTTTTATTATAAATAATCATGTGTTTGTATTTAATACATTGACATGTTTTTCAAATACTCTAGTGAAAAATGTGTACATATATATATCTGGAAAGGTCAAAAAGTCTTTATATAATATTGGAACATGGAAATTGTAAACAGAAAAGGGAGTGAAGAGTAAACTCGTCTTTCAAGAAAGTGGGTAGACCCAAAAAATCTTCAATATTTTAAGTGACCACATGGGTTTTTCTGAAATAATTCTTAATGTTTTCCAAAAATCCCTGGATTATTTTTAAATCACATTCAAAGTTTAATAATTTTAATGTATTATAATATTTTATAAAATTATTTTTCAATGTTAAATATTCCCTAGCCTTTTATGAAACTCATTATTAGAGGCTTTAATTCCTATGACATGTTTAAAAACAATTTTTATAGGTAAATTTTAAGTTATAAGATGAGAAAATTTGATAAAGAGTTAGCAAGTGTGAAATAGATTATATATTTTATTTTTTGTTAATTTTTTATTCCTCTGATATATATAAAATCAATTTTTATGTAATAATCCAAAACCTAGGCTAGAAATATTATTGCGACGTAATAAATGTTGTGCATTCATTTAGTTTATTTTTTTAAATACAGGACATTATTTTTTGTTGAGTTTGGATCAACGTGTTCCTTTCATTATAATTAGTATCAGAGTGACGGTCTAGACAACTATAGAGATTACATGTTTTTTTTAGAGTATAGAAGTTTAGAATTTCTAGTTTTAATTGCAATGATGGAAATTAAGAAATTTCTATATTCTGACGATCCAATTATAAGGGAACAATTCATTTTATGGGGGGAAGAATGTATCATACCAAAGGATTATTTTATAATAAACTATATTATAAAAAAAATAATTGAAAATATTTTTTTAACTAATTTGATTATATGTAAATTTAAATACTTAACATCATATAATACATAATTATATTTCTAATTTATATTTTTCAATTTAATTTAAAATTTAAACAGCTATTTCTTTAATGTATTATATCATTTTTATTTTTCAATAGAATTTGAAAATAAAAATTTACTTTTATCAAATGTTTATTAAATAAAATATTTTAAATGGATAAATTTATATATTTTAATGAAAATCTATTTCATTGAAATTATCACTATATTAATTAAATTAAATTAAAAAATTATGATAGATATAAATTATGAATATATTTAATATTAATATTCACATTTAAATATTAAATTTACTGAATTAATCAAACTAATATACTAATAATGATATTAATTTTTAAAATTTCCAAATATGAAATAATGAATAATTATATAAATATAGGAATATAATTATTTTGTTTTAATAATTTTAATTTTTTTTTAAAAATATGATATATATAAAATTGAGTATGAAATTATATTTTTCTATTTTTAATTTTAAATTATAATGAAATTACTTTTAGAAAATTATAATTTTTTTAAAAAACCATGACATTATGATATTTTTTTTATTAAAATAACTTTTCAATTATAAAAAGAAGAAATAAAAGCAGGGTGAGAAAAATATAGATCTCTAAAATGGGGTTAAGAGGGGGAATTGAATGGTTAGGGTGTCGAAAAGGTGATGGAGTAGTAGATCCAAATCTTCCATGCTTATGGCTGAGAGCATTGGATGTCGAGCACCGAGGTGATTCAAGTCTCCTAAGAGGAGTCAATCCATATGTCGAGGGTCTAAGTCATTTAGGCCATGCGAGGTCATAACCACCGGTCAATATTCTAGAAAACTTGAGGATGTTGAATGAGATCAAAGCATCATAAAAAAGGGGCATGACTACTAATTTGACATTGTTTTTGATCGAGAACCATATAGATGAGGTCTAGATTTTCTTCATCCCAGGATGATATGTGTGTTTTTTATAAGAGCTCAAATAATTTCAAACATCTTCCTAAAAAAAGTTGATTTACCTATATGTAATCATCTATTTTTCATAATCTATAATCACTATAGAATATTTTTGTTAGTATATTATTGTTTAATAGTGGTTAAATTATTATTTTTCTTTTGGAATATGAATTGATGTCACGAACCAACCCGGGTCGACCCTGAACCGGTCACCCGGGCCGATGCGCGACATGGCCCGAGAGGCGTTCCCGATCCTCCCGGGCTGGCGACAAGCGCCAGGGCATCATTTAGAGACTGTGGGAACGATTTCGCCCAATATAAATAAATAAGAATGAAAAGATAAAACAGAGCAGCGCAGAAAAGGTAAACTAAACAAAGTGACTAAACAGAAACAAACAGGAAGCAAACTAACCAAACACGACGTGCGAACAAACTCCGTGCGACCTCGTGGGTCGCTCTCCGACTCAACGATCAAGCATCGCCCTAGGTGAGCGCACTCAAGCTATAGCCTGCACAAACACTAAAAACAGAAAACAACTATAGGCGTGAGTATTAAAACTCAGTAGGCTAGCCCGATATCTATTCCCAATGCACTACCTTTAAAATAAAAGAAACATCATTTCAAGTTTGAACTACAATCTATAAAAGTATGTTTTTAATAATATTCTACTTAAAAACAAAGTACGAACCATTGACCTTAGCCATTTTCCAAATTCGTGTTCATTTCATTAGTGCCAATGACATTTCAGGAAAAAGGGGAAAGTGATGTTTAAATTTTCAAATTTGTACAAAAGGGATTAAACACTTCCATTTGAAAACAATTTTTTTGAAACCCATTAAAAAGCAACTTATCAGTTTCCAAGGAAAACAATATGCCAGAATGCACAAAGTAAATCATACAGCAAGGGCAATGTAAGTATACATGTGAGAATCATAATCATTACTGCAAGCTACAAAGCTGAATAGACATGGGTGAACCTAGGAGATCGAGAATAAACCAGAAGACACCAATACATGAGAAATCATCCTTATTGACATGTCACGATGAAATCAAAACGCACAACACGCTCGACCATCCACTCACAGGCAGGTCGAGGGCAAATCCCATAGCAATAAACCCAATATATCCACCTACTATGGGCCACTGGTCAGTACCATAACCTACCAGTGCAGCAATCGTTCTTAGAATATTCTCTCAATATGCCAGATTCCCATGTCTCAAGTGTTTAAGAAAAAGGGGGTGAGCCAACCGATGCCAACCGAGCATCCAATCAGAAATATCTATATATAAAGAACAACAGGCATTCCCCGAGCCACTCCATTGGACAACCTCTTGCCTTTAACTACTCAAATACCCGGGAGCCTCTAAGCGCGGCCTCCCAAACAATCAATTTCAACCAAGGCATGAGAGTCTCCCTAAGAGGGTTTTTATCGAAACATTTTTATCGCTTTCCATAAAGTGCCAAACGGGCATTTAATACAATTCACAATTACTACCAAAACCAGTTTAAAACTATTTGAAGAATCCACAAAACACTACTTCACAGGTTGCCAGTGTTTTTATAAACCAAACCAAACCATTTTCTTTTCCAAATAAACTTTAAGAGCCAACCGGGCAATTTCTCAAACGAACCAAAGTATTTGTTCATGCTTCAAAAGAAATCATTTCTCATTAAACCATAAATCCATTTTATATTCCATGAATTATGTTTAAAAGCCAAACGGGCATTCTTTCATTATTGGGTATCCGCCCGTCAAAAGGATGTTCCATGTGTCGTGTATAAAATAAACGGCTCCTTTTGACATTAAATAACCATTTAAAAATTAACCATCTTATATTAAAAATTAATTATCGTATATTATCTTATATTTATTACAATTAATAAAATGTTGTTTTTGAACAATTAAGGTGCGCAAACAGCATGAAATAATATAACTTAAATTTTAAAAGTAGTGCAAAGGGGACCTACCTCAAGACCAAGCGCATCGACAAAACAATCTCAGATCCAAGGCGCGATGACACGACGTGTGTCCGAAACCACGTGACAAAGACCGACACTCTGCATAAACAAAACCAAGGACTCAGACACATCCAAAAACTCACCAGAGCATTCAAAACCAAGCGGCGGGAGTAAGCGCTCACCTTGAAACCAAAGCGCGGCGATGACGGAACCTCGGAAATAAGGCGCAGCGGTGGCGCACACTTGGAAACGCCCTGCGCGGGCCCTCAAATAATAATCCTATCAAAATAAACATAAAAAGATAAAAATCCCCTAACGAAGCAAAGACGAACCAAGAATAATAATAATCGCGATACTAATAGTAATAATTATAATAATAACAATAATAATAGTCAAAAATGATAAAAATAATAATAATAGTAATAATAATAATAACAACAAAATAATAATAATAATAATAATAACAAAAATAATAAAAATAAAATTAATAGTAGTAACAACAACAACAACAATAATAATAATAATAATAATAATAATAATAATAAAATTAATAATAATAATATTCATAATAATTATGATAATAATAATAATAATAATAATAATAAAATTAATAATAATAATAATAATAATAATAATAGCATAATAATAATAATAATAATATGATAATAATAATAATAATGATAAAATTAATAATAATAATAATAATAATGAAAATAATAATAATAATAATAAGATTATTAATAGTAATAATAATAATAGTAAGAATAATAATAATAAATATAATAACAGCAATATTAATAATAATCATAAAAGTAAAAAAAAAAAAATAAAGAGACCTGGATGGGGGGGTTGGCCGGAAGGCCGACAGCCGTGAGGGAGGAGGAGGCCGGGACGACGCCGGCTAGGATGGCCGGTGGGGAGGGGTTCGGCAGCGGACAGGGGAAAAAGAAAACGGGCGTCGGGCTGCTGCGCGCTGGACAGGGGAGGAGAGGAGGAAGAAAAAGAAGAATAAGAAGAAGAGGAAGAAGGAAGAGGAGAGGAAGAAGAAGAGAAAAAAAAGAAGGTCGAGCGCTGGCTGTTGGTGGCTGGGACGACGGGGCGAGGCCAGGAGTTGCGGAGCGGAGTGGCGACGGAAGGTGGAAGAAGGCGGCGGGGCTGGCCGAGGGCGAGCAGGGGGTCCGGGCTGGCCGAGGGCGAGCAGGGGGTCGGAAGCCGGTGGGATGCGCCGGAGATGGAGGCCGGCGGAGGAGCTGCAGAGCGGGAGGAGAAGGAAGAAAAGAAGAAAGAAAAAAAAGAAAAACAAGGGAGAGAGAGAGAGCAGGGGCGGGGGTTGCGGCCGGGAGCGGGTCGGCCGAGAGCTGCGGCACCGGTGGAGAACCGGCCGGAGGAGGGAGGTCGCGCGGATGGCCGAGGCTGGCAGGAGGTGGCTGGGCGCGCTGCTGCAAGGAGGTGCGGGGCAGGCGGGGTACTGGGCTGAATGCGGCGGCGGACAGAGAGGAGAGCAGCGGGGCTCGGGAGAAGAGGGTGGCGAGGGGGGTGGCGGCTCCCGCGGGGGAGGAAAAAAAGTATATATATGAAAGGGAGGCTAGGGTTGGAGAGTAGGAAAGAAAAATAAAGAAAAGATAAAAGAAATGAAAAAGAAAAATAAAATAAAATAAAATAAAATCATAATAATAATCATAATAAATCACAATAATAATAATAACCATAATAAAGATTAATATCAAATCATATTTAATAACGATTGCACTATTTTCCGCAACATTAAAAATTACATTAATTATTTATCTATAACATAATGATAAACATAATAATGATAATGATAATCATAGTGATAAAATAATAAAATAAAATAAAATAAAAACAATAACGGTGTTCATATCATTTTAATGATAATTAATTCTTAACGCACTAAAAATTTTAACGACGCAACAATTAACGCGCGATTTAAAAATAGACTCTATTTAAAATATTTCAAAGACAACGGGATGCGCAAAAACACCGGCAGGGACGAGCGGGGTTTCCAGAACAGGCTTCGCTCACGCGCCCGACGACGTCGCGTCAAAAAGCGCACATTTTAACAAAAACTGAAAAATATAATCCGAGACTGGACGCGAACCCCAGCAAAATAATTCAAAGTCAATGAAATCATAAAATAAAATAAACGTGCGTGTCGGGGTGTGACAATTCTCCCCACCATAACGCTTTCCGCCCCCGAAAAGCCACAACACCAACCAGTCGATCGATCAACACCTAAGGATTTCACAGAACACGATCCGACCTCTTAACCAAGGATTCCACAACGACCACCGGCAGGACTGAACCTCATTTCCCAAAGTAAATCACCAATAGAGGGGAGGCCTGAACGGTCTCCCCACTATAAGAACCCAACTAGCATTCAATAACGATTTAAGAGAAAACCCAAAGAGACTCACGGTGGGTCTCCCCACCATAAAGAACCGACCAACTAACGACCAAACGGGAAACCAGCTTAGACATGCACGAGACCTTACTCCAGCTAGAAAGAGCACAGCAAGGACCTTTAAATTACTTACTCACGTCCGAAAGTAATAGGATTTGATCTGAAAATTTTACGCAAACCAAAACCCTTACCCCATGGGCGGGGAGGGTGGGCCCAAGGATTGGATCACTGAAACTTGGACGGAAAACTACTCGCGTACCACTACATAGGGATGAACACATACCAAAGCCATAACCGATTCACATCGGTGGTCCACACGAGGTCACTGATCAGCAACATACATCCAAAAAGGCACAATTACTGATATTGCGCGATGGATAAATCCATCAAGCTCTTTGCGACAAGAGGAATTACAATGACAGAGGAACCAGAGCAACAACACCAAAACTATCTTACCACGACGATAGAAGAACGACTTTAACCAGACTCTTTAAAATTTTCCCCCGGGGGGTTCCTGACTACGCGCCGGCTTCACTCCGAGACCTTTTGGCTGGAGCTCTGATGGATGAAGCATCTCCTGCCTCGCAGTCAGGTTCTGATAATCCCAACAAGAAACATACATCTTTTGATCTGACAGATTGAAGGACAAGATTTTAAAATTAAAACACACCAGCATTGAAAGACGAGGTTCGTCAAAAGACCCATGAAGTTCCCATACATTTCAAACCCAAAACACCACCAGTATAACTACAACGATAAAAGATCCCTTAAACTGAAAGGAAACTTACACCAAGAACTCTGAACAAAGACCCAATAGCACATTACTTCTGAGAACACCCTCTGCGACGCTTTCTTGCAACGCCCCGACAAAATCGTCGCAAGTGACCCAGACGTCCACACGCCTGGCAGGGCTTCGGAGCACTTGGGAACGATGACTTCTTGTGACCCCGCTTGCCACACTGATAACACACAATAATCTCTCGCTCCGAAGAGGTTGATGAAAGATCTCGAGGCCTCTTGATTCCACGACCTGATCCAACCACTTCCATTTGCTTACTCGTCTCCTTTCCAGAACCTTCACCAGTGCTCATAGGGATCGAAGGAGGGAGAACTACTTCGAGCACTCCTGCCATCGCGGCTTCGACATGAAAAGCTTGTCTCGCCACGTCGACAAAGGAAGTTAGGTTGGACTCTGAAACCTTCGACTGTAGATCAGGGCGGAGACCCGCTTCGAAGCGTCGAGCCTTCACGGGGTCATTTTTGGCATACTCTGAATCATAAGGTACTAGTTCCATAAAGCGCTGGAAATATTCTAACACGGATCCGTCGCCCTGCTGCAGACAACACATTTCCATCCCCTTTCTCACCCTTTCTTCCTCAGAGAGATACTGACGAATGAACAAAGACTTGAAGAACTCCCAAGTAACCTCTTGACGGGGCTTGTTCCGAGACACTGACTTCCACCACATCCACGGTGAACCTTCAAGCATGAAGGTCGCAAACTTGACCTTCAACGACTCGGGCAACTCAATGAGGCTAAAGTCCCTTTCAATCTTCTGCATCCACTCCTCTGCCACAGAAGGGTCTGCTTGACCATAGAAGAGGGGTGGATCGAGCTTCCGAAACTCAAGCATAAAATCCTTAGGTTGATCAACCGCACTACGATCACCCATCGAAGCTTCAAAGGGATAACCGCTGGACAAGGAAAGGTCAAAAACCCAATCAACACCAACTCAATGAATGAATAAAAACCTCAAAATCAAACACTGCATAGGTGACAAGCTCAAAATCCGAGAAGACAAGTTATCATAACGTCAAAAATTTTCTCTTTGAAAACATCTTTAATTTAAAACAATCTTGGTAACTTAAACCCTCGCCATTGGTATCCCTTAGAGTCTCACTCACATGCATGTATCTGTGCCACCCAGGGCATCCATCCACCATACCAGAGATCCATCCACATTCCCAACATACCACAATGCATGTGAGCACTCATCGGAACACCAAGGCCAAAACAGAGCAACTTCATTTTCCAAAAAAAAACAATTTATTCATACCACTTCTTTTAAAACAATCTACAAATCAAACATGTCATTTCAAACAACCCTTTTTTTTTTCAAAAACCAACTTTTCTGATTCAAACCACTTTCAGAAATCAACGGAAACCCAAAACAAATCAAACAGGGGACTAGTGTCAGTGGGTGACTTGACCATATGGTTGGCGGCCATATGCCAAACACGCCACTGACACAGAGAGCCTTCTTGGACCATGCCCCCAGATCCACATGGCTTGCCAGGCCGCGCGGGTTAGGAGGACTAATGGCCCAACTCCCTTTGTCGTACCCCAATCGCAAAACATTACCATAAAAACCCAAACAAACAAATTAAACTGGACTTCCCATGGAAACCTGAGGATCAGTACGGGCAAGAGTTCGCGACGCTCTTCTCGCACCTACCCCTCAAGTCCCGACAATCCTACTCCATCTACCATGTCATCCCAAATAACAAAGGGCTCTCTGAAAAGTGAGGTCTGCTAAGAGCAAACCTCCTCTGATACCATTTTGTCACGAACCAACCCGGGTCGACCCTGAACCGGTCACCCGGGCCGATGCGCGACATGTCCCGAGAGGCGTTCCCGATCCTCCCGGGCTGGCGACAAGCGCCAGGGCATCATTTAGAGACTGTGGGAACGATTTCGCCCAATATAAATAAATAAGAATGCAAAGATAAAACAGAGCAGCGCAGAAAAGGTAAACTAAACAAAGTGACTAAACAGAAACAAACAGGAAGCAAACTAACCAAACACGACGTGCGAACAAACTCCGTGCGACCTCGTGGGTCGCTCTCCGACTCAACGATCAAGCGTCGCCCTAGGCGAGCGCACTCAAGCTATAGCCTGTACAAACACTAAAAACAGAAAACAACTATAGGCGTGAGTATTAAAACTCAGTAGGCTAGCCCGATATCTATTCCCAATGCACTACCTTTAAAATAAAAGAAACATCATTTCAAGTTTGAACTACAATCTATAAAAGTATGTTTTTAATAATATTCTACTTAAAAACAAAGTACGAACCATTTCCCTTAGCCATTTTCCAAATTCGTGTTCATTTCATTAGTGCCAATGACATTTCAGGAAAAAGGGGAAAGTGATGTTTAAATTTTCAAATTTGTACAAAAGGGATTAAACACTTCCATTTGAAAACAATTTTTTTGAAACCCATTAAAAAGCAACTTATCAGTTTCCAAGGAAAACAATATGCCAGAATGCACAAAGTAAATCATACAGCAAGGGCAATGTAAGTATACATGTGAGCATCATAATCATTACTGCAAGCTACAAAGCTGAATAGACATGGGTGAACCTAGGAGATCGAGAATAAACCAGAAGACACCAATACATGAGAAATCATCCTTATTGACATGTCACGATGAAATCAAAACGCACAACACGCTCGACTATCCACTCACAGGCAGGTCGAGGGCAAATCCCATAGCAATAAACCCAATATATCCACCTACTATGGGCCACTGGTCAGTACCATAACTTACCAGTGCAGCAATCATTCTTAAAATATTCTCTCAATATGCCAGATTCCCATGTCTCAAGTGTTTAAGAAAAAGGGGGTGAGCCAACCGATGCCAACCGAGCATCCAATCAGAAATATCTATATATAAAGAACAACAGGCATTCCCCGAGCCACTCCATTGGACAACCTCTTGCCTTTAACTACTCAAATACCCGGGAGCCTCTAAGCGCGGCCTCCCAAACAATCAATTTCAACCAAGGCATGAGAGTCGCCCTAAGAGGGTTTTTATCGAAACATTTTTATCGCTTTCCATAAAGTGCCAAACGGGCATTTAATACAATTCACAATTACTACCAAAACCAGTTTAAAACTATTTGAAGAATCCACAAAACACTACTTCACAGGTTGCCAGTGTTTTTATAAACCAAACCAAACCATTTTCTTTTCCAAATAAACTTTAAGAGCCAACCGGGCAATTTCTCAAACGAACCAAAGTATTTGTTCATGCTTCAAAAGAAATCATTTCTCATCAAACCATAAATCCATTTTATATTCCATGAATTATGTTTAAAAGCCAAACGGGCATTCTTTCATTATTGGGTATCCGCCCGTCAAAAGGATGTTCCATGTGTCGTGTATAAAATAAACGGCTCCTTTTGACATTAAATAACCATTTAAAAATTAACCATCTTATATTAAAAATTAATTATCGTATATTATCTTATATTTATTACAATTAATAAAATGTTGTTTTTGAACAATTAAGGTGCGCAAACAGCATGAAATAATATAACTTAAATTTTAAAAGTAGTGCAAAGGGGACCTACCTCAAGACCAAGCGCATCGACAAAACAATCTCAGATCCAAGGCGCGATGACACGACGTGTGTCCGAAACCACGTGACAAAGACCGACACTCTGCATAAACAAAACCAAGGACTCAGACACATCCAAAAACTCACCAGAGCATTCAAAACCAAGCGGCGGGAGTAAGCGCTCACCTTGAAACCAAAGCACGGCGATGACGGAACCTCGGAAATAAGGCGCAGCGGTGGCGCACACTTGGAAACGCCCTGCGCGGGCCCTCAAATAATAATCCTATCAAAATAAACATAAAAAGATAAAAATCCCCTAACGAAGCAAAGACGAACCAAGAATAATAATAATCGCGATACTAATAGTAATAATTATAATAATAACAATAATAATAGTCAAAAATGATAAAAATAATAATAATAGTAATAATAATAATAACAACAAAATAATAATAATAATAATAATAACAAAAATAATAAAAATAATATTAATAGTAGTAACAACAACAACAACAATAATAATAATAATAATAATAATAATAATAATAATAATAAAATTAATAATAATAATATTCATAATAATTATGATAATAATAATAATAATAGTAATAAAATTAATAATAATAATAATAATAATAATAATAGCATAATAATAATAATAATAATATGATAATAATAATAATAATGATAAAATTAATAATAATAATAATAATAATGAAAATAATAATAATAATAATAAGATTATTAATAGTAATAATAATAATAGTAAGAATAATAATAATAAATATAATAACAGCAATATTAATAATAATCATAAAAGTAAAAAAAAAACAAATAAAATAAAGAGACCTGGATGGGGGGGTTGGCCGGAAGGCCGACAGCCGTGAGGGAGGAGGAGGCCGGGACGACGCCGGCTAGGATGGCCAGTGGGGAGGGGTTCGGCAGCGGACAGGGGAAAAAGAAAACGGGCATCGGGCTGCTGCGCGCTGGACAGGGGAGGAGAGGAGGAAGAAAAAGAAGAAGAGGAAGAAGAGGAAGAAGGAAGAGGAGAGGAAGAAGAAGATAAAAAAAAGAAGGTCGAGCGCTGGCTGTTGGTGGCTGGGACGACGGGGTGAGGCCAGGAGTTGCGGAGCGGAGCGGCGACGGAAGGTGGAAGAAGGCGGCGGGGCTGGCCGAGGGCGAGCAGGGGGTCCGGGCTGGCCGAGGGCGAGCAAGGGGTCGGAAGCCGGTGGGATGCGCCGGAGATGGAGGCCGGCGGAGGAGCTGCAGAGCGAGAGGAGAAGGAAGAATAGAAGAAAAAAAAACAAGGGAGAGAGAGAGAGCAGGGGCGGGGGTTGCGGCCGGGAGCGGGTCGGCCGAGAGCTGCGGCACCGGTGGAGAACCGGCCGGAGGAGGGAGGTCGCGCGGATGGCCGAGGCTGGCAGGAGGTGGCTGGGCGCGCTGCTGCAAGGAGGTGCGGGGCAGGCGGGGTACTGGGCTGAATGCGGCGGCGGACAGAGAGGAGAGCAGCGGGGCTCGGGAGAAGAGGGTGGCGAGGGGGGTGGCGGCTCCCGCGGGGGAGGAAAAAAAAGTATATATATGAAAGGGAGGCTAGGGTTAGAGAGTAGGAAAGAAAAATAAAGAAAAGATAAAAGATATGAAAAAGAAAAATAAAATAAAATCAAATCAAATCATAATCATAATAATAATAAATCACAATAATAATAATAACCATAATAAAGATTAATATCAAATCATATTTAATAACGATTGCACTATTTTCCGCAACATTAAAAATTACATTAATTATTTATCTGTAACATAATGATAAACATAATAATGATAATGATAATCATAGTGATAAAATAATAAAATAAAATAAAATAAAAACAATAACGGTGTTCATATCATTTTAATGATAATTAATTCTTAACGCACTAAAAATTTTAACGACGCAACAATTAACGCGCGATTTAAAAATAGACTCTATTTAAAATATTTCAAAGACAACGGGATGCGCAAAAACACCGGCAGGGACGAGCGGGGTTTCCAGAACAGGCTTCGCTCACGCGCCCGACGACGTCGCGTCAAAAAGCGCACATTTTAACAAAAACTCAAAAATCTAATCCGAGACTGGACGCGAACCCCAGCAAAATAATTCAAAGTCAAAGAAATCATAAAATAAAATAAACGTGCGTGTCGGGGTGTGACAATTGAAGTGTTTAATTTTTACATAAATATGTAGTTCAACTATTTTCTAGTGGTAATTCTATATTTAATCTCTTAAATTCTTCTGTTGTTTTCACTCTTTGAAGGAATTTTGATTTATCCAATTTATGACTATATAAATTATATATTCTATTATTTTGTATCCTTCAACAATCATATTTCCAAGAAATCATGAGTCTAACATTATCTCTATTCCACAAGTAATTCAATTAAATTATTTTATGACAGTATATAAACAATGGAAGTTGTGGCTATAAGGGCTTTACACTGTTGTGCTAATGAAATTGGGAAACCAATTTTTCTATCTGGGGAGGATGTGATAGAGTCTGAAGCAACAAGATGATTTTTTTTTCAAATTAAGGAAGAGGAATTTTTATTTTTATTATATATTTATGATAATAAACATTCAATAATTTCATGTCTATACATTTTTTTGAAGTACATATATATATGTAAATTTCGGTTTTATTTCCAGACGAAAAGGATATTTATTTCATTGTATTCTGAATAATTAATTAATTTTAAATTCAAGTTAATTAATGTTTAATTTGATAAAAGTGAATATATATATTTTTTTAACAATTCATGATACTTTTACATATATGTTGTTCTCAATATGAAATTCCATTTTTTTAGATTTCATGTTTTAGGTTTTTATACATAAATTTCTATAATTACATAATTTGAAATTAATAAAAAAATATTATTAATCATTATTTTTTTTAATTTGACATTTTTTAACCAAGGTGGAATTTTTAACCTTAAAAAATGTTACTCGTAAAATTTTTATATGTTTATAATACTTTTTTAAAAATTATTAGTTATGAGAATATTTACATTTTCTTATATTTTTTCGATGAAGTAAAACTTTTATGAATATATTTTCAATTATTTTATGAAATTAATAATTTTAGAATTACCATTATCTATAACATTATTTTATGTTTTTATATTTTTTGTTTCAATGTGATTAATCTCAAAGTTTCAATATTGTCATATTTTCGATGTGTATTTATATATATATATCATTGATTTTAATTTATGATTTAAAATATGTAATATATTTTCCAAGACCATTTCACCATAAATTCATGTTATGATATTACTTAAGTTGATTGTTTTCAAATAATAGGGGAAGAAAAAGTTATATTTAATAATATTACTTACTTGAGTTTTATGTGCATTATATAAATATTCTACAAAAATTAAAAAGTAGTTATCTATTATTTTTATTGAAATTTAAATATTCTATTATTATATGTGGAAGGTTTATATATTATTTTACGTGTCAAAACATCATATTTCGATTTCACTAAATGAGTATATAATATCGTTATATAAGGATGAGAATTAAAAGTCAATGTTTAGCATTTTAATGAAAATATTTCATGGGAAATATGAAATACATGGATGCTAATTCCTTCTATCAATAGTCCATGTAAAAGATAATTGAAATGGGTTTAGTTGTAACCAAAAATGAAAGTGATTTCAAATGAATTCTCTTATAGTATATATATATATATATTGTTTTGTATCTATATTTAATGCATTTACTTTCTTTTCAAAAAATCTGTGAAAAATGAATATATATATATATGTGGATAGCCTAATTTTTTTTATAAAATATGGTAACATAGACATTTTAAACATGAAGGGGAGTGGGTAGGCCTAGAAAACCTTCAATGGTTCATGTAACTACATGGTTTTGTATTCAAAATCATTGTTAATGTTTTTTAAAAATCAATGTGTTATTTTTAAAGAATTTTATATGTACATTTAACATCAAAATATTATAATATATCATAAAATTATTCATAAAATGTAATTATTCCCTGGAAATTTGGAAATATTTTTACTAGTAAATTTAATGGTCATACCTTGATTTAAATCTATTTTTATAATTCAATTTCATGTTTGATGACAGGGGGACTCGATAAAGAATTATCCCGTATGAAATAGATTAGATATTTTATTTTCCTTTACATTCGTAGAACATTGATATAGATATATGCTTTTTCTAATCCACTAAACAAATAATGAAAAAGGTCTGGGAATTTAATAAATTTTGTGTATTATTTCAAATTCTTTTATAAAAACAATACATAGAATTTTTATGTGGTTACACCAAAAGAGAGGGTTCAGATCATTATAGATTAATTTTATATTTTTATATAATCAATTTTATTCACCCATAAAGTCATATAATAAAAAATATATATTCCCTAATAATGTATTCTAGAAAAAATAATATTGCGTTCCATAGATAACCCGAATCACCATAAAGATACATTAAAATTTTATATTATTTTAAAAGATAATTCAACCTTCATTCATCAAATAAAATACCATAATATTCTCTTATAATTAATCATATAATATTCCTTTATATTATAGTAAATTAATTAAAAAATAACATTAATCACTTACTTACAATATCTATTTCCAATACCCTTGTTATATATAAAACATATCTTCCAAAAAAATGTAACTACCCTTAATTCACTAAAAATCAATGATTATATAAACGGTAAAAGTTATCAAAAAAATCAGACATATATCCAAAAAATGTAAAGTGATTCTTTCTAAAATATGTTTTTCACATGTTAAACATAAGGTTTACGTATACAACATAAATTTGTTAGAACAAATTAAATGTCTCGCAACATATAATTAATCACCTAAAAAATAACATTATTAATCAAATCAATTTTTATCCTATATCATTTTCAATATTGATTATTTTTTCCAAAAAATAAAATATTATTTTTTTAAGTATTATTTTCTTTTCATCAAGTGTAAATTAACTCTAGGGTTTATTTATCACTAAATCAAATTTCATCATATGTGTTTCTCTAAAAAATATCACCCTTTATCTACCCCACTTTTCAAAGGTATTAATTCCATGTAATATATGTTTATAATTTTTATCAACACCCAACTATAGAATAAAATTTAGTTGCTTAATTATTCAGATTATATTTAGAATACATTTGAATATCATCTGTAAAACACCACTAAATCATGATTAAAAAGGGCTTGATACATAAAAACCCATTTATTAAACTACCTTGTAAAAAATTTAACCATAATTTTCTATATTATTACTTAATAGTTCATTCAACAATATAAGGAATGAATTATGTTATTTTGATTCATCAATATCAACCGAATCATTTAACATACTTAAAACATAATAAAATATTTCAAACCTTAAATCCATACATCATTATTTTCATGATATTCCCTTAGTATTTTGGAATGATGAACAAATTCTAAAAAAATAAATGATCACATCCTTTTTGGAAAATCCCAATTCAATGGAGATTTATGAGTCAAGATGTTGAAATAAAATGAAAAAGATAACATGATCACTAATTTTTTAGGAGAAAAATAAATGTGTTGGATACATCAAGCAGTTTCCTATTTTTTATTTGAATACTCAAGAATATATCAAAATCAATTGAACAAGATTTTATAATAATAGTGATGATCAAATCACTTGGAAGGGATAAAAAATGTTGTAATAGGTAGATTTTTATTCATAATTATAAATGATCTTTTTAAAGTTGAAAAGAACATCATTTAAACATGAAATGAATTTATAAAATCAAGATAATATACAAGGTTAAATGCAATAACATATAAATTTTATAACAAACTAATCCTAAAAATACCTTATATCTCTTTTTGTTTACGTTGTTATCCAATCCCCCTAAATTAACTTAATTTTTAAAAACATACTAATCATTTTGTTTATAGAGGAATTTTAACTTCTTATTAAATATATCCTACCATATATTGTAATCTAAACCATTACTCTAAAGCCAACTATAATGAAGTGGGATAAAAAATTACATAATCTTGTTTATTTAGACCAAAATTCTCATTACTCCGTTCTCTAAGGATCATTATGGTTATGTTTTTAATTTAATTAGATAAATAATATTGGTAAAAATACCATATATTAAAAATGTCACACATATTCTCTGTATAAATATTTTTCAAAATATAAATATTATAAAAATAAACATGTTTTCTTTACATGAATTATCCATATGAAATTTATGTTGACTATTTTTTGTTGATAATCATCATTAGACCCAATGAAAAAAATTAAAAATTGTGTGATGATAATAAAAAACCATTGTAATGGAAATAAGAGAAAGAAATATTTTAGTCTAGTTAAAAAAATAATAACCCATATAATTTTTACCTTTATCATAATATTCCTTGACATCTATAAATAAATCTTAACTACATGAAAAAAACACTCCTTTTTCACCAAGAGAATCATTAAAACCCATATAAATCTAATATTACAAATTTTATGTAACATATTGAATTATATTACAAACTCTTATAAAACTCGTGTCATAAATTATTAGTGAATTGTTAAATGAATAAGAAATAATTACATGATTAACTCCCTTCTTCATTTCTTTGAAGACAAGGAGCATTACCTAATTCATTGTAGAGCTATATTAAGATCACCAACTATATAGGCTATACCAGTCTTAACTATCATCACATATAATAATATAGTACCATATAATGAATAAAACATTTTAGTCTCTCAATGATTCTTCAAATAAAGAAATAAAACTCTTTTGAACCCATATATAGAATATTTTCTAATAACAAAATACCTTTTCCTCTGAAAACATATTTCAAAAATAAAATACAAATAAAAAAAGTTGTAGTTTTTTTTCAATGAAGATAATATGAAATAATGAAAATGAATGAAAAAATCAAATAAAATTTTTGGTTGTGGAAATATCTATTTTCACTAAATAAATTATAATATAACAATACAATTTTCTTTTTGGTAATGAATATATATATGTTACATATAAAATAATTAAAAAGAATCCCATAGAACCCATTGAAATAAATCCAAAATGGAAACATAATTTTATTTATAATTCACGTAGATGAAAAATATAATTATGTTTAATGTTAATGTGTCCCATACATAAAATAATTTTAGGAATATACAAGTGGACGAAAAATATTCTGAAAATAAATCATTAAGAGATTTATAATTATGTTTAATGTTAATGTGTCCCTTACATTGATTCCAACTAATAAAATATGTTATTTATCTTCCTAAATAATAAAATTAAGTTAATAAGGTATTTTATTAAGAATGTTTTTCAACTTATTAATCTATTTTATATTATTTTTTCTATGTTATATAAAATTACTCAAAAAATTATGTTCACATCATATGTTTTTGGTGATATTCGAGTTATATGTCCAAAATAATTTCTGTAATTTGACTATGGTCAATGAGTTCACTATTTCATCATCATTATAATATTATTATTGAAATAATATTAATTTCAATACATAAATTTTACTTTTAAAACAAAACATGATATATTGTTATGAAAAATATAATATGTTACAATCCATGAGTGTTTGGATCGTACATATGCATGAGTAACAGTTTTATTTTTCAATGGTCCGGATGGAAAGAATTTAAGTATTATTTTTGAATTAAATAGTATTGATTATATAATATATATCATATTAACTCTTTATATATATATATATATATATATATCATCCATTTTACATGGTGATGTAAATTGAATCACATCACTTCATTGAGGTGGTAGTCTGCACATATACCTGAACAACATTATCCCTTTTCAACAGATAGAAAGGTAAGAAATATGATTATACATCATATTTAAATAATTTTATTTAAACAATAAATATCATATATATTAATTAAATAAATAACTATAAATATCTTTGAGAGGAGGTGATGGAAAAAAAATTCAACCATTATTGTGGTGGTAGTCCTCCGTACAAACAAACATTGGTTTCATTTCCCATTTGATAGAAGAGGATATGAAAACATGTTTTTGCATTAAAATAATAGAATATAAGAATATTTACAAAATTTATTTTTTTATTTCAACATTTTTGAAGAATATATCAATTATTTATAAGATGAAATGAAATTAAATCACTCAGTTATAAACTCTACCTCTTCCTCAGATAACTTCTTTAGTTTTGAACCTAAATTCTTTCGTTATTGTGTTTTTTTTCGAGCAAGGCCTATATTATGTGTGGAGTGATGTTAAGGAGATATTTTGAGGTTTATTGGTACAATTATACTAATTAAATTTCATGATTAATAGATAGTAAGGGACCCTCTTTAATATATAAGGGTTGTAGAACTATTGGATCTTTTAAAAGTATTAAAATAATATTAATTAATTATCAGTGAAAGATAGATCCAAAATGATAAATGTAGAATATAGGATATTTATAGTCCCAAATAATCTCATATAATAAAATTGGGACATGTTAATTGATGTTTTCACACTTGTATCTTAGTTTTATCCCCAATTAATCCTTTTTTTGTTTAGTATGGTATCAATAATTGTTACACTAAATGGGTAGATAAATTCACTATAAAAGGAGAATTATCCCATAAATGGACCATATATTATATTCTCAACCATATCCAGGTATATTTTCTAAATATATATTATTATTAATTTCAAATCATTTAATAAACCATTATTTCATATAGAAATATTATTAATATAATTTTTTGAACAATTCATTAAATTTCAATATGTACATAACATGAATGTTTTGTAATTCAAATATAATAAATTAGAAAATCTCAAATAAGTTATATATTTATATATAATTTATGTGACACTATAAATAACCCAACCATTACTTTTAGTGTTGTTAATATTATATATATGATTTTTCTACTATTTCAATAATCAATGTGTCAACATTACATAAGAATTTAATATAAACATTTCATCACTAAAAATTAAAAACAATCTATAAATTTTTAACAAAAATTAATCTATAAAATAAATATTTACAAAAAAATATATTTTTTATCCATATCACCAAATTTTATTGATATTAAAAGTAAGTGAGTGAAATTTCGAACTATATGTCTGATTGAAAAAATATATATTAAATTTTCAATGAAAAATGGAACAAAATTGATGTAAATTTGAATATTAGATAAGTATGGTTTAAACCCAGTCAATAAATTGATTAAATTCATTTTTAGGGATTTTTAATCCTTATCATATTATTTTTACGTTAATTACATAATTGAAACTAATCAAGATAAAAAATATTTACTAAGATTAGTATTCATAATGAACAAAAATAAAGGGGCCTACTTAAAAAGAATTAACACTTGATTTAATTGTAGAATTTATTTTTAATGACTCAATTTATACATTATTAAAAAATAAATTTAATATTCAAACAACAAACATGAAAAAAAAAATATTTTAGAATAATGCGAAATAACATTAAAATTGAACTCATAAAAAAATTAGGTATAGTGATGATTACTATGTAATAAATTATATTATTTCTAATTAAATGATACTTATTATATTTTGATATGAAATGGTACGTTTAAATTATTTTATCAAATTAAAATGATTAGTTGTGTTAAAATATTTTGTATTTTCCATTATTCACTGAAAAATTATATTTAAAAAAATAAAAATTTCACCATAGGATAAGGTTGGAATGATAAATTCCAAATTTATATAATTTTTATAAAATAAAATTCAAAAATAATAATCAAATTAATTATAATATTGAATAGTGAAAACATATAAAAATCATTTCTGATGAGAACATATTTTTGTATCATATAACAATTTTATTATAAAATGGAGTTCTTATTACATAATAATTAATAAATATATTTTAATTAAGTATGATATTTTTATACATTTCATAATGATTTCATTTCTATTCATTCTTGAAAATTTAATAGTTGCATTATGACTATACATTTTATATGATAATACTTCTTAGATCATTTAATCTTGGTGTTGCATGTTGTAAATTCCATTATAGTGTTCTTCTAAAATATTTTGATAATACAACCATTAATGTAAAAAAGTTATATTTATATAATTTTTCCATTTCATTAGATAATATTATCTTGATCCATTTTAGCACACTCAACATAATAATTTCATTTTGGTCTTATGAAACAATCATATGTAGTGAACTTTTTCATTTAAGTGTTTAAGTATGGAAAGATAAAATATATTATATATGAAATAATAAAAATATAAAAAAACATCAATGTTATTATTTATAAATTAAAATATTATCACAAATTTATTTTTTAGGAAGATAAAAATCATTCATGACATGCCATAATCAAATTAAGGTATACTCAATCTTATATCCCTGAATAAAATGTTTTGAATATGTATTTATAATACTTTTCCACCATGTATTTATTATTTTATGTATTCCTAAATATTAATTTAAAATAATTATGAAAATAATGTTCACTCACATATTAATTTCATTCAATATTTTTTTGGAGGACTATTTCTATTTACTTCCTATAAAATTATTTGAAATTATTTACAAAAACAAAAAGGAATGATCTATATTAATCAATATGATGTAAAGAGATTTTACCACTTCCAAATACATTTTTTGATATTTTTCTTCCATTATAATTTTCAACGTTTTGTTCAATGAAAAATCATTTATCATTTTATCAAAGAAATTTTGGTTCTGAAAATTGTGTTTTATTGGAAAGGGATATATCAATATCTAAAAATGTATTGATTATGGGTTGAAAATTATATTTTCATGGTTTTAATGTTAAATATAAAATATTTTAGTTTATTCATGTATGTTTTTCTATTTGAAAATTTCATATCATAATGGGATTTTTTGATATATCTCTATAACTTAGTGGATAATGATTCTGTTCTCTAATAATTATAATGGAAGTAACCGGGTAGGTTTTTCTATTAGTATGGGCTATTATAATAATTTTATAAATATGTTGTTTTAATGAAATTCATTGACTTTTCTTGGATTTGTAATGTGTTTTCATGGTAATATTTTTATTTCATATGTTAATATAATAATATTTTGTTTATTGGAATGCTTATTCCATTTAGGGGTAAAATGTATGATTTTTATAAAAAAATCCTAGTTTCTAATGTTTTATATGATTATTTCAGGATTGTGCTTTTTTACATTTTGATTTATTTTAATATGTTTTATAAAAATATTTAATAACGAAATATTATTTCCTTTGTAAGTATTCAAATATTGGTGATAAAATATTATTATGTGGAATAAAACAATTTAATATGATATCATTGTTTTCAAGTAGACTAGTAGGTCTCTTTTAATATTTTTTTATATCCCATACTAATAAATTAGTGATTATACCATGTTCTAAATTTTTCATCATAGGGAATGAGTAGTTAAAGGAAAAAATTATGATGTAATTTTTAAAATCAAGAATTTTTTTCATGAAAATATTATCTATCTTATTTCACAGGTATTATACTGTGGAAATATAGACACCGTGTAGAAGTGAATACATTATAATGAATGGACTAGTAATGTAATACTCATGACAAAATTATCTCAAACTATAAAAATAAAAATATATTTTGAAAGTAAAAAATGTAATGTCTTGTGTGAAATTTTAATTATGGAATGAATTCATATCACTTCCTTAAATGACCCCCTTGTTCAAGAAGATGGTTCCCCCTCATAGCCACTTATGCCTACTAGAAAATATTGCCTCTCCAATACTTGTAATTTTGATTATTTGAAATTATATGAAGCCCCTATTAACTTATGAAATGGAGTTTCCAACACTATTGATCCACTAATACTTGTAAAACATATTACTTGGTAAGATCTAGGGCTAGAAATGATATCATCATTCTTCTTAAAAATTAAGATGTTTTATTACTAAGATAGTACAATGACGTATTTACATGGAAAAAAAATTATATGCAAAGGATTGATCACTAGACCACCATCCAAGTATTTTTATCACCCATCATGGATAGAAGAAAGTACACAAGAGGATTCATCCCTCACATGGTACCACATTGAAGGTTAATGTTTATAATATAATCAAATATAAATTCAAAAAAGACATTTTGTACCATAATTGGATGTCGAAAATTATACGATTTAGGAAGAATAATGGATAAATCATAGTATATATCAACTTATGGGTATTTAACTATAATTTTCTAAAGGAATAATTCAACATATCATTTATAGAGTTTCTGATCCCACGACCACTAATTTATCGGACATCATCTTCATGTATGGGTACGTGGGATACCATAACACACAAATTACCTCTGAATATGAAATATCCACTACATTTAGGTAACATAACAATAAAAAATTATATATCTCTCCTCAAAATATTCTAATGTAACCTATAAGTGATCATTTTATATCATATTTTAGTCCCTCCCCAATAAAATGTGAAGTATTACATGGATGTTTTTTTGGTAAAATATTACCAATTCCAACACCATATCAATGATCCTAAAAAAGTATTTGGATTTATTCGTGCCCAAATATAGATAATGAACACTTAAAGTGTGCATTTAGGGTCACCAAATTGAAATTCATCAACCAAACTTTCAGGTATAGTTACATCATGATTTACCTATAGGAGATCAAGGACATTATCATAATGATCCCTACACACATTTTGGGAGAAATATGAGGATTTTATGGGACTTTGGTTTACAAATGTCATTTACCACTATCTTAGTATGTAAATGGAATCCTTTATCCCAATTGATTCATAAATGAGACACCTAACAATAGGGATAAATGTTTTATCCCATTTGATAAAACTAAGAATAATATGATGGATCCTCTATTTATGTTTCCACCTAAATAAGGGAAACCATTGGTTTAATATGTTTCAGCCATAGAGAGGCCTATTTTTTGTTCTGTTATAGAATAAAAAATGAATTAAAGTTGAACTATTCATATTATCTCGGTCTCACGATGCATGACACCCAGTCTAAATAATACCCTGTCTAGAAGAAATGAATTTCAGATGGAATCAAAGACTAAAATTTGAATAATTACCTACAAGAAAATGAGTTCCAACCAGTCTCTTATATATATCCAATTAATTAAATCATATTCTATCACTTGGTAAATATGTAATTTTCTTAATTAGATGAGATTATTTAACAGGTAAATTTTTTTTCATCCCTTATATGTTTTCCAAGGGATACGCACTAAAAACATTTATTATCACACAACCAATTTCAGATGAGTGGGCCCTAGATGTATAGTTTTTTTAATGAACCCATACCCCTATCGATGTAGCCATTACATTCTTGAATATGCACTTTGATGTTCCCTCCTATATTTTGAATATAATGCTGATGAACAAGCCAAATCTCAATCGGATTTTCCTATGATTTTTTTCATCACTCCCTATAATACCTTATACCATATAGGTTAATCATTATAGAGGGTTGTTCAAACAATGAGTATGAATAACAAGCCCTCGTGACTATTCTTTAATTTTTCCTTTAGATTCATGTCCTCTGGTTTCTTAGGAATGGTTACAATAAGCACATAATAATATAGATCAATGATGATTACATTATTAGAAATCATGAGGTTTCCTAATTATAAATAATATTCATATGGAGATAATTAGATTTATCTTTAAATAGAAGCTATCTCATTTCCTGTGGTGGTGTTTGAGAAAGTTATTTACTCGACCATTTGTAATGAAAGGGGATGCATCATGAATCAACCTACCACTATCTATTATCTTTTAGAAATCTAAAATACCAATATATTAAAAGATATATAAATTAGATGAATCATTTGGGAAAGTACATATGATATAGAATGCTTCCATAAATCTAGACTAAACATCAATTCGTCTATTAAAATGAAATTAGTTTTATCCTCTATGGAATACCCTACATAAAGTGTGACTTCTACAAAAATATCTTTAATGGAATCCACATCCACTACATTAAAGTAAGGGATATCCTACAAGTCTTGTAGAATGTTTATATAGGTTCATTTAGAGGTCACAAAACATGAATGAAACTGTCCCAATATATCTATTGTTTGGGTAACTTTTATCCTACCATATTACATCACTATATTAAATTATTCATGAAGTTTCATTCATGTAAGGTTCATACCACCTATTTTAACCAACCCTTGGGAATCTCAACATTGAAAATTAGTCTTTTCCCTTTACCATATAGGGTAATGATTTAATGGGTCTCTACCCATCTATGACATCGAAATAGTTGAAATTAAATCATAATACCTAAAAGTTAATTTCAAGGTTTATTGAATCCATTATTATTAATTAGGCTAAGACCTAGGCCTTGACCAATTTCATGGAATATCATATCATTTATCAGGTGGTGATCACTGACACCATAATCACAAATAATAAAAATAACATTTTAGTTTCCATGTTAAATATTTTATATTAAATGTATAACACATTGTATAACCATAATTCCTATTATCATTCAACAAAAAATTGATAGATCAAGTAATTAAAAAATATACACTTGAAATTTATATAAAATACTGAGTATTAATGGAGAATTACAATTCCAAAATGAACTCAAATTACATATGGAGATATCAGACTACAAATCAAATCTCTCTACAAGATAATCTGTATACCTTGGTATGTGAAATAAATGTAGTAGATTCCATTGACGTTTAGATACCATAACTATTGATAGTTTTATATGATTAATTTACTATAAATAGAGAAAATATATTATTTTATAAAAATTGGATTCCTTTTATTAAAAATTTATCTAATAGTTACAGAATTTTCAGGTCAAAAAATATTGAGTTTATTAGAAGGTCAAAAATAAAATAATCCTACTACCTTTACAATATGGTTATTTGGTTTTGGAATTTATAGAATTAATGATAACCAGAGGGAAACCACTGAATTATGATCCAAAAAGAGAGGATCCCTTAACTATTCATAATTTATACTCAAATAGTTTTTAATAATTTATCACTATGGATAAGAATCACATAATGTGTCCCACCAAAGTGAGGATCCCCAATAATTATATCATAGAACATTATTCTTGTTTGAACAAGACCCATTTATTTTTTTGAAACATTGAATCCAATGGACCTTTTCACATGACATAAAATTTCACAATTTATGATCTTGAATTTAATAGATTAAAATATGTTGCACTAAGTTCATTCTTTGTGAATTTAAATAGATCGGATTGAGTCCATATTGTATGTACCTAAGAAAAAATGAACATAGACCCAACAAAAAGACTATAAACTATGTATCACATCATCCACACAATATGATGTTAAATTTCATGGTCAACATTCCCACCACATGATGTTAAACATATTGGGTTTGCCTCCAAGATACATAAACCTAAACTGTGTAGCTTTTATCCCTATAAATTATTCTAAAAATATGAATTTATATAAGAGCCCTTTCCCAATAAGCTACCTATCATACTCTGGTGTTGGTCACCAACTACACCATCTATTGTGATCTACACATGGCTTGATTCCTATTCATTATGATATAATGTGACATAAAAATTTCTTATCACAGTCCCAACCATGGGTCTACCATTATGTCTATTTTTTTTGGGTTATGGATACCCTTTAGATAAAATTTCATTACCCAAATGTATCTAGGTTATTACATTCTCATTAGAATACAATCTATGTTTCAGGATAATAACATCCAACCCCTTAGTTCATGTTTTATAACCTTAAAAATTACATAACCACCTTTGGTATCATATTTAATTGGATGTGATCTATTCAGGCACATTATTCTCACTTCCCCCACTAGTATTCAGGTTTTGTTTCCCCTAGTCCCCCCAATATGCAATGATGTTTCCTCGAGGTGCTCACATCTCCCCTTTAGTCTTTAATATACCTATGAACTTCATGCCCTAATGGTTTTAGTATCTCAATGAAAATTTAATTTCTATATATATTCAACTATAGTGATAAAATAACACACCATGCCTCCCCTATTATTAATGATATATGGTACACCCCCACCATAAGAAGAGGAAAAAGATATATTTATAATAATTGATAATATAACATAGTGTATAACCATGTTTTCAGTATTAAGGAATTAGTTTCACCTATCCAAGTGATTGAGCACAATTTTTTTATATGTTTGGATAATTTGTATCGCTAAATGAAGACGTCAAATTAACAATGGATAGATGGATTATATTGAATGATATGAAAAAAGGAGGAAAAAGTAATGTTTTTATCAGGAAAATAAGGAACGAAGTTACAAAGAGAAATGTCTATATATTGGATTCTATACTCATAAATTCCAATCACATATCTTGTAAAGAAAAAATACAATCAAAACTGACTGTAAACTAATAAATTATCAATTTCATGAATAAAAAAACTAACTCACCCAAAACATTGAGATGATATTTATTAAATTTCTTAGAGTATAGAAATAATCTTCCGAAAGAGAATGATTCAACTAAAAAGACAAGACCAATAAATATTCTCCTCCTAACCAACGTAATCCTTATGAACCTATCATAGAACAGGATAAAAATCCATCAATGATTATACTGAAAGAATTATCAATAGAGAGAGTGTAATAATGAATTCATGTGATAATATTTGGTGTCTCACACCAACTTCTTCATTATTATATTCCAATAGTTAAGAATAAAAATGATGATCTATATAATGATTAGATATCTCGGCAGAATGAAGAATAACTCCCAACAAATGGGTGTGAAAATTATCTCTCTATTTATAAATTTTCAATATCCTAATTGGTAGAGGTATATGAAAAATTAATCAACTTTCCCATATAAACATAGATAACAACTACAATAGAATGAAATGGGACAGAAGGAGAGAAATAAGTGTTCATGTTTTCATGAATTCAGAATCATATATCTCAATCCAAATACATAATTAAATCCTAAACATGGAAACATATTAACTAACAAGTTATGAATTACATATGGGATTCTCACAGGTTCACATCATCCACTTCCGCTTAAGTCCCAGTGATGTATTTGAGCTCCTCAATCAAAATGGGATTGACCTAACAACTCATAGAGTATGAAACCTAAATTCCCAAAATCTTCTCATATCTTCCTGTAAAATGTTTATCTTTCCCTCACCTTTTTAAATTATCATTCGTTAAATTAAGAATTTAGGATAATATTTCAATATTAATTCCATTTGGAAGTCGACATATCTTTACTCCCATGCATGGGTCTTTACCCATCTAATGCCTAGTTCATTAGAACCCATGTTACATTGAAAGGTAGATATAACCTGTACACATCCTAATATATTATATTATCAATAAGTAATGTTAATACAACTCCATTAGACACAATAACCTTCTTAAAAGATCTCTTATCTGATATAGATAACTTATTTTCAATTCGGTATGTCACTGACTCATTAAAAATGTCATTGAAA
Source organism: Viscum album (assembly GCA_963277665.1). Taxonomy (NCBI): domain Eukaryota; kingdom Viridiplantae; phylum Streptophyta; class Magnoliopsida; order Santalales; family Viscaceae; genus Viscum; species Viscum album. The sequence continues at coordinate 391,536 of CAUJRU010000581.1, forward strand.
AAAGATTATTTTATGTTGAAGACACTCAACCAATTTTCATCATCTATGCTTGCATCACATTTTAAAGTGGTCTAGTTTCATATTAAGTCTACAATAAATGAATTATTTGGCCTCTAAAATTTAGGTAATATCATAAATGGGTTCTGGAAAACTAATTAAACCCTTTCAATACTCATTAAAAATAATGAAACTCAGGTAGAAATCATTCGCAATAGGAGAACAATGGATTTTTTTCATTCCAAAAAAACAATTCTATGAATATTTTTCGAAAAATCAAACCTTATATGGGTTATCATTTCTACTACAAGATATAAATTCTTAGTCACCTCATAATCCACTATCCATGACACTCTTTTATCGTAGATGAAGTTCATTGAATACCCATAGTGTAATTGTCCAAGATAGCAAAGCCCCAAAATATTAAATGAACAAGGTCCTACTATATTAATCACTTATGAGCCTATGGAGGGAATGAACCTTATATTTTTTATATTAAAGTATCCATTTTATTCAAAAAATATTACATGGAATAATGTACAGAAAATAGGATACACAAAATTCCCCTACAAATATTAATTAATCACTCGGGAATTGCAATAAATTTTATTTACTATTAGTCACTACAAAAAAAATTGATCATCCTATAAAGTTTTAAATACACTTAACAAAATAAGTCAAAATAATAGATTCTTATACTGAAAATAATATTCATTTATCATATATTACCATCACTCACTTAATATATTTAATACAAAATTATGTTACTCTTCTATGTGAATACCATAATAAATTAATGTGTAATTAACAAATTGCCCCAATCAACATCAATTGTCACTCTCTCTGGTTCCAAAAACCATAGATCAATTTTAAAATTACATTATTAAATTAAAATGGTCCACATATAAGTCAATTTCCACCTTATTAATTTGTTTTCAATATTACCCCAACATTAATGAATACATTTTTTACAATTTGGAAGATTATTTTAATTTTTCCCATTCATGAATATGTAAATAACATAATGAATTTACAAATATGTTTTTACTCACAAACCAAGTTTATATATTTTTTAAATTTTATATGACATTAAATATATATTATTATAAGATAATAAAGAATAATAAACTTCACAACTCTTATAATAATGTCCTGAACTATCCTAATTGGGTGAGTAATGGAACTATTAGCTACTATAATGAAAACAATTGTGAGTTGTGGTTCTCCTATCCTCAAGTGTTGATAAAATACATATGTAATAACATTAGTACATTCATAAAAGTCAAAAAATAGTTTCATAATACACTATATTATAGAGTGAGATATATGAAAATATCCTAGGATCTAGATATTTAGGAGGAATCAGATTTTGTAAGAATATACTATACTCCAAAGTGAAATTTTTGGTAGAGAATTCATCCAATATTATTCTAAGAAAAAATTATACTTGAGGAGTTATTATAAGATATAATTTTATTTAAGGATTTTAAAAAATATATAGTCTATTAATGTTTTTTAATAAGTTACACACATTTTTGTATTTTTGTTTCATGATTCATCTTTATAATTCACTTAGAGAATGTGACGATTAAGTTTAAATTCTTTACAATTTATCATATTACCTCAATTTAATCTTCCATATTTTTCCTTCCTGAATTTTATTTTTTTTATTCCTATTATAATGTATTTTCAGCAAGAATAATAGTTGTCTAATATTTTTTCAAATTGTGTGACCAAATTTCAAGATTTTATGATTTTCAGATTTCTTTTATATCTTTTATCTAGATTCTAATTTTGAGTTAGTTTAGGAATTTCTATATATTCCTTTTAAGTTTTAGGATGAATCCTATGTTTGATATAAACAAAATTATTCCATGTACTATATTTAATAGTTCATGTTATCATCCCCTTTGTTATAATGATAAAACCTCTATAAAATTTAATTCTGTGTTATTGTAATTTGCTTCATCATTTTTGTAAGAAACATTTTGAGAATCCCTGCCATATTTATGTTTCTCATGAGAATCCATTCTAATTATACCACAATAAAAAATTAACTATATATTTAAATTAGAATTGGATTTTCTAGGATTTTGATGGGTTTGGTATAGTTTCCTATGCTATTTTTGAAATCCATGGGGAGCAATTCCTCTAAGCATTCCACCCTCTCTCTTGGGAATTTTCTAGTGATTCCTCTAACTTTGGTAAATAATATTAGAAAATGGATCATCCTTATGATATAAATTAGTCCCTTACTCTATCAAAATTTCCCTTTTAGGTGATTGGTATAGAATATCAATATTTGGTTGGTAAGATTTTGAATGGCTGAAAATGAAACAGTGGTGATAATGATATCTTAAAATATTTTGATTACATTCAATGTAGTAATTCCAAAATTGTAACTAATATTTTTTAATATGATTTTTTTCTTTCCTAACAATGGTTATCCTCATAGAATAATTATTATATGAAATTTATGTAAGTGTTTTAAAGATCTATTTGGATTCTTTAGAAGTTTTGACACTAAAATCTCATATAGGTTACTGATCCACTAGTCCTTAATTTTATGGTATGAGACCATTGTAAAATGTATCTATGAGAAACCCCAAAATTAACTATTAATATCTAAACAAAATATATAAACCCATTAATCTATCCAATTATTAATGGGATAACTTATTCTAATAATGAATAATCTCTAAAATTTGTTTCTTATTTTAGTGATCATTCTCTAGGGAAAAAAATTCAAGAAAAAAGATTTGAACAATTTGTCCCATGTATCAAAGATTTTGTCAACAATTAATTGAAAATAGGATGTTTCATTATCTTTGAATCAGAAAGGGATGAACATTTTTTATCTATTGCACACTAACCCAGAATGTTGAAGTTACTAAACCACATAAAAATATTCACTAATATTGTCAAGAGTCTGTTCTTTGGGAATTCCATGGTATAATGTAATCATAAAATTTTTGTTCGATTTTACATCTTAGTTGTGATACATAGTGTATGTCCTAATATTTAATTGATTACTATATTATTTAGTCACTTGAAACACCCTAATCTTAATTCTCTCTAACATTATATTTCCTAGTTGTGGTTGGTTGATTTTTCCAGCATGTTAGTTATTTTGGTTCTCTGACCCATGTTGTCTTCAATTTATAATGTTTTAATATTTAATTGAAGAATTTTTTTATTGATATCATATATTCTCTATTTTCAATATTTTGTCATGTTTAAATACACACATTGTTTTTTTAAACATTTTAATTAGTATATGAATGTATTTTTGTAGATTATTTTAGACAAATTTACTATAATGTTTATTTTGAAAAAGTAACGAGAGTAATTTTTTGAAACAAATTGGTCACATGTACCCTCCATATAAATGGTTCCCAAATTGTACATGGGTAAATTTTTAATATTGCTGAAATCCTTAACAATATAAAAATTCATGGATTTAGATTTTATAGATCTATTCATCATGTCGATCATCAAATGATGAATCAAAAAGACATCAGGTAATGATGTAAAAATTTTCTAATCAAGACCCTCAAACACACATATTATTTGTTGGATCTTCTTATCCTCATAACCCTCTCCATCTACCCATTTTTTTAGCAATTAATTCCTAGTTTATTTCCATAGAAATATCCAATGTACATCCAATTATTATTCATAGTGGATAACCTCACCTTACGGCTACTATGGTTTTCTATTAAGTTGATATTCTAGAGGCATTTTATGTTGTTAAAATTATAGTTGATAAATGTATTTGAGATTCAAGGAAATGTGATCGATCTAATTTGTGTTCTTGTATCATTGGTACTAATAAATAATCATGATTGATTGGGTAAAATGCATGAGTTCTCATACGATGGGTTATGTATGGTTTATAGGGTTTTGGGGTATTAAGGTGTTAGAAGGATTATTCTTGTTTCAGATTCCTATCCTTAACAAATATTTAAAAACACATTATAAATTGTCCATTAAATTTAATAAGAATTTTTTTTCTTTTGGTAGCCGGAATAAGACATGATATATTGTTGGCTTATCATACATTACATGCAGGGATAATGTTATTTGCTCATGAGAGAGCGTTTTTTGTTCTTTCAATATATTGAGATACCGCATGGATGTTTTTTTACACAGTTTCTCCAAAAAAATTCTAATTCTCTCCCATATTTGTTCTCTTTTATTCTCAACATTTGTCTAATTTCAATAGTTAATCGATCGACCACACAACCAATTTATATCATAGTTGATACATTTTCAACATGTGATCAAAATAGAACATTGAAAAATATTTATTTTATTCTCATAGTCGATATACCAACCACATTACTATTTTGATATAAATAAAAAATTACATGAAAACAACCAATTGATTAAGAAAAAAATATTAACAATAAAATCATAAAATTCATTATTTTGAATATAAAATGAATTTCCAATGAGGATTTTCAAAATAAATTCATGAAATTAATATTGAATTTATTGAAGAAATTAAAATTCATTCAAATCACTCCAATAAAAAATATTGAATGAAGAATAAAAAACATTTATTTTACAATAAAAGAAAAACCACCTCATGAAAAAATGAACCAATAAATATCTAAAAAAACATATCATCATAATAAATTAAATTAAATTCACAGAAACACAGATTTAAAAATATTATACAATTATATAAAAATATCCAGGTTTAATAATATATATATCATATTTATTTAAACCAAATGTCATGAAAAAATGTATTGAAAACATCCCATGAAAAATTCCCCCACACTTAATCAATTATGATTTAATGAAATATAATTAAAATTTTCTATTTATAAAAATCAATAAAAAAATTAATTATGCTTCCTAGGATCATAGATTCATAAGGAAAATAAATTCACATTATCTTGTATCACTAAATTCTACAAGCCTTCTATGTGAATATCACTCACTACCTAACTTAAAAAAATTCTACTCTAATTTCAAGAGTGAAATTGTTTATATCTATGTGGATTTATAACTTTCACAAGATGTAACATCATTTTTCACTCTCTCCCTAGTTTCCAAAACCAATGGATCACAATCAAGTTCATTGACACAATTCAAAAAAATTTATTGTAATTGAATTTACTTTTTATTCATTGGGATTATATACTTCAATAACTTGAATGAATTCATTTTTTGAAATTTGGAACTTTATTGTATTTTTTTCCTTCCACTAATGTGAAATTTACTTAATGAATTTACAAATGCATCTTTCTTAGTCACACATGTGGTGCTTAATGTGTCATATATTCACATTGATCTCCCAATTTACCAATTTACATTAGTTTCAAAGTATATATATGAAATAATTTTTATTCACCCCTTGATTTGTTCTATTTTTAAAAGAGAATGATTCATATGTTAAAATTCAAAAATCTTGTTTCTATATGATATAATTCTATTTACAAAATGATCTTTCCTACCGAACTCTCATTCCATGTAACTATACAACAATAACATTAGAATATTGAAAACCAAACTTTATGATAATAATCATTCAATAATTTTAGTATAAGTGAAATCACACCAAAACAATAAGGAATTTTTTCCCATATAAGGATGTATTGAATTTAAAATTATGTGAAAATGAATGGAATTTGAAAAAATCGAGGGTTATTTTTTTGTATATATCTGATGAAAATTTTAGTAAAATTATTGATCCTATCCCCAAAATAACAACATTATTCTAATTGTAGGTTCCTAAAATGGGATATAAATTTACATAGTTTGGATTAAAATATGTTTTGGATTATAGAAAATCAGATGTAATGATATGGGTCATAAGAAGGTGTTGAAGCATTTTTTCACACAAAATAGAGAACTAGAAAAATCACTCATTATAGTTATAATGGACAGTACATAATAATTTTAGTATAGCCATAAAATATGTTTTTATGTTGTCTGAATAATTTTTTAGTAAAAAAATTTATTTTCAACATGTATAAAAAATTGGGAATGCAAGGAATAGAATTCAGAAATCCAGGATTATAAAAAAAGTAACAAAGACTCATATGATGTTTTTCCTAAAATTTTATTATACAACACATCACTTTTGTAAATTAATTAATGAACTTAAAATAAATATAAAATAAGGGATTATCAATTTTTTTATTCATATCAATGAGGGAAACATAAATTGCATTAAATTCCCCGTCTATGAAGAGGTATTTGCATTTAATTTCTTTCAAAGTTAAATACCATATTTTTCATTGTTAATGATTCTGGGGTGTTGTATTACAGTCCCAAAATTATATAACCAAAATAAAAAATATAATATCAATGATTAATATCATTTTAATTAACAACCAAATTTTGAGTTTTGGAAGTCTGATCATATATGTTCCATAATGGTGGACCTTTATAATTTTTTATAAAATTATGAAAACCTGATTTTTAGGTTTCTCGCTTATTTTATCCTCCAATTATTCTAAATGTAAATTAATCAATTTTTTTAATATTGTGGTCAATCCCTATACATTATGACTACACATTTATTTTTTGTTGATGAATTCTTGTAGTAACCTCACTTCCTCACATGTATGGTCTAGCCGTCATTATTTTTCTACATCAAGATAGCTTCCACTCATGTCTTGGATATTATTTTGTGTGGTAGGTTATCTCTTCATATTTAAACCCCCCACATTTCTGACGTATACTAGTTCCATGGTAGGTGTACTTCCAAAATATTCAATTACCTTTTGTAAATTAGGTACCATGAATCAACCATCCCCCTTTTCAATACACTATATAGATATTAACAATTAGATAAAAATTATATAATTAATTTTTTAATGAAATTTAAATATGATTTAGAAAACTAACTACATAAAAATATAATTTTGAAATAACTGAACCAGGGAATCTAGATTTAGTCTCACGAAAACATGGCAATTCTTTTAGTTCAATCCCAGTCTGATGGAGGTTGGGATTTCTTGTTTAAAAACCCCCATACATGATCCATCCTTATTTCGAAACTATATAACTTTTTATGTATTCCCTGATCAAATTAAATCCATTCACACTACTGTATAGTGTACATGTTGTGGAGTGATGTATAGAAAAATATAATATTGGGGCTACTTCACAAATCCTTCATCTTGAGGATTGGGGTTCACATGTTGTGGAAACCAAACTCTAGCTTAAAACTTTTCTTCCTCCTCAGTCAAAACTATAATTTATTCATTGAAATCTATATTTTTATTGTCATACTATTTTAACCCAATTCATATCTCTATAAATTAATCTTTAATAGATCATAATAATAAATTTCCATGATAAATAAAGTCCTCAAAAATATCCTCATCAGGTGTAGTATCACTTCCTTTAGGAATATCTAGGAGATCAATATATAGAAATGACTCGATAACATCAACATAAGTAAACCCATTATAAACATAAGCTTTAATATAAAAAAATCTATATAAAAATAGTATATTTCATGAAATTTCAATCTCTTTATCTCAATTCAGCTAGCTCTTGATCATGACAGAAATGTTCTATTGGGAGATAATTCGTAAGAGAAAGGTAGTTTAAATCATATAATCTCTCTGAGAATAAAAATGCATTATATGAAATGTATTATAGGGAAAGGGATAGGAACACTTATACTGGTTCATTTTTTTCTATTCTGGAGAAATAAATATATAGGTTAGTGTAGTTAAAATCAATAAAATGAATATAAAAAATAAATTTACCTTCAAAAAATTTATCAAGTTATTACAGATTCTTAATATCCAATATTTTATCATCCCATAATAAATTAATTTTAATTTGGATCATGGAATTCCCATATAGTGTCAATCAGAATTTCCTACTTGAATTTGGGAATCTCAAAATTCTTACATATCCCCATCAATTTTTTTCTTCTCAATTTCATTCCCATAAGTTATTCAATATGGTTTTAGAGATCTTTCATTCTCTTATTACACTTGTGAGATGAATAAGTAGCTACAATGTCATTCATAATCCTCTCAGTAGATACAATATCCATCTGGGTAGGTGGAATCCCAGCTGATCCTCTTCTATTTTATTTAAATCTTTTGAAAATAGAAAAAAATTAATTTGTTTAGAAACAACTATTTTAATATATTTATTCTCTCAATATTTATATTAATTTTAAAAAAATTAATTTTTTTCACATACTCATAAATTTATAACTAGATATAGAACTTTTATTGTTAATTATAGTTGGAATAATTACCTCCAATCAGTACTAAAACTATTTAAAAAATTATAAAAAAAGAGATGAATCAGTAAAAAAAATTGTGACTTAGGAAATGATTGAAATATAAAATGTGACCCCACTCTATAGTATTAAAAATATGCATTTATAATCTCCCAGAAGTTTTCCAAGTGGAGAACCATGGGGTCCTTCTCAATGAATTTCTGTCACCTATCTTGGGGATTATCATAAAATATATTTTTTGTGTTTTTTATAATTGATAAAAGAAACTAAAAACATGAAGAATACAATGGAAACAAGTATTATAGTATATTATATTATAAATGGATAATCCAATAATGTTGGATCTATAAATGGTGGGAATGATGTTATCAAGAATTAGGATTAGATCTAGGTTGATCCACAATCAACTAAATATCACTGATATTCTAAAGGAAAAAGATCATGAACAATAAAAATAACTCATTCAATGATTTTATTATCAAATCACACACCTCGCTCACCCTATATATTAATCACATATTCATGTATGGGATTCCAGTGCATAAAAACACTCATAAAACTAATAGTAAAATCGAATATGACCAGATGATTCAAGAATATCTTCATGGAAAAAGTGGTACTCATAAGATCCACAGTGCACCAACATATCCTAGACACAAACTTTATGAAATCCATGATAATATGTAGATTAGTGAGTTATAAAATAGTTCCCATTAGTATATATTATGTCACATATCTCTTTCATCATCATTATATTCCATGAGTAAAGAAGAAGAATGACGAGTAGTGTGATTATTATATCCCTAGTAATCATTGAGATGCACCCCCATTGAATTAGATTGTGAAATTAGCCCCCAATATCTCTATGTTTTATATCATGAAATAAATATGTGTTACAATAAATAATCAACATGTATTTACTAATTTGAATTAGAATAATAATTGAATGAAATGAAGGAGGATGAAAACCAAATCAGATCATTTTTCTATGAATTATGATTTATAGAGCTCAATACATATAAATAATCATAAATGAAACATGGTCACATCATTGCTAAGAGGTAGTGAATCCCTTGTAGAATTATTCCATGTATTTCCTATGTACTTCAATAGTATTTCCCATTTCTATGATTATTTCTATTAATGAAATTCCACTGACCGACATTATTATGACTTAGGCAGAAAGTATTCCTAAAAACTAAATGTATTTTATATTAATATCCAGATCCTTCCTCTATTCCCTTAGACATTTACATTTCTTATATTATGAATTTAGGGAACATAGTAATTTTTTTTATTTCCTTTTCAAACCTTGATGTAATGTTTGGTCAAAACCAAGTGTTCAACCATTGATAACCTCATGTATTGGGACACAACATACCTTTCAATTTCCATTATAATGTAGATATGATCTTCCATATCCTCACATATTATATATTTAGTGTGGAAATTATAGGAAAATCAATTGAAAACAAGAACCTTTAGAATAGATTCTATTTTATATTAAGGCATCCAATTTTAAATTTTTTCTATATCCTTCTTATCAAACAAGTTATCGATAAGAAATTTATTTCTTATTTAACATACATAACTGATCTCCTCTAAACAGGCACACACCTAGCCTCAAACTGATTTAATTTTCTCATATATCACAACATAGAATATTATTATGTTTCTATCATTTTTTTAAAAATGAAAATTGTTTGTGTTGTATAAATGAACCCATTTCAATTCTCATTAAAAATCATTGATTCTTGTGTTTAAATCCATTATAGTAGGTGAAAATTGGAATTCATTTTTTTGTTGATGAAATTTGGGGAATTATATTCTCAAATGAAAAAATTTCTAGGGTCAATGCTTTTACTATAATATATTTTAGATTAGTGGATGCTAAATCAGGTAACATTATAAAATAATACCACTATGATAATTCATCATAGACATTTCTTATATTCATTCACATTAGATAATCCATAACAGTTGGAATGATCATGTTCCTACCATCTTTATCACTTCAGAACATGCATATGGAACAATACTTTAGTAAGTGACTCATAAACTTATTCAATATTAGTTTGGTTGGATAAATCAATATACATTGATCTCAAAAATGAATACCCTTTTTCTCTATTTTTATGATTATTCCCAAATTTTATCATGGATATGTGTTTATATTCATATAGAAGTTCAACTAGGTTCAATCTCTTCAATTAATCAATGTTCATTTTGGTTTGGTTATAGTGGTTTTTTATTGATCATTATTACATTCCAAAGTTGAGATCAATTGATATTTAATCACCCATATTGGAACTTATATTAATTTTTTAAAATTAATCAATAGTGGTCAAAGAATCATAAAAAAATCTTTTTTGGCATTTCAATATCTCTATTCATGTTTCCTCTAAAATATTTAGTAACATATAGGAATGGGTAATCATATTCTACAGATCAATCTTGACACCATTTTTGATGTGGCTCCCTTGGGTTGACCTTATTCGAAAATCAATTCTCTAGGATAAAGATATTTCTTATCTCTCCTCATGTATCATTATAAGATTGAAAACCTAAATCACAATAGAAACTATTCATGAAAATATCATTTTTCATATAGATTGAAATTGGTATAGAGAAGTTTGGTTCCTCTAAAGATACTCAAAATCATATCTTTATTAGTGGACCTTCATCTCCACGTAAACCCTTTCATATTATATCGTAGATAATATTTTCATTCTTATATATACACCTTGGATAAATACATGATCTATCCAATTTTAATTCTTGGTGTCTTAGCTCACAATAATGCTCCTTTGGTCTTACAGTCTATCTAGAATAGGAAGAATGATCGATTGTTTGTCCTCATAACAACACAACTAGTCAAGCTTCATAGACAGACCATTGATCCAATCTAGGTTATAGTCATATGGGTATATTATTACTAGAAAAGTATCATGGAAGATATATATACGGTAGCTGGGGTTGGGTTTGGTATGGTCAACTGAGTGTTTTTTGCTTCCAGTTGTAATGAAATTTGTTCTTATAGTGAATTGGGAACTTTCCCAAATATTTTTCGGTCGATGATACATTTTTTCTTCATGATAACCAAAATTTGTTTTCTTATGGAACCTTGTGGATGGAATGGATTCATTAAGATAAATTTCATGCATGACATTTCATAATTCACTGTACCACAAATTATATTTTTTGCAGCAGCTCAATCTTCTACATGAAAATGTCATTACACTATTGCTATATCCCCTTTCCAAAATTTTCTAGTATATTACCACCAATTTTTTCATTGTTTGGTCAATTTATATGAATAATCTATAGAATACTAGAATAAATCATAACATTTTTAATACATTTACATGATTCATGCAGTCAAGCACTTATCAAAATTTATTATTTATTTTTATGGTAGATATAACTAAGTACACTAAATAAATTTTTAGTGAGAACATTCATTTCATATAGAAATTAAAAAAACCAGATATAGAAATAGATTACTAAAATAATGATTCAGAATATCAAATGAAATTTAATAAATAAAGATATAAAAAATTCCAACAATTTTTTGATAATTATTTCAAGATATAAAAAATCATCAAAATAACTATTTTTTTAATTAAATATTTAAAAATTATAAACATTTTAAATTAAATTGAAAATAAAATAAAAATTAATTAATCCATTAAATCATCAAACAAATATTTTGATAATAAATATACTAAAATTCATTCTTAAAATATATTTATATAATATTTAATAATTCCAAAAAATAATTGGCTGATATTTAAATCACCAGTTAATTCCCAAAATACGATATAAAAAAATTATTGAATACATTCCACATCCATAAAAATCTTGGAGAAATATTTATTTATTAAAAATTTTTGGATCTATTATTTTATCATGGTCAGTAGTTTATAATAATCCCCCCATTATTGAAAGTATGGTAGTGGAATACTTGTTATAAACTTATTCAATGATCATTTTAAGGCCATTTTCACTTTATTTGTTGTTCATATTTTAGAATATGTGATTTACCCCTTATTACATTATCTATTCTCAACTAGAGTACTAACAACTAGGGTGTAACCCTCTAATTCATTTTTTTATATTAACATGGTGAATTGGATTCTTGTAATCCTTCACATCAATTATTCTAATTATCATACGTCTTATTGGTATTTGATGTAGTATTTTTAGAAAAATGATCCTATGATGTCTATCCTAAACACTCATTGGAAATAAGTATTCATCCATTATCCCCGTGACTCACATAGATTTTGAAAAACTTACACTTAGAATTTTTGGTTGGTGGAATTATTATCATGAGTGGGATACCCTACATATTCTTCATTGTTTGAAATTAAATTTCCCAGACCCATTCATCCTAAATAGTTGATGTCAAATTATGTGATCAATTTTCTTAATTCATGATATTAAAATTCCTGGTATTGTCACTATCTCATGACTTAAAACTATGTGATATATTGGATCTCTCTTGAGAGGACACCCTGTTATTGTGTTTTAAAACAACTACACTATTTCCATAGAAAAATGTGTAGTTTGATTATCAATCCTAATGATTCATAGTGATATATATACATGTTTTCTTAAACATAATAGTAGAATCGAAACCATTATTCCTTGGAGTATAGGTATCCCATTCAACTCATATCGGGTCCTCTTTCCCAGTATTCTTTAAGATGGTCCCCAATTCCTAATATATAATCCAAATATAAAAAGACGTCTCTTTGTAACTATGTGTGTCTTGATTTTTATCATTAATTGATATTTTTTTATTCACATTTATACTATTCCAGGGCTAACCACAACGTTCTTATCTATACTTAGTTATAATATGGAAGAAAATTTGTGCCTAAGTCTCTTTGTTTTATCTCATTTTATCATTACCTTGGAATCATAGAACATTAACCTAAAACTCATGTGCATAATCCAAATATATAAAGATATATTCATCACCTAATAACTATGTGTGTCTTTATTCTTATCTTATAGGATATGTAGTGGTTCTCAAATCTCTTTTTCTAGGCTGAACTATAAATCCCTCATAACTCATAGCTCATTTTAGCATGCTGATTCCTTACCCAATTTCCTTATCCTTCTTAATATTGAGATAGAACTACTCTTCAAGGGTATATTCCATGATCCATGACTATAAAAAAGAATATTTATTATAATACGGATGACTTTATACTATGTGTGCTCATCTTTGAGTTGTTTTGTTTTAACCCTAGACATTGATCGATATAGGGGTTTTCCTTCGACAATATGTAGATGATGATTACCTCAATATCTAATCTTTCTTTACATTATGAAATTTAATAGAATTTTCCAAGTCTTATATTTGTTTCCTTAATATGAACATCACCTTTATCATGTATCATGAACTTATATGATGTTTATTACACTCTATGTATATCAAGAATAACATTTGTTTTTCTTCTCCCTAGATTGATAGATTATCTATCCCATTTTTCGAATATATATGAATAAAAACTCTATTTATTTTTGTATTATATCAGTTCCCTAGGGAATAATAGAATTATATTCCAGTGATCATTCATTGGTTTGGTGCATCCATATTGTTAGAAATCCAACTGAATCGTATACCATTCCACCTGCATTTGTATGTCAAATCAATATCCAAAATGTGCAGTAGTGTAGTCTTGGAGTGTTTGAACTATTCTTGACCAACCCTCATCCATTTAACAACCCACCATGGGATTCCTATTATTTAAGTTATAGTTTTCATTTATTCTTGAATAGAACTGCATATATTAATAACATAATTCAAATGGATTTCTTCCCATAAAGGGTATACATCCAGGAGGAATATTAACAACAACACATGACCAAAATCATGTTCTAAATATAGTTAACAGTTATCGTCAATTTTCCACAAATCCAACATTATGGTAGTGGAACCTGTGTTTTAATGATATGATCAGTAGTCATCTATAGACTGTTTTCTCCCCCCCTCTTGATCCTATCTCTAAAAGTATCAACTTTCCATATCTCCATCATTCATAGTATAATTAACTTTATAACACCATTTGTGTCACCATACCATTCATCCTTCTATATTAGCATAAAAATTCTAATCCATGGTTTCACACCCAATGTGTTTTTCCCAACTATATGGATTTCCTTTTTGGATGGTTCACCATTATGACCTTGATCAGTATTCCCACACTATAAACTCTTATAAAACATGGTTGATCGTTTTTTATCAATTATTTCCCACAATAAACATGTCATATATGGTATTAGGGGGTTCAGTTGGTCATTTACCATTTCATTTTTGGCCAATCATAATAGGAAAATCGCCATTTAGTGATAGATCCATGATCTTCAACTACATTAACCTATTTATCCTGGTAGCATGAAATTATCCTTTAGTCCCCATTATAGATAAAATTAAATGAAATAAAACTAAATATTCATATTTTCGGTCAATGCATGTCATTAAAATACATGATCTTAGTGGTAGTTACATGGGCTTTAGAAGAACATTCCCTAGTTCTAATCACTTGATCTTAAAATGGACAGTCCATAGTCTATTTTAATGACCTTAAAATATGCACAAAATTATAATATAATCTTCATGACCTTAATCTCCACCACACTTATGGTTCAATATATAAGACGTTAAACCATTAGTCTTTAATAGTTAAATAATATATGAAATTAATTTGAATCACTAAAATTACCTTAGTCCCCTTCCTTGAGCATCAAAAAACCCCATTTTCGAGACTCAAACCCATTGAAATTTTCATATAGCCCACTATCTTGATTTCCACCTATTTTTTTTTGATAAAATCATTGATATAATTGAATAATGGAGTCATAACATGAATTGTTCGAATAATATCTATGAGTATCCCATTCATCTATATACACACTATGTATTCCATGGTTTGAGTTAATATTTCCCATTATTTCCTAATGTAATACCCTTTTATGATGGATAAACAAGGATATATTTACTTAATTCCAATATAAAGTAGATATCCCAGATGAACTACTCTTGTAATTATTGAATGGACTCTCCTATGGTTTTGGAAGAATGCACAATGGACCACTACCCATACAGGGTACATTTCCTTATAGAATCATTCTCAATTGTATGAAAGTGGAACCATTTTTTTGAATGTCGTAAATGGTAATTATTATACTATCTTCCCCTTTCACCTTTGTTTCAGACGACTAGAGTAACAAAAAACCTATCCCACATTCATATTTCTCAAGTGGACTTTAAACGCCATCATTAATGAGTAAACATATTTCCTTCACTTTTAGGACAAATAAATGTCTTTGAATCTCACCAAACATATTATAAACACTTTAGGGTTTCCAAATAATGGTTGATGCAAAATTATGACACTAACACATCCACCCCAGTTACCAACTCTCATGTTTCATTATTTATATTATATTTATCTATTGTTTCACTTACCGATCATGACTCATTTTGGTTTTGATATTATGGTTTATTATTTTTTCAATGTGGTTCAGATGAAAAATAAAATATAGGTAACTCAATCATGTAATACTTTTTATTAAATGAAAAAAATATAGGTGGTTATCAATAGACCAAATATGATCCAATAAAAAATATCCAATCTTAATTCCTTATCTGTAACGTTATTGAGCCTTTAAAACTTCTATTATGACGATTCCATATACTACCATAGTAACCTTGGATTTTCCACCTTAACCTCCCCCAATGTTTTTAGATGGGATTCTTGTGGTAAGATCTTACTATGATATGGAATGCACCACCACCACCATGTGTAGTGTTATTTTACATGCATGAAGTAATGTAAATGTTGGTACACCTTAGGTGATGCATAAAATTTATTCACTAATAAATAAAACAACTAATAATAAATATTGGGATTAGATCTAAAATTTTATACCTCTTCCAAGGAATATTTTTAGAAATATATCCCTCTCAAGTAAATACAATTTTATAAATGATTTGTTACAATATTTCACATAATGGGTAGTTTTAGAGTGACTTTATAAAAAGTTTATTCCCATAAAACTATCAATTAGATAAGTGTAATAGTCCATTATTGTAATTATGAGATCCATGAAAAGAGATAATAATTCAGTTTTCATTACGTTTTCCCTGTACCCTTTGGCCCCACCCCAATTTATAGTAATTGGTTGGACATATGTTGGGTAAATGTGAAGCATAAAATCACTAAAATTTTGGTATCTTTCTGGGAATTCAATGTTCATCTTCCCCAATGGATATAATTCTTATTAGGGGGATTTTTTGAAACTAAGAAAAACATAAATGAATAATATATGAAGAAATATGGAAAACAATAGTATTTCTAGAGAAAATTGAAAATGATCAAAAAAACATACAGTCATGTGAGTCTATATATTAAGGCATAATGGAAGAAATAACGTGGGTGAACATGAAATAATTTCATGGTATATCTAATTAAATTGTCCACATTCCTCCAAATACACCTAAGAAATATATTTTAAGGGTGAAAACATTGGCATTATAGATTTCTATTATGGAAATTCTCTTAGATTGCACAACCTTTACCTCAGTGCTTTATGTAACCCAAATGAAACTCCATATATTTTTAAAGGTGAAATATTACATGAATTAACTCAAAAAATACCTTCAATGTATTATATTTCACTCAAAAATTTTCACATTAAATTCCCAAACTAAGAACAAATGTTAGGAAACACAATGATTTTATAGAAGATGAGGTCTCATGCAATACCTAACCTTCATGAAATTCACAACATGGATACCCATTTGAACCCCTCCCTTCAGAAATCACACATTATAAAAAAATGGGTATATTGGATTGATTGGTATTAAATAACTATTTGTTCATGACAAATTCATACACATAACATATATCAATGATTTTATTCCTTGGGAACATTTCATTAAGTAGGGGTTGGAAAATATCCCAACTTGTTTATCCTATGCATTGTATTACAATGTTACTGCCAAGAACAAGTCAAATGGTAGTTTCATATGAACTATAAATATCTATAAAAACCTTGAGTATCAATCTATGATAAATTCATAGCTTAATACCCAACCCTATAATCATTGATGATCCTGTCCCCAAACCACTCAATGATCCATGCACCCAATAGAGTATCTTAATACGTAAGATTCACATTATTCTTATATGTTTCCTCACTTATGTTATAAGAATACCCATAGTATGATGTTAAACTACATAGACCGGTCTTTTCATAGGATTGTAAACTATGAAACACAAATTTCATTGGTGTTTATTACTGAACATCCAAAATGCATATTATGCCTCATTGAGTTTTAGTCCAAAAATCATTACCAATCCATTTCCCTATATAGAGGTGTTGGATTTGAATTATAATCACTTTCCCCGAGTAAACACAACCACCCAAACATCTCCATTGTATGATAATGTTATGTAAACCATTATGTGATTATTGTAAGTGGATTCATCCACCTAGGAAAATAAATGGTGGGGTCCCAAAAGGACAAAAAACCATGAGTATTCTAATCAGACAACAAAATGTTATTGTATTTGTAGAAATTTAAATAATGAGTTTCCTAATATGATTCTCCATATCCATTTTTTATTTTCTTAATATACCACTTTTTGGATTAGTGGGATCCTCAAAGATTACTAGATACAAATTCAAAAAACCCAAAAGAGAACACGACTAGGAAACAACACCCAATCAACAATTACCAAAATCAAAAGAAACAGCAAACATCATTATCATGCATAGTAAGCCTCTTCAGCTACATACCCTGATGCACAAAATCACCAGTCAACATCCTCATCACCCATCCCTGTATTGGTGAGAACCTGACTAAAGATAGTTGAAATCACTACAATGATTCATTAAAACATAGAAAAATTGAAATTTGAAAGGAACCACATCAACTGGAAACCACTATGGCCATAATAGAGATATAAACCACCTTCGAAGCACCCATCCAATAAGGATATCCATTGGATGGACACCAAACCCATGACCAAATCCAAAATCTAGGACCAAAACAAACACCTACACAAGGTTGCGCCTCTAGGAATTTCGACTACCACACAAACAGAATAACCCCAAAGCCTCCACAATAACCATTGCACCATGACCACCTGCCTTGGGATGAAAAACTGGGATGCCAAAGAAGAGTTTGAGAGTCCCCATATTACTCTAAACTAAGTGTATACAAAAAATAATTCTAAATGTTAAAAATCCCCACATGACTCTAAAAATAAATATCCAATAGAATCTTTAAACCGGGACTTTCCCCACAATATTCAAAATATGGATTTCTCCCATAGGACTTGAAACCATGAGTGTCCCTACATGACATCAAACCATGAGTTCCCCCATTGGACTCTAAGTGATTAGTGTCCTATACTGATTCTAAACTATTAATGTACCCATAGACATTAAACATTTTCCATATTTTATTAGACTAATATTAGTTATGTGAAAGGAATATAATTCCCTACGTGACATGCACATGATAAATTTGGTGATGAGACTTGAATGTATTATGTATGGATTATAAGTTTCTTGATATAAAGATCATGAAATACAAAATGTGATGAGGATGAGTTGTCTCATATGATGAGAATTATTGGACTTGGGTGATTATCTTAATTATTCCTTTGTGTGAAAAATATTATTCCATAGTATATTGACCCAATGAAGATAAAAAAGAATCCTAAGATGATGTAAAACTTTCTAGATAGACTTATCCTCTCCAATTAAAGGTGTTCAACATGATAAAGACCCCAATGAAATAATTAACCAATTTTCACATGAATTAGACATAGGTAATTTGATTTTTAAGAAAATATAAAATTTATATAGTATCCAAAGAAAATGAATTAGTCATATTAGAGAGACACCCAGAACCGAGTATCTTATTCTAATCAGGGTTCTAAAACCACCAACTCTGACATAAAAGGATTCCCATATTTAGAAAGAAGGAATTTGGGTCCCCGATCACAACCATCAATGTAATAGTCCAACACAGCCATCTTCTTGGAATAGATCCAAAAATAATGACACTCAAAAAAAATGATTGATTTCAAATTGGGAATTTAATAGTCATAGGTAATGCCAAGTATAAGACTTATTCTAAGCCTAGGTTGTTATGAATCTCTATCATAATTAATGTTATATGATGAATCATATTTTCCCTACACTATGACCCAATATTTTTTTCCCAACCATCACCTAATACAAATATGTTCAATCGGGTCGTCCATACAATGCTTCAAACATATCATTGGAATAAGAAATTGACACAAGATATTGTGGAGAATATCCAGTAAAGGTATAAAATCCTCTAATTAATTTTCAACATTTATGACAAAATATTAAAGCATGTGGTACAATGAATTTATTTCCCATTCTAATTTCAAATCTATTTGAGGATCATAATATATACACATCTTTATCTCAGTAGTCATCAACTTCTTTACAACACTAATGATAATGGAACTCAATGAAATTAAAACACATCCTTCAGATACTTCATACCTAGATCTTCTACAAATAACATCTACCAAATGGGTATAATGTGAGCTAATTTTTTGAGTCAATCTAAAATCATATAAATATTACTTTTCTTCTATTTTAATCTAGGTAAACGATATAAAAATAATTTCATTTATAATGTTTTTTATTTTTTTGATTAATTAGTATTTTATTTTATTTTTAATGTTTTTTTTTGTTTTTTATAGAATCAAATTATTTTATTTTGAAATTAATTTGATCATTGATGATTTTGGTGGATTTTGGAAAAAATTGGCTAAATATATTAATTTAACATTGGAAAGAATATTATCTTAGTGTTATAATATTTTATATAGAATATGTTGTAATAAATGAAATAATTTGAAAAGGTCCTTATAAGGGTGTAATATGTAAGTGTCCCAATTGTATATAGGAAAATATTTGGAAGATAAATGGGGTTTTGAACAAATATGGAGTACAATATCTATATATGTAATGTTTTTTTAGTTACACTATTCATCAGTAAGAAATAAGCCTAATGCATGAGGTCTTTTAAAATAACTGTAAAAATGTTTCGATTATACATGATAATAAATCACGTCATACCTAAGGATATATTTCCATGATTAAACTAATGAAATATACATATAATAGTACCCATTATTAGATATTATTGATATTTAAATGTCATCCAAGGCTTAGTGGTTGTGTGTAAGGGTCTTGAAATTGGTGTGATTTAGAGTATGGATGAAGCTTAAAAAATGAATTAGTGATTTAATCAGGAAAATTTTCTTAAATGGGAGGTGCTAATATTTTCGGAGAACTATTTTAAAAAGGCAGATAGGTCCACACCAAAATGATGTAGAAGAGGTGGAGATAGTTCTGTGTTTATTATTCATTGGGTTCCTATCATTCTGTAGATATGGTTTTGTCTCCATGAAAAATTTCTTAAATCATGGCTATTTGATAGGTATATAGGTTAGAGATATTTTTCACCAGTTAGATGGATTTTATGACATTGCTGAGAAGATAATGTTTCTATGATAGATATATATATATATATATATAGAGAGAGAGAGAGAGATTTTATGGTGTGGATTCGTGGATTTTCTTAGTGACCATACAATTTAAATTAAGATAGATTGTTTTATTACACCATGAGGTCATATTCACACCATTGTTTTTATATCTTCAATATGAATATACTTTTATAGATATTATTTCCATATGGTATTATTGAATACATTATTTTAGAATATAGTTCTTATATTCCAGTCATTATGTTTTCTGATATAAGTGGAGTTGTATTTGAATATTGATGAAGATATATAGTGATATACATTGTGATTCAATTGGGGTTTTTTTATAAATTGAATATGACAATGTAAAAATATTAGGAATCATCACTCAATTGATTATGGGATATAATAATTAGTCATATATAGTTAGAGTTCATCTTTATCTGAGGATAGGGTTGTTTTTTATTCATGCATTTTATCATGACTAAACCGAGGGGGAAATTATATAGAACAATCATGTGTAAATAATGGGTATTGTTTTGGTAATGTTAATATTTTTTTAGACCATACTTGGTTTATTCATTGAATTTATTATTAAAAATATTTTCTCTTTATTATTGTAACATCATAATGTATTTTTGGGGATGATATACTTTTTAGTGGATTAATTAGAACTTATATTTTTTTTATTTTCATTTAGTGAGTTGTGTTATATGTTTAAATATGCTTTTGGGTCACTTATGTTTTATGTAAACTGAAGTACATGGCCATGATGAATTTTGTTTGTTAGCTACAGAGTAAATTAGAAGAAAATGTATTTTATAATTGTTGTCTCAAACATTATGTTAATTAACCAATTATTCATTTCTAATCAATAGTTTATGATCCCAGATTTATAATTCTGGGTTTATTATTATTAATTATACTTTTTCAAAGTTTTTAAAAATCATTCTATTTTAACTTCATTGATTTCTCAATGTATATTTTTTGGTTTCACCTCATATTACCCATTTCACATACCATTATCAAAATTGTTTAGGAAGACTAATTTAACATTTTGAAACATGATGTCCTATAGGAACTAATAACACCATGCACACCATCAAAGAATTTTCCATCAATTATAGGGAATTTTACATAATAAATTAGGTTATTTTTGTTTGTTTTTATCAATTTATTAAATATTATGAATTTTTTAGGTGGTTATTTTTTATTTTTATTATTAATGGACATGTATGAATACTACAAAAAAGGAAAATTGATTCTTTATTACAATCCTCAATGAGAAAAATTATTGATGAAAATGAAATAGAACATCATGACTAGAGTTTATCAAGAAAATAGAGGAACAATTTGTGTAAGGCATATATCAAAAGTTATGGACACTCATAGACTATTTTCTACCTTCAGGTGTGGGAATATAACCAGGAATATTTGTGTATATGGATACGTTATACCTATTCATGATAAATCCAATGATAATCTAGATGATTTGATAATTAATTAAATTCATTGTGTTCCTAGAAAAATAACTAAACACACACTTAGAGTGTTTTTTTTTATTTTTGGGAAACGTTATAGTTTAATAATATTTACAGTGATGTGGAAATGTTAGGTCTCTTTATTTTATTAAGAGGTGAAGAAGGAACTAAGTTCTAAATATTAGAACAACATTCCATCATTCCATGGGATGATATAGAAAAAAATCACTTATATGGTTTTTTCATCTATTAAAATCTATGAGTAAACACATCAATATTATAAATTTCAATCAATTTGACAATGAATAACTTCATAATTAATGGTAGTTGTTTGGATACTTGTTAATAATTTTTCCTAATAATGGAATATCAATTTTCTTTATAATCAAATTATTTTATAATGTTTTTTCTCAAGGTAACAGATTAATTGTGTATCATGCTTTAGGAGGGTAATTGATGAAGAAGTTGTGATGCCCCAACCCTAGATTCCCAGATTTGGTGCATTATTTTTAATACATTAGCATGATAACAAAGAATCGTGTAATGAAAGACTAATCAGTTTAGAAATCTTGGAAAATAGATTACATACATGAACATTAAATTACATATTATAACATACAAAACAAAAATAATAATCCTTTGAGAATTCCATTGTTCTCATAGCTTAACCCGTAATCTCAAACATAATACACTTCTTGGGATCCTAGAAAAATAAAACATAAGAAAGGGGTTAGCTTAGATGCTCAATAAGAGTAAATCATTTAGCCAATGCTGTAAACATTTTAGGAAATATGTGTAAAAAACCATTATCCTTTTAAACATAAACTTGAATAGAATATGGAAAAAATAAATCCAAAATTACCATATAAACATGTGCATGGATATTTTACTAGACTAATAATCACATATAATAACTAATTTCATAATCATGGAATGTATAGTACCGGAGTTTCATTACTATGTCAAGGCCTCATGCCAGGAACTATGGGCTAACTGTAACCAGACCCAAACCCGGAGAGCCTCTGTAACCAGACTCCATCCTGGAGAGCCTCTGTAACCGAACACCAACCAGCAGAGCCTCTGTAACCGAACTCTAACCTAGAGAGCCTCGGTAACCAGACTCCAACCCGGACGGTCTGCTATAACCGAACCCCAACCCGGAGGGCATAATTTTACTGGTTCCCAACCCAGAACATACTAGTCCAATACATTTATCATAATAAAAGGTTGAAATATAACATAAACATTTTTATTAAAACTAGAATAAAAAATTTCAATACGTTATCGATAAACCATGAATGGTATAAATCTAACACATCCACAGTCAAACATATCACAAAACCTTCAGTACAAAAATGAATATTTGTATCATAAAAATAAACTTCAAACAAGTTTAAAATCTATTAAAGGATTTTGACATAGATGAAAAGGATCAGAAAAATGCTTTGAGAGAAATACCCATTTTTCATGAAATCATTTCAAATTCCCACAATTTATAACAGTGGTGATTTAAAAGGGATTTTTGAATCAATGTGTCCCATACCACTTTGAAACTTTTTAAGAGATTTATCATTTCAAATCATTCTTGTCCATATAAATAAATCTTTTAAATCATTTTGAAAACATGGACATCAATTAAAATGGTTTAGAAAGATAAATCTTTAAAATATTTAAAATGATGATCTAGTTAAATAAAACCTCCCATAAAACCTTAAAAGATTCCTTTTGAAATCATTTTTATAAAATATGGGTATCTATGATAATTATGTCCTAGACAATAATTACACATGAAAAATCTCTAATAATAATGAGATTGAGGAAAGAACCCTTACCACATTGTAATCGATCGAGTCATATAAACAATAGTTAGTAACCACCTAATGAATCACAGAATATCATGAATATAATGAGAATCATGATAATATATATCAAATGGTAGTACACAATACACCACATGCAATAAATATGTGGTGGACAATGGAAATCTCACAGAATTAAAAATGAGATAAGAAACCCCTTACCTTGCACTTTCCTTTGGTCAAGGGTATGTTTAACCTCCTCTTCTTCGGGTTATTCCTTTTGATTTGACCAAAAGGAATACATAGGATGGCTTTCTGACCAAAGGATGGCCTCTAAAATAAAGGTAGGATAGTTGGGAGGATATTTGTCCCGGGGATGGCTGAGCCAAATGGATTTGGAGAAGTGAATTTGAGAGAAGGGTAAGAGCCCATTCATAAGTGAGGTGAGGGGCACCTTAGGAAAAATATATAATTTTATTTTATAAAAAATTCATTTTCAGTTTATAATGGATCCAAGATGAATTTTTTAAAGGATAAGCTGGGGATGGGTCGAAAACCACTCAACCAATAGGTTTTAGATAGGTTTGGGTCACTATATTAACCTTAACATTTATATTTAACTCTTAGTTAAATAGTTTGACATTTACCATGTATCTTTAAATTTTTATATTACATGGTTAATAAACTTAATAAAAACATCTAAGTGAACCCCAAGTGGTTCATTAATGACATATATAATAGTATTTAATCCCTTTTATTGAACCATATATTTTTAGGAATAGAATATCAATTAATAATATAATATTTGTTTTACAAACTCTTTTATGTCAATTTTGACACTATTTGGTATTTTTTTTTAAATTCATAACAGCATTATTACTTTGAAAAAAATTTATGTAACCAACCATAACATGTCATATTAAACAATAAAATTAGTGTAATTAATAAAAAGTCTCAAATTACACTTATTTGGATATTTATAATATCAATTATTTTAATATTTCATTAATAAGGTAATTACTATAACATCATTGTGTAATCAATATTTTAAGTTATGTCTCAAAATTATAAATAAAATACTATTACGTAGGAAATTATATTATCTTTTTAATGAATATTTATAGACGAATTTATCTTATGTGTAACCATCTATTAAAAATGGTTTAGTTATTAAACCTTGAATTTAAAACTTTTAACTCTTCTTGGAATTAAATAATAATAAATGTTATAATATAATCCAAGTGGACCAAAAGGATAATATTTTATTCCTATGGTTGTTTTGGTCGAATTACACTTATCCGATAGAATTAGGTCATGTGTTAGTGTAATAATAATGATATTTTTACCATTAGTTACCCTTTATTAGTTTTAACTGTGGTAACTAAAATACAAAAGTTACAATTCACCAAAAACAAATTATCTTATTGAACTACATTTTACTTACTGATATCAACTGTGTCTCTTGGATTTTTGAAATTTAACTCACAGATGCCGTAAAATTAAGTTTTATGTAAATTTGCAAATACTCCTAGGAGGTGGGTAAAGGACGGTGAAAAGTTCAATAAAATTTTATATATATAATATTATTAAAAAATGAATCCAATGAATTAAATTGAAAAAATATAGGTATTATGTATCTATTTTGACTTAAAATAAATTTAAATAAAATAATTATTTATTTTAATAAAAATTCGGTTTTGAACTATAACTCAGTGTTTTTCACTAGTCATCAAAAATTGAAAGATTTTAGAAAAATAATGAAAATTCACCGTAAGATAATTTGTATATTCTGAATTCAAAAATTAATTCTATATTAGCAAATTAAAAACATTGAATTTTCATTTGTAAATTTAAAATTAATTCCCTTTCTCAAAATAAAAAATCATGTTTTTAAGAAATAATAACTAACAAAAGTTTGATACTTGTTTATGTCCAATTTCAAAGAGAAATTATTTCCAATGAATAAAATTGGATTAAATGGTGAAAATATAATCTATTTATACTTTCAACCCATTAAAATGTATAATTTAACAATACAAATTATTTTCATTAGAAAAGTTGTTTTTAGTTTAAATATAGTATTATTCACGATTCACCCAAATATGAAAGTTCTCAGAAAAAACAAAATATTTAATGAAATTAAATTCTTATGTACCGATTCTAAAGAAGAAGTTTATTTTTTCAAATTGAATATATAATAGTTTCAAATATTGTATTTATAAAGGGTTCTCCATTAAAAGGCGGAAAAATTGCATTTTTTTTTAAAAAATTCTTCTTTTATCTGAAAAAATGAATTTGTTTATTCATTATGTCTAAAAAAACTCATTATATTTTTTCTAAAATTATAAGGATTATATAAAGTTCAAAATTTAGTTAATACTATTCATAACCTCTTTTAAATGGCTAGTTTGGTATTTCATGGTGCACTTGAACTCGGTGTTGTGTGTAGTGCAAGTTATTGAATTACTTTGAATAAATAAGGTACTATAAAATCTTGGGGTGTTACATTCTTATCTATCGGAATAAATTACATCCTTTTAATTTGAAATTGTTTTTCTAAAATAAAAGGTTAAAAATAGAAATTACCTTTGTGGGAAAACCCACATTTGAAATTGGGTTAATAAAATTTAGTCCTAATAAGAGGAAAAGGCGAAGGAAAAAGTAACCACCAAATTATGTTCTCTATTAGGAGAACATCTGTGGAAATTAGAGGAAATTAATTGGAAGAAAATATAAATATTTATAGGGATTGATTGAGTTCATTAGTCACAAACAAATGTAGAATTGTTGGCCTCAAATCCATCAATCTTTGATGATTATAAACATCATCGGGTTCAACAAAACATTATTGAGTCAATAATGTTTCCTTATGAATTTTCTATTCCTTCAGGATTGGGGAGATTTTTGAGTCAATAAGGCTTCCTTATTACTTTACCATTCCTTTATGTTTTCAAAATCACAATCACCTTATCTTATGGAAAATTTCATTTTACCCTATATTTTAATTTCATAAGGAAAATTTTCCTTCCCCAAGGAAATTTATCCTTACCATGTGCTTAATTGATCATTTTGCCTCTAAGTATAAAATTTGGTTTGATATATAAAAACCTCAAAATCTTATAATACTTATATATAGAGAATTTTGTTTTCATGAACCGAATTTAGATACCAAACTTTCAGAGTTCTGGCTCCGAGTTCTCTGAATTCAGATTCCGAATATTCTGAGTTTTGACTCCGAGTTCTCAGAATTTAGATTCCGAACCTTTTGAGTTCTGACTCCTTATTCTATGAATTCAGACTCTGAACATTTTATGTTCAGAATATGAACTCTTATGAATTCAGACTCTGAATTTTGTAAGTTCAGACTATCAACTCTTATAAATCCAAACTCTGAATTCTACTGAATTCGCGACTTCGAATTTCCTTGAAATTTAGACTCCAGAATTCAATTGAATTCTGGTTCCGAATTCTTCTGAAGACATAATCTGAATACCTATATATTATAGACACTGAAATTTGTTTTTTGGTAAGACTCTGAACTTTTAATTTTCCTTACACTCCGAAAAAATGATTTTGGTGAAGCAGCCATATTTTTTCTTACTCATGTTTTGGTTACAAAACAATGTCGTTCTTTATGTTTCTTACCAACCATTGTTTTAGTGACACATGTATATTTCCCACATAAATTTATAAAAAAATATTACCATTGGAGGAGGGAGCCACCCGTTGAAGCAGTGCCTATAAATAAGATCTCATTTGAAAGAGCTCAAAACATTAACTTTGATGAGCTATTCTCTGATTCTAAATATTACATGCTGAAGTGACTTCTTGAGAGAGAGACTCTCATGCTTAGTGCATACTGAACAACTTTTTTCATATTTGATGAGTACATTCGAGGGCTTTTAGGGATAGGAAGGCAGAGGCGTCGACTACCTTAATGTTTGAGTACTTCCTTGCTAAGGAAGACAGTGGTGCTGACTACCTTGAAGTTGAGGGTTTGTGGGGATAGAAATACAGACATCGATCTTCATATCAAGGGCATACTCTGCTGTGGGTAAGACAGAATTTCTTGAAATTATAACTCTAGGGACCTTTATCCAAGGTTTTTGGGTACCCTTATCATGGGGTTAAAATATTTACTATTCGTTACACATATTATTTCTAGTCTTCCGCTACATTTTGTTTGTTGGGGAAAGTATAAATATCTTATACATACATATACCTGTACTCTGATTTAGTAATGATTCTATACCATTTATGGTAGAATTTTCATCTTTGTAAACTTTTGTTGAGTTTCATTTCTGAAACCACATTTCCAAAATTACATTCTCGGAATCACATTTCCGAAATCAAGCATATTTGTAGAACTAGAGGTTTTGTGAATTATCTTGTTTAACATTGTTAAACACCTTTATATTTAAAAGTTCCAAAGAATATTTAAAGTATAAAATTCACCCCCTCTTGTATATTGAGCATCATTATTACGATACTTTAATCAATATCGTCTATCATTTCGATCCAACAATTGGTATTAGAGGAAGTCTATGAAATTATTACATTCACATAAATGTTTTCCTTGCTCATGTTTTTCATTGTTCTGATTTTCCCCTGTTGAGTTTTTTTTCATGGTTCACTTATCTTTACTGCTGACAAGTTTGTGTGGATAGATTTTATTTAAGAAGGTAGGAATCAATGTTGGTTCCATTGACAACCTAAATCCAACTAGTCCACCTATTTTTTATGGGAATGATTACGAATATTAGAGAGATCGCATGAAGATATTTATTATCAATAATGGTGTAGATAATTTTTTCATGCTCACTAGAGGATATAAAATCACTGACAAGTAAGTTAGTACTTTCACCAAACAAGAAAAGAATGAATATCAACTGAATTATAAGGTACGAAATATATTGCTTTGTTCCATGACTAGAAATATATATAGCCAAATTCCATCTTGTGAAGTAAAAATTGTATATGGGAGAATCTTGATGTTACCCACATTATAAATTCCATAGTTATTGAAACTATATGAGCCATACTCAGTGATGAATATCATGGTTTTTTATTTCCTTATGGATAACCCATATGTAAGGTGAAACGAAGATTTGTGACTATCTTCAACAGTTTACAATCCATGGGTGAGAAAGGATTAGATGATGAAGCTCCTGTGGATAATATAATAGACATCCTGCCCAATGAGTGGGAATCTAAGAGAACAGCTATAGATGAGAATAGGATGGTTACTCAGATTTCTTTTGATGAAATTTTTTTAACTCTTCTTCAACATGAGACTAGAATTAAGAGAGATGCTGATAATTTTTAGAAGAAGAATGGGAATGTCATTGTTGATTTTACAACAAATTCAAATCATATGAAAGCCAAGACTCCTGATAGTGTTACAATATCTAAATATAACATGGATGTTATATAATCCAAATCTAGTGGAAGTGAATCTTCAAAAAATGAATTATCCAATATTGCTCGAATAATGAACAAGATTGTTGGATAGAAGAACTTTAAATCTAGATACAATAATAATGAAAAGAAAGATAATAATGATTCTAAAGTCACATGTTATTAATGAAAAATAGATGGTTATATAAGACCTTATTTTCCTATGCTTCAAAGAAAGGAAAGAAAAGGAAAATATTTTTGAGAGAAACAGAAAGAAGTACTATAATGCTAATTATAAGAACGTACTGAAATCTAATGACAACTGTAGTTACAGTGGTGGTGGATCTTTAGATGAATCTTAAAATTATGAATCCTATGGGCAGAAGAATCCTGGTTTAATATCCAGAATTTTTATTTAAAATCATTGCTTAATGGCTAAGGTACACAATATTGAATCTATGAAAAATGTATCCTTAAAAGATAATTATAGTCATAGTAAATATTATGAATATTTAGATGAATAATCCTATATTTATGGGGATAATACATTACCTTCCTATGAATAAGTTTATAGGATTTCTATAAATACTAGCGAAATGTCAGATCTTCCTAAACATCTGGATAAGAAAATACTTGATTTTGAATGTATTTCAAAAAATCTTCCGGAAGTAAATTCTGAGAAGTATAAAATTTATAAGGACCTAGAAAATGTATTTTATAAGAAAAATTTGTTCTTGCCTAACTCTAGGTCTAAAAATAATGTTTTGGAAGACAACAACATAGTTATTAGACTGAATTCTGAAATATTTTCCTTAAGGAAGTGTTTTTCAAACTTTACCTTAGGTAAGGAAAATTTTGATAAAATGTATTCCAAAATTAGACCTCTAAGGAGTAATCCTGGATTTGGTTATACTAGTTATAAACTGATTTTTAGTAACAATTATTTTGATCCTCAAAGTTCTCCTTTTTGTACTAAGTGTTAGTGTGTTGGGCATTGGGAAAAAAATATTTCATAAACAAAACCCAGTCATTAGGTTTTCGTAAATCTTATTTTTCAAAGAAAATGAGGATACCTAAGTTTTTTCTTTCTGAAATTTCCAGATCCAATAACGTTTGGGTTCCAAAAGTATAACGTTTTTATTTTCAAGAAAATAATGAACGTACCAATAGAAATAAATGGTACATGGATAGTGTAGGTTCCTGGTATATGACTGGTAACATACACATCTCTGAAAATATTATCAAGATGAAAGGAGGAAAAGTAACTTTCATAAATAACTCTAAGGGAGAAATTATTGGTATAGGTAACATCGTTCTTCTTGGAAAAGACTTGATTTCAAATGTTTTAATTGTTAATGGTCTTAATCACAACCAACTTAGCATAATTCAATAATGTGATGAAGGTTACCTTGTGAGTTTTAGGAATGACAAGTGCTTCATACAAAATTTAAAGGAAGAGTTCATTCTTTCTGCCAATAGGAAAGAGAATGTTTACACACTAAACTTAGAATACCTTAGGAGCCGAGACCAACCATGCCATAGTGAAATGGAAGATCATTATTGGTTGTGGATTAGATGGTTAGGACACTGTAACCATAGGAACCTATTAAAACTCTCTAAGAAAATACTAGTTAAGGATCTACTGGACCTTAGATTTGATTCTTCAAATGTTTGTGATCCTTGTCAATATGTAATGAAACATAAATCAAGTTTTAAATCATTCGGTGAAGTCTCAACCACTGATGCATTATAGTTAGTGCATTTGGATCTTTTTGGTCCAACAAAAACAGGAAGTATTGGAGTCAAATATTATGTATTTGTCTTAGTTGATTATTACACTAGATTTATGTGGGTATATTTTCTAGTAAAGAAATCTGAATCTTTTTCTTATTTCAAAATATTTAGGGCCCTAGTTAAAAATCAGTAAACCCTTCCTTTGATAAATATTCGTAGTGATCATAGAGGATAATTTCAAAAATCTGATTTTGAATCTTTTTGTTGTAGAAAATGCATTACTCATAACTTCTCTACACCAAGAACACATCAATAGAATGATGTTTTTTAAAGAATATATAGAATTTTTCATGATATAACAAGAACCATGTTGATTGAATATTCTATAGCCAATCGTTTTTGGGATAAAGCTATAAGTACTACTTTTTATACAATAAATCGAGTTTTGATTAAAACTATTGTTAATAAAACTTTTTATGAGTTATGGAATGGTAAAAATCCTAGACTTTTATAATCTAAGGTTTTTGGTTGCAAGGTATTTGTTTTGAATACTAATGATAATCTACAAAAATTCACATCAAAATCTGATGAAGGAGTTTTCTTAGGCTACGCCACAACTTCTAAGGCTTATAGATTTTTCAATAAAAACACATGTATTGTTGAAGAGACAGTACATGTCATATTTGATGAAACTGGTCCTTTTGTTTTCAAACAACCTCATCCTACATTTTCGGTTGTGTTTTCAATAACTGATTATCAATGTTTGTTATAATATCCTTCGGATTAGGAAAATGTCCAAGCAGATGTTTCTGAAGAATTTACCATAGAATATTTCCTACCCTATGTTGATGAACAGGTTTTACAAAACCCAAATCAGTTGTTTCTTAAGAATCATCATAGTGACAATATCATTGGTTATGAAAATCAACCTGTAAGGACTAGAAGTTCCTTATGAAATGTAGTAGAACATCTTGCATTCTTTTCCCAATTAGAACAAAAAAGAACTGATGATGATTTAGGTGATAATTATTGGATAAAATCTATGCAAGATAAACTAAATGAATTCGAAAGGAATAAAGGCTTGACCTTGGTTGAAAGACATAAGGAATCTTATGTTATCATATTCAAATGGATCTTCAGAAATATGTGTGATGAAAAGGGAATCATAGTAAGAAAGAAAGCTAGATTGGTTTCTAAAGGATATAATTAATAAGTAGGAATAGATTGTAAAGAAACCTATTCTCTAGTAGCTAGACTTGAATCAATTCATATTCTACTTGCCTTTTCAGCATTCTCCAATTTCAAACTTTTTCATATGGATGTGAAATGTGCTTTCCATAATTATTTTGTCCAGGAGAATGTTTTTGTAGAACAAACGCTTGGTTTTGAAGATACAAAACTTCATGATCATGTTTATATACATTCTAAAGCTTTGTATGGACTTAACCAAGCCCCTCGGGCTTGGTAAATAGGCTTATAGGATTTATGCTTCAAAATAATTATGTTAAGGGAAATGAATATCCAACCATTTTTTTAATGAAATATAAGAAAAATGTTTTTATTATTCAAATTTATATTGATGAAATTATATTTGGTTCAACTCAGCAATCATAGACTAATTCCTATGTCGATCTAACGAAATCTGAGTTTGAAATGAGTATGATGGGTGAGTTAACATTATTCCTTGGTTTTCAAATTTCACAAAAACCAGAAGGTATCTATATATCGCAACATAAGTATATTAAAGATCTTCTTAAAAAGTATGGATATGATAACACTAAGATATATGTACTCCCATTGCTACCTCAGATTCACTTGACCTTGATGAAGGTGAGAAACCATTAGATCAAACATCTTTTAGAGGTATGATAGAAAGTCTACTTTACTTGATAGCTAGTCATCCAGACTTAATGTTTTCAGTATGATTATGTGCAAGATATCAATATAATCCTATGAAATCTCATTTAAAGGCAGTGAAAATAATTTTTCACTACTTAAAAGGAATCATGGATCTAGGAATCTTTTATACTTTTGGAAATTATTTTATTTTAAACAGTTTTTTGATGCTGACTTTGGAGGATGTAGAATGGATAGAAAGAGTACATCCAGAACTTTTCATTTCTTATGAGATTTAGAAGATTCTTGTTCATGAAAAAAGAAACACTCATTATCATTTTCCACTACTGAATTTGAATATGTAACAGCTGGAAGTTTTTGTGCATAAGTGTTGTTGATGCAACACACACTCACAGACAATGTTATGAGTTTTACCAAAACACAGATTTTTTGTGATAATACTAGTGAAATTTCTTTTTGAAAAAACCATAAACATCACTCTCGTGAAAAAAACATAGACATTAGGCATCACATTCTTAGGGATCGCACACAAAAAGGGGATATCATTCTTCAATTTATCAGAACACAAGATCAACTTGTTGATATTTTCACAAACTATTTACCCTCCGATAGATTTGAATACATTAAACACAATTTTTGAATGATAACCATAAGGTAGTCTTCCTTGTTAACTTTCTGGTGAAACTAATCTCTTTATAGTAATAAACTCCATATCATAGGGGGAGTACATTTTCATGTTACTTAGATCAAAACCTTTCGTAATGAAAATTTTCATGGTCATGTTTTTCAAACCTTTCGTAATGAAAATTTTCGCGGTCATATTTTTCAAATCTTTTGTAAAGGAAATTTTCATAGTCATATTTTCAAAATCATTGGTAATGGGAATTATTGTAGTTATATTTTCTAAATATTTCGAAATGGAAATTTTCATAGTGTGATTTTATAAATCGTTATTAATTGAAATTTTCATTGCAATATTTTTTTTAAAAAAAATCGTAATGATGTTTCTTTATATATAGTTTTCCAAAAAATATTTTCCTAGTTATTTTTTTATAAAAAAATTCTCATAATCAAAAGTTTGTTTCCAAATCTAATGATCTTCAAGAATAATTTTCCTCACTAAAAATAATCTTCCTAGAAATATGAAAGGTATGTTTCCATTCCTGAGTTTTCATAATCATCTTTTACTTGCTATTATTTTCTTCTATTTTTTAAAATTTTTTGTATTCTCTTTTCCTTAAATCTGAATCTTTCTATTAAAACCTCAAAAGATCGGATTCTGTTAAAATTTCCTTGTGGCTATCTTTTGAACTGTAAGATCTGATCAGAATGTTTCTCAACCATTGGTTTGTGAAAGGAAGCTAAACCATGACTTCAAAAAACCAATATAAAGGACCCCTCGATGTTTTCGCACATTGAAACTAAATCCTTCACGTGTTGAAGATCTACCCTTTTACTTAAGCCCGTTCCGAACATCTTAGAACATTCTCAAGTCTGAATTTCTATCGAAAAATCTTCTCATAAAGCCATGTCAACTATCAAGCCAATCTCAGAGTGACAGGTTTATATAGAAAGTATAATGCATCCAAAATTCTTCACCAAGTATGATTCTATAATCTCAAAAAACATCTAACTCAATGGATGGGATAGTGTTTTAATATCGAACCCAGGAGCTCAAGATTTAGTATATCCAGATATTCTAGTAGAATTTTATAAAACAATGGACTTTTTCAAGGAAGAAGGCAAAGACAAGTTCCCTTTCAAATTCTATGGGAAGACTTATGCTCTCTCATACACCAAGGAGTCAAATTTGATTAGAGTTCCGTATGAAGGAGAAGCTGAATTGTTTTTTCATAAGATCCCAGATGTTCATGGTAGTTTTGTTAAGGTGAAAGATATGTAGTGCCTCGGTCTTACAGATGTTATGACTCTGATGATTGTTCACCATAATACAAATTTCTGGATTCACTAATTATGTGTTCAAGGGTTCATTGTATCGAGAAAATGTGACATGGATACATTAAAGAAGAGTGACATGTATATCTTGGATTTCATGTTGAATCTATGGAAAATTAACCTGATCAAGAATAATCTGATTATGATCGAGAATATAAAGAATGGAAATCTGAAGGA
The DNA here is from genome assembly GCA_963277665.1 of Viscum album. NCBI lineage: Eukaryota > Viridiplantae > Streptophyta > Magnoliopsida > Santalales > Viscaceae > Viscum > Viscum album. Next base: position 426,730 of record CAUJRU010000581.1, read on the forward strand.
TCACATCATTATGTATCCATCCATTCTTTTGAAGCTTATTGTTTAGTGCTTGGAGTCTTTCAAAATTCCTTGAAATTCAATGCCAAGGAATTGAAGAGTCATGCTGGTTAGTGATGATACTCAAAGAAAAATGAATATTGGATTTTCTAAGGAATCTGATGAATTTTATAACTTTCCTGAGGAAGAAGTTAAAGCTATCACAAAGAAACAGGAGGCTGTTGAGACCTCTAAGAATGGTGAAAAGAAGAACAACGTGAAGTAAGTAGAAGTGAAAGAAAAAACTCCAGAGGCTATGGAAACCCAATCCGCACCACCAAAGCCTAAGAAGAAAAAAGATTATCTGGATTAGTTAGTTGATAAATGGAGGGAAGAAAAGAAGAACAAGAAATCAGGGGATCCTAGCTTTGGTTTGGATCTTGATGAAGCCAAATCATTAAAGGATAAGACTACTGATGTGCTTAAAAAGAAAGAAAATGAAAAGAAACAGAAGAAGAAGATGTCTGAAGCTGAAATTGTTCAATCACTTCTGAAGGATACATAGAGAGATTCCAAAGAAAATTCCTGCACTAGAATATATCTTGATAGAAACTATACTAGAGACTCCTAGGTAAAATTATGTGACTTAAGAAAAAGTTATAGAAAAACTAGTTGAAGTAGTAGAAGCAGTTGAAGAATAATAAGAAAGTAGTGGTGACACCGTAGAGTTTATTAAGCAAGTGGGAGACCTCCATCATAAGTAATGTCCATTTGAGAAGCCATCAATCCAAACCTCTCAAGATGAATCTTCAAATCGTTCTACTCCTGGGTTAGATGAAAAGATTGAAGAAGAATTGAATAAGTTGTCTGAAGAAGAATGTTCTAATCATGATTTCATACACCCATTGGATTTTGAGGAAAGAGGTGAGAAAGAAGATATAGATAAAGATAAAATTGTTCAGCTGTCTGATATTGAACATGAATCTCTAGATGAGGGACCCATTCCGAAACCTGATAAGGGAAAACAATTCATTGTTGATACTCTTAGAAGAGTAGTATTTAAGAAGAAAGAAGTGGGTTCTTCATCAAAGAGAAAAGTAGTTGAAATAGAGAAAGTTCCCACACCATGTAAAGTCTCAGATTTGGAATCATCTTCCATAGGACATGATTTCATAGTCCTACATTTGAAAAAGCATGTAGGAACTATTATGATATTTACATGCATTGATTCGAGATGTCAGATTCTTCAACACACCCTAAATCAAAAATCAAATTCAGTGTCCACGGTAATTGATATGTGTGCCAAGCTGGAGGCATATTTCAAAACATTCATCATTAACTACGAATCCCCCAAGCGGTATTTCAAGAAAATGACCAGTTGGTCTAAGAAAACTATAGAAGATACATGGATTCTTGATGAGTTCCAAGAAATTATCAACGATGATTTTGACACTGAAGATAGTAAGATCAAGGATCACAGAAATAGTTTTGAGGAATAGCTAACTCTGGAATAGAATTACTGAATTCAAGAAGTAATATATCTGAATGGAAAGTTGTATTCAGATACTCAGAGTTTGAAGAGAGAAAGATATATTCATACTGAGATAGAATAAAATCTTGTCAAGGAAGTGGAAGTCTTGAAGTCTCCATTAGAGGCTCTTAAGACTCAAGAATAAATAATCAAGGCTCTAGAGAAGAAAGATGAGGATCAGGATTAGATTCTCAAACGAGCAGAGGAAGACCACAAGGAGATGAAGAAGTTTAAAACAATAGTGAAGAAGATGATGCCCAAGGAAAAATAAGGATAACTTTTTTTAAATCCGATCTTTTTTTTGTATTTTCCTTGTTGTATAAATTTTGTTTCCCATCTTAATGAAATTTTTGGTTTCTCATTTTGTTTGGTTGTTTTGTACAAATATTTCAAGTAACATGTTTACTTTTCCATTCCCTGCATTTCATTTAGAAAATCACAAAGGGGGAGAAAGGAAAAATAATTTTAAGTAAAGAATAAATTTCCCTATGTAAGTGGGAGTTTATATAAGGGGTATATTTCATTATAATGATTTCTGTATTCTAGATAATGAAAAATCCCATTCAGGAAATCAGAATACGATCCTTAGTGGTTCCAAAGCATAAGGGGTAGTTAATCGTATTCATCATTGCCCATGTGTTAAGGGAGATATGTTTTGTATTCAAAGTCAAGGAAAATATTTTTTAAGTCCTTATATTCTTTTTCGAGAGGATGTATGTGCTTTCCAAAAAGGGGGAGATTGTTGAGTCAATAATGTTTCCTTGTGAATTTTCCATTACTTCATGATTGGGAAGATTGTTGAGTCAATAAGGTTTTCTTATGAATTTACCATTACTTCATGTTTTTTAAATGAAAAACGCCTTATCTGAAGGAAAATTTCATTTTACCCTATTTTTTACATTAATAAGGAAAATTTTCCTTCCCCAATGAAATTTACCATTACCATGTTCTTCATTGAACATTTTGCCTCTATGTATAATATTCAGGTTCATATATAAAAACCACAAAATCTTATAATACATAGATATAGATAATTATGTTTTCAGGATCCGAATTCAGATTCCAAACATTCTATGTTCTAACACCGAGTACTTTGAATTAAAATTTCAAACTTTCTGTGTTTTGACTCCAAGTTCTCTGAATGTAGATTCTTAAGGTTATGAGTTCTGACTCTGAGTTCTCTGAATTTGGACTCCGAACATTGTTAGTTCAGGATCTGAACTCTTTTAAATTTAGACTCTGAGTTTTTTAAGTCTAAACTCCAAAAACTTATGAATTTCGACTACAAATTCTACTAAATTCAAGACTCTGAATTTCCATGAAATCCATACTCCTGAATTCTATAGAATTCAGGTTCCGAATTCTTTTGAAGACAGAATCTGAATACCTATGTATTATAGAAACTGAATGTGTTTTTTGGTTAGACTCCGAACTTTTGAATTTCCTTACACTCTACAAATATTATTTTGGTTAAGAAACCATTTTTTTTCTTATCTATGGTTTGGTTACAAAACGATTTCTTGCTTTTTGTTTCTAACCAACCATTTTTTGAGTGACATGTGTACATGTACCTCTGATATTCAAGGAAAAAATGATCATTGGGGGAGGGAGACGACCATTGAAGTTGTTCCTATAAATAGGAGCTAATTTGAAAGATCTCAAAACATTAACTTTGATGAACTGGTCTATGATTCTATATATTACACGATGAATTGATTTCTAGAGAGAGACTCTCATGCTTAGTGCGTACTGAGCGTCTTGTTCATATTTGCTTCGTGCAGCTCTGAAAGTTGTTGAGTACATTTGAGGGATTCTGGGGATAGGAAGACAGAGGTGTCGACTTACTTAAAGTTTGAGGACTTCCTTTCTAAGGAAGATAGAGGTTCCAACTACCTTGAAGTTGAGGGCTTGCGGGGATAGAAAGAAAGACTTTGATCTTTACATCGAGGTCTTACCCTAGTGTGGGTAAGATAGACTTTCTTGAAAGTACAAATCAAGGGACCATTATCCAAGGTTTTTGGATACCTTTCTCTTTGGTTTAAAAGCATTAATACTTGTTACATGTATTATTTCAAGTTTTTCAATGCATTTTGTTTGTTGAGGAAAGTATTAATATCTCATACATCCTTATACATGTACTCTGATTTAGTAAAGATTCTATAAGCTTTAAGGTATAATCTTTATATTTGAAAACATTTGATGAGTTTCATTTCTAGAACCACATTTCATGAATTACATTCTCTGAATCACATTTCTGGAATCAAGAATGTTTGTAGAACTAGAGGCTTTGTGAATTATCTTGTTTAACTTTGTTAAACACCTTCATCTTTAAAAGTTACAAAAAAATTTAAAGTATACAATTCACCCCCACCCCCATTTTATATTGAGAATCATTATTACAATACTACAATCAGTATTTTCTATCATTTTGATCCATCAAACAAAAGGTATTAGGATAACACATTTATAGTTTTAATATCCCCTACCTAATGTTTATGAAATAATTTCTTCATAGAATAAGAGAAGAAAAAAATATATACTTGACAAATAGAATTCTATCCTTTAACTAATTTCTTCCAAAAACTCATATTTCACTCTATAAGATAATATAACTAAAAAATATATTCTATTTATCCAATTTATATAGGTTTGACCATGTTGTCAAGCGAGTAAAATTAGTTGTTTAATTTTGACTAGAATTTCTGCAGTATAGTTGCAACCGTAGGTCGTCTCTCGAAAGAGCCTTAGATCATTAATTTAAAAAGATGGTTTGGATTATGAAATTCAAAGGTGAATGAGATTTTTTCAAAACATGGTTGTTTTATTATTAAATATGAAAATAGAAAATGAAAGCGATAAAATAATATAGAGATTAACAGAATTAATTAAGCGTGATCAACCTGGGGTACTCTCATGACGTTTATCCTTCATCGCTTCCTGATATAGGGTTATGGTCTTTTAATACCTGGTTTGTAACACCTAGGACAATAATTTTATTGAGTTTATACTAGTATACCTCTTAGGGTTTGGACAAGAACACACATTGATTCACCGGACCCCGCCAATGATTCAATGATTTGTGTTTGGCTTCATAACTGAAACTCACCAAGACAACACATGAAGAACTTGATGTACTATCCAGGTTTGTATGTTATTTGATTGTGATACTATGGAGTAAATGTAAATGTCTTTGACAGTTATTATGTGGAATCAATTGACCAATAAAAACCATACAAACACCGCAATTGAAAGGGGCAAAATGAAGAGGTGAACGGTGTGTGAAACATCACATGAAAGGGTACCCCCAAACATGATAATATGAGTTGAGCATGACATACCAGTATATAACTCAATAAAATTGAAATATATGATGAAGATAAACAACATACTACCTGGAATTATAGATATCATTCAATATAATACAAAAATGAAGCTTGGGATTACATCACCTTCCTCTCCGGGTGATCACAAGGGGTTTAGAAACCCATGAGAGAGGAGGAAGAGAAAGATGTTGGGGTAGAACATCACATAGCCTACAAAACTTCTAGGGATGTTGAGAAGACTCCTTGGGGTCTCCAAAATGGTAGCACCTTTCCTCCTGGCCGTACTCTCATATGGAGATATCAAGGTTCCATTTTATAGAAAAATTGGAAGGTGGTTTGAGGCCCACAGATTTCTTCAATCCACTTGTACCACACATTTCGACCAATAGACACCTGACTCTCCCTTTTGAAAAAACTAGAAATTTTTAGTCCCACTTCCTAACTATCTCAATCGAACGTTTGGGATCAATAGAACATATGGATCTGGAGATATGGATAGATTACAAAACACCACATTTGACATTGTGCAGAATTGATTCCTTGGACAAATCAGTTTGGTTGGGCCCCTTGACAGTTGAATTGGGATTGGATTCCTTAATAAGAGTTGAATCCCCTTATATTTTGTACCCGGAATAAAATATGGGCCCATTTGGCAGCACAAAATTATCTATAAAAGCACACAAGTGGACTGGTCTTCATGGATCCATGAAATTTTGGCCCATTTTTCTCGCACTTCATCAAGGGGCCTCCAAATCATCTCCTCCTACATTGAAATAATAATAAAAATAACATTTTCCGTTAAAATATTTATTAACATTTATTAATTGATTCAAACCTAAAGTGAAATTTATTATTATATTTGGAATATTCATTACAATACTAATTTTAAATAGCGGTCTAAGGGTGGAATAATATAGTGAATCATATTTCAAGACCCACCCACTTAATCATTCCCAGAATTCAAACCCTAAGCCCCCGAACTTGATATCCCCATATGTTGCACATTTCATAACTCCCCTCTTTTATTTATTTTTTTAGAAGTTTCATTTGGAAAATATCTCACACTCATCTCTCAAACCTTGTTTGATCTCCTCACGACACTAATTGAAATAGTTATAACAAGATAAAAGGTTGAGGAGGAGTGGTTTTTGACCTGCCCAAGACACAACCTTATTTTTTTGAGGGTGTACAATAGTCAGACATTAGGTGCACACGCATAGGTCAATCTTGTACAATAATGAAACAGATCACATATGGAATGAACGTATGGAAATATCATTTAAAGATGAAAAATATTAACCTAACATATATTTACCTTATATTAAGTAAGAAATATTAACACTTTGTGGTTTGGTGAAAAACTTTATGGAGATATTATTGACATAGTTTCCCCAAAAATTACTCACACAATGGGAATCAATCATCTTAAAGTTTTCACATCGATAAGACCGTTAATATTATTGAATAAATAATTGAGAATGTGAGATGGAAGGATAAAACATGTTGTGTTTTATTGGTATGATGCATCGAGAAGGTGGATTTCCTCCACCGGATTCTTTGGAAAATCCTCATAAAAGTGTTTAAGTCACATCACATTGATGGTAATACTTTTTACACTTTTCTCATGCAAAATCTGTATTGCACCAAAAGGGTAAACATTAGTAACAGTATAAGGACCGAGACATCGGGAACGAAGCTTACCTAGGTAGATCTTAATCCTCAAATTTTACATGAGGACCCTCTCACTAATATGGAACTCCCACTGGTGAATCATGCTATCATTAATAGCCTCTTTCTACTCTTTATAGATACGAGAGTTCTCATATTCATCACGTCAAATTTCTTCCATCTCTTGAATCTGTAGCTTTCTTTGCTCACCTGTATCTGAAAGGTTCATATTACATTTTTTAACATCCCAATATATACAGTGTTCTACCTCTACTTGGAGGTGAAAAGAATTTAAAAACACAATTCTATATGGTGACTTCTTGATTGGGGTTTTAAAAGTTGTATGGTATGCACAAAGTACATCATCCAAGCGCAAAATCTAATATTTCCTTTCGGGTTGTACCGTTTTTTCCAAGATTAGTTTAACCTCTCGATTTGATATTTTTGATTTTCCATTAGTTTGGGGGTAATATGCAGTGGAGACATTATGATCAACCCCATACTTACGAAGCAAAATTTTCATGTTACTATTGCAAAGATGTGAACCCTGATTACAAATGATGAACCTTGGTAAACCGAACCTTCTGAAAATTTGGGATCTCACAAAATCAACAACCACTCGAGAGTCATCAGTCCTAGTGGCCTTTTCTTCCACCCATTTAGATACATAGTCAATATCCAATAAGATGTACACAAATCCAAATGAATTTGTAAGAGTCCCTATGAATTCAATTCCCAATGCATTAAATTTCTCACAAAATAACATGGGCTATTGGGGAATTTCATTCCTCTTGGAGATATTCCATGTGAATTGAAAATGACTAAATGACTTGAAAAATCTATGGGAATCCCTATATAAAGTTGGCCGATAAATTCTTGAGTCATGGACCTTTTGATTTGTACGTTGAGAGCCAAAGTGGCCCCCACATGCCAAAGTGTGGCAGAAGGTCAAAACATAGGTGAACTCCTGGTTAGTGACACACCAAAGAACTATGTGGTCACTACAAATTCTCCACAAGTATGGGTCATCACAAATATACCAATGAGACTCATGCATAAGTCTCTAGGATTGTGCAATGCTAAAATTAGTGGGGACCCTAGATGTTTCTAAAAATTCACAATGTCCGCATACGTGGGGGTAATGTCCACAACATCACAATGGTTCTCATGAGGGATGAATTCTCCAATGGGTAGGGGTGAGTCAACATGATAGTACAGTGGTGGGGAAATCCTATTAATGTGGTCAGCTACCACATTCTCCACTCCTCTCTTATCTCTGATCTCAAGGTAAAACTCTTGGAGGAGGAGCATCCACCAAATGAGACGGGGATTGGGTTCAAGTTTCTTTAGGTGGAAATGAAGTGCAGCATGATAAAAGAAGATGATTATTTTTGACCAGAGAAGATATGAACGGAATTTTTCCAAGGAAAACACAATATAAAGGGGTTCTTCTTCATTGGTTCTGTAGTTTTCTTGGGTAGGGTCAAGGGTACGCGAGGCATACACAATGACATTTTGTTCTTTCTCAACCCTTTGTGATAAAAGTGCCACAACTGCAATGTTAGAGGCATCACACATAAGCTTGAAGGGGAGATCACACCATGGTGGTTGGAAGATGGGAGGTGATGTAAGACTCTTTTCTAGTGAATTGAATGTATCCTCACAATTTTTATGAAACACAAACTCCGAATCATTTTGCAATAACTGGGACAATGGAAGTGCAATATTACTAATGTCTTTAATGAATCGGTGGTAAAAACCATCATGAACCACAAAATATCTCACCTAACGAATAAATTTTGGATATTGAAGGGTTGAAATTAATTCAATTTTATATTTATCAACTTGAATTACCTTATTTGAAAATACATTCCCAATAACTATCCCCCGCTCAACCATAAAATGGCATTTCTCATAAGATAAAAAAAGATCTTTTTCAGTGCAGTGATGGAGGTCATAACCAAGGTTTTCCAAAAATTCATCAAAAGAAGATCCATACACTATGAAGTCATCCATAAATACTTCTATACAACACACAAGGTACTCAGAAAAAATACTCAACAAACATCGCTGAAAAGCATTGGGAGCATTACATAGACCAAATTATATCCTTCTGTATGAAAATGTGCCGAATGGACAGATAAATTTTTTCTTTTCTTGGTACTCATGGGATATATGGAATTGGAAATAACCCGAATAGCCATCAAGGAAACAATAATGCGACTTACCAGCCAATCGTTCTAACATTTGGTCAATGAAAGGTAATAGAAAGTGGTCCTTCCTTGTGTCTTGATTCAGTCGACGATAGTCAATAAAGACTCGCCAACTATTTTTCACCTGTGTCGGAACCAATTCATTCCTTTCATTTAACACAACTATTATTCCTATTTTTTTAGGAACATTTTTCACTGGGATAACCCATTTACTATCAAATATAGGATAAATGATCCCCGCAGTATGTAATTTACTCACTTCCAATTTTTCCACTTCAAGGAGAGTGGGATTCAACCGACATTGAGATTGTCTTATAGGTTTATCCTCATCATCCAAAATTATATGGTTCATACAAATAGATGGGATAATCCCAGGAATATTAGCCAATGTCCATCCTATTGCTTTCTTACACTCTCTCAAAAGGTTGAGCAGTTTTGATTCCTGTTGTGGAGAGAGGTTATTGGCAATAATGACGGGAAATTAGTCAATACCCTCAAGATAAGCATGTTTTTAATAATAAGGAAGTTTTTTATGTTCCAAAACCAGTGGTTTATGGATTGAGGGAGGGGATTTAGGGAGAGTGAGGTCCATTAAACTGTCTATCTAATCATGTTTATTTTGTAAAGATAGAGAATCTATAAAAATGAGATTTACAGAATCATCGACAGTCATTGGTACCTTCGAATTAACACACTCATCCATTAAAGCACAAAATTTACACTTTTCAGAACCCACACAACACTCAAAACATGAGTCAAAACATAAATCATCCAAGGGTAAAGAAAATAAAAATGAATCAGATTTTGGGTTGTGGAGAGAATTGTGTGTGTGTGTGTGTGTGCAACATTTGAGAGCACTTCCATCGAATAGATAGGAAGAGTGGAGTGAACTTCAATAGGGTGTTTCATAGCATCAAGGATGTTAAAACATACCTGTTACCCTCTGAATTCCATGGACAGTGTACCATTATGAACTTTGATGATCGTCTTTTCTTTTTTGAGGAATGGCCTACCATTTATAAGAGGAGCGTGTATATGGGTTAGGGTATCTTCCATCTCAAGAATGAAGAAATCAGTGGGGAAGATGAGATTCATCACTCTAACAAGGATATACTCAATCACTCCTTTTAGATGCATTGTACTCTGGTTGGAAAGTTGCATGACAATTCTTGTTGGTTGATGCTCTCCAACCTATATAGAAGTATACACAAAGTGAGGCATTACATTAATGGAAGCACCTAAATCTAGAATAGAAACATAAAATAAGGTATCCCCTATGGTACACGGTATCATGAATGTTCCATGATCCTTGCATTTGGTTGGAATTACTGGTTGAATCAAGGCCGAGACATTCCTACCAAAGTTGACTCTCTCATTCCCCTACAGCCTTTGTCTATGGGTGAATGTTCCTTAAGAAATTTTGCATAACGGGGAATTTTCTTGACTACATCCAATAATGGAATACTAATTGAACATTTTTAAATGTATCCGTTATCTCATTATCAATATCATTATCAAAAAATTTCTTAGATTTAGAGTGTCTTTGTGGGAAATTAAGATAAATGGATTGTTCATTTGAATCATCAACGATAATTTGATTTCCCTTTTTATTTTGTTTTTCATTACATGAAATTTTTGAGGGCTGGGAAGTATTGTTTTCAAGTGGGGGGAATACCTGTTTCATAGAATCAGTAAAAGGAGAAGCTTCTTTACCACTACAAAGTGTAATATCATATACATAACCTTTGTCCTTCAGATTGGAAATGTGTTGGGATGGAAGTTGTCTAGACCCTTGCATCTTAATCTCACTGATAGTGCTCGTCAATTATCCCACTTGAGTTCATAGGTCTTGAATTGCCAATTGTGTGGTCTATAGGAACTGGAGGTTCTGGGTTTCCATTTTCTTCACCATATCCTCGAGGCATGGTTCAGATTTGGGAGGAGAAGGATTTTTTTGAGATGTTGATGTATAAGAAGTTTTCATACCTTGGCCTTGTTGATACCAATTCTTCTTAGCGTAGCTTGAGTTTCCTCCTTGTCGGTACTGGGGTTGTGCATGCCACCTGGGGTTTGGATTTGGACTGAATTTTTTCTTTCTTGAAGGGAGATTCTTGTTGGAATAGATTCCCTGGGAACACAACTACACAAGACTCAGATGAATCTTGATGTTGTGAGCAGTAGTCTGAAAAATGAGTGTTATCATAGAAAATACCATAATGTAATGGAATAGAAGTAGAGTCCGAGTTACCTAATTCTTGATCTAATTGCCTTAGAAGGGAATGCATCTCACCATGTTTAGTATCTACCTTTTGTTCTAGGGCTGAATGACTTCCCTCATGAACTCCACGGGTTGGTGAAATTTCTCATGTACCAAATTGTTTTACATTTTTAGCCATGTTGGATATTAAGTCACGAGCAGTAGAAGGAGTTTTATCTACTTGGGCACCACAAACTACAACATCAATATTTCCACAATCCATGGGAATAAGTCCCTCATAGAAGTATTGGATTAATTGTTATTCACTAATCTGGTGGTGGGGGTAGCTTGAGCAAAGTCTTTTGAATCTCTCCTAGTATTCAGGAAGGGTCTCTCCTTGTGATTGCCTAATTCCACAAATTTATTTCCTAATTGATGTCGTTTGGGGGGATAGGAATAAAATGTCTAAAAATTTTCTTTTATGTTCATTCCAGTACCCAATTGTGGTGGACAAATAGTGTAGCCAATCGTTGTCTACACCATCAAGGAAGAAAGGGAATGCCCTAAACTTAATTAGGTCCTCAGACACATTTTGGGGTTTCATGAAGGAGAATAATATATAAAAATCATTGAGATTCTTGTGAGGGTCCTCAGTTGAAAGACCATGGAATTTAAGAAGAAGGTGGATGAGACCTAATCTCATGTCATATTTGGCTGCTTCCTCGGGATATTTGATGTACGCAGGTTGGTACTCCACATCAAGGGTGGTCAATTATTTTAATGTTTGATTATTTGCAACCATGTTTTCTTGGGTTTGATTGGGTTAAATTTTGGATTGGTTTAGGACCACTTGGGGTTCCAAAAGGTGTTCCTCAATGTTACTTTATTGTCTTTCTCTAGATTCCTTGATTTGTGTGTGAAGTGACTTTTCAATTTCAGGGTCAAATTCTAGTAGTGTTTCTCTACCAAATCGGGTCATGTAAATAATTTGTAAATTTTTGTTGAATATTGTTAAAATAACCTAAGAAGTGTAAAAATATAATATAATTTTATAATAATGAATTATAGAGAGGTTGATGGAGAAGAGAAGAGAGAGAGAGAGAGAGAGAGAAAGAACACACCAAAAACAACCAAAAATAAAGACAAACCCCAAAACAAAAACAATCAAATGGGGGTGGGGTATTTAAAGGAGTAATAATTAATAAATAAAATATATAAATAAAAGTAAATAAAGAAAAAAAATATCTTTTCTCCCCAGCAACAGCGCCAAAATTGGATCACGTTGTTGAGCGTGTCAAATTAGTTCTTTAATTTTGACAGGAATTTTTGCAGTATAGCAGCAACCCTAGGTCGTCTCTCGACGGAGCCTTATATCATTAATATAAAAAAGTGGGTTTTGATTATGAAAGTAGAAGGTGAATGTGGTTTTTTTAAAACATTCGGGTTTGATGATTAAAGAGGAAAATAGAAAATGAAAGCGATAAAACAATGTAGATATTAACAGAATTAAATAAGCGTGATCAACCCGGGGTAATCTCATGATGTTTATCATTCATCGCTTCATGATATAGGGTTATGATCTTTTCATCCCAGGTTTTTAACACATAAAACCAGAATTTTACTAAGTTTATACTTGGATACCTCCAAGGATTCAGTGAAAAACACACAATGATTCACCAGACACCGCCGATGATTCGGTTATTTGTGTTTCACTTCATAACTGAAACTCAACAAGGAAACACATGAAGAACTCAATGTGCTATCCAAGATTGTATGTTATTTCTTTTTGATACAATGAAATAAATTTAAATGGCCTTTATAGTGATTATGTGAGTTCAATTGAACAATATGAACCATACAAATGCCGCAATTGAAAGGGGGGAAAGGAAGTGGTGAACGGTGTGTGAAACATCACATGAAAGGGTACCCCCAAAATGATCATATGAGCTGAGCATGACATACCAGTACATAACTCAGTAAAATTAAAATATGATATGAATAAAAAAACATACAACCTGGAATTAAAATTATCATTCAATATAATACAAAAATGAAGCTCTGGATTATATCACGTTCCTCCCCGGGTGATCACAAGGGATTTAGAAACCCATGGGAGATGAGGAAGAGAAAGATATTGGGGTAGAACTTCTGATAGACTGCAATACTTCTAGGGATGTTCAGAATACTCATTGGGGACTCCAAAATGGTAGCACCTTGCCTAATGGCCGAACTCCCAAATAGGGAGGCCAAGGTTCCATTTTATAGAAAATTTAGTAGGTGGCTTGAGGCACACAGATTTCATCCATCCACTTGTAAGAAACTTTTCTACCAATAGACACGTGAATATCACTTTTTAAAAAACTAGAAGGTTTTATCCCCACTTCTTGAATATCTCCACTGAATGTTTGGCATCCACAGGACAAGTGGATCCAGAGATATGGACAGATTACAAAACACCGCATTTGATATTCTGCTGAATTGATTCCTTGGATAGATCAGTTTGGTTGGGGCCCTTGAAGGCCGAATTGGGCTTCACTTACTTCATAATAGTTGAATCCCATTAAATTTTGTAACAGTACACACAATATGATCCCATTTGGACGAACTAATGTTTCAATACAAGCACAACAGTGGACATGTCTTCATGGATCCATGCAATTTTGTTCCATTTTTCTTCCACTTCATCGAGGGGCCTCCAAATCATATCCTCCGAGATTGAAATAATAAAATAAAGATACATTGGAAATTCTAATATGGATTAACATTAATTAATTCATTCAAACATAAATTAAAATTTATTATTATATTTGTAATATTCGTTACAAATCTAGTTTAAAACACCGGTGTAAAGGTGGAATAAAATAGTGAATCATGGTACGATCACACCCCCACACCTAAACATTTGAACTCTTAGTAAAAGTCACATATATAAAGAAAATAATTCACATAAATATACCCAAATCATGAAGATTTAACATTTGAAGAAATTTTAATTAAATTAATGTGATCAATGTACGAACCACACCAAGGAGTTATTCCTAGTGAAAATAGAAAAAGATGTCTCATAAATCATATCATTCTAAAATTAAAAAAGATTCATGATACCAAATTGATCAAGGAATTCAGAAGTAAACCATTACACTAACTCTCCATGTGTGTGTGAAAACCTTTCCATTCTAGTCTTTCCACTTACAATCCAATAAATATAGGTTATTTTAACATTTTTCACCTTAAATGATTTTTTCCACCGAACCTACCCTACATCCTTTGCAATTATATTTCAACACCCACTCACTTATGCATTCCCAGAAGTCAAAACATAAGCTCCCAACCTATAAATCCCCATATGTTGCACATTTCATCACTCCCCTCATTTTTTTTGAAGTTTCATTTGGAAAAAATTTCACACTCATCTCTCCAACCATGTTTGATCTCCTCACGACACTAATTGCAATAGTTATAACAAGATCAATGGTTGATGATGTGTGGTTTTTGACCTGCCCAACACACAACCATTTTTTTGAGGGTGTACAAAAGTCAGATATTAGTTACACACTCATAGGTCAATCTGGTACAATAATGAAACAGATTGGATAAGGAATGAATGTATGGAAATATCATTTAATGATGAAAAATATTAACCTAACATAAATTTACCTTTTATTATGTAAGAAATATTCAAACATTGTGGTTTGGTGAAAAACATTATAGAGATATTAGTGACACATTTTTCCCATAAACTACTCACACAAGGGGAATCAATCATCTCAAAGGTTTCACATAGATACGACCATTAATATCATTGACAGAATAATTGAGAATGTGACAAGGATGGATAAAACCTGATGTGTTTTATTGGTATGATGCCTCGAGAAGGTGTATTTCCTCCACTGTATTCTTCAGAAAATCCTCATAGAAGTGTTTAAGTCACTTCCCATTGACGATAAGACTTTATCCACTTTGCTCATGAAAAATCTGTATTGCACCAAAAGGGTAAACATTAGTAACAGTATAAGGATCGAGCCATTGGGAACGAAGCTTACATGGGTAGATCTTAATCCTGGAATTGTACATGAGGACCTTCTCACCAATATGAAACTTCTGCTGGTGAATCACGCTATCCTGAATAGCCTTTTTATTCTTTGTATAGATCTAAGAGTTCTCATATGCATCACGTTGAATTTCTTCCAACTCTTGAATCTGTAGCTTTCTTTGCTCACATGCATCTGAAAGGTTCATATTAAATTGTTTAATAGCCCAATATGCATGGTGTTCTACCTCCACTAGGAGGTGAAAATCCTTTCCAAAAAAAATTCTATTTGGTGACATTCCGATTGGGGTTTTAAAATCTATATGGTACGCCCAAAGTGCATCATCCAAGTGCAAAACTCCAATCATTCATATTGGGTTGTACCATTTTTTCCAAGATTCGTTTAACTTCCAGATTTTATATTTCTGCTTGTCCATTAGTTTGGGGGTGATATGCAGTGGATACTTTATGATCATCCCCATACATACGAATAAAATTGGTCATGTTGCAATTGAAAAAATGTGAACCCTGATCACTAATGATGATTCTTGGTAAACCAAACCTACTGAAAATTTGGGACCTCACAATATCAATAACCACTCGGGAGTCATCGGTCATTGGGGCCTTTTCTTCCACCTATTTAGATACATATTCAACAAATAATAAGATTTATACAAAGCCAAATGAATTTGGAAAAGGCCCCATGAAGTCAATGCCCCATGCAACAAAGATCTCACAAAATAACATGGGATGTTGGGGAATTTCATTCCTCTTGGAGATATTCCCAGTGAATTGACAATGACTACATGACTTGAAAAAAATATGGGAATCCCTATATAATGTTGGCCAACAAAGACCAGATTCTAGGACCTTTCGAGCTGTACTTTGAGAGCCAAACTGGCCCCAATAGGCCAAAGTGTGGAAGAAGATCAAAATAGAGGTGAACTCATGGTCAGGGACACACCGATGAACTACTTGGTCACTAAAAATTCTACACAAGTCTGGGTCATCCCAAATGTACCAATGATACTCATGATTAAGTCTCTGGTATTGTGCAATGCTGAAATCAGTGTGGACCCTTGATGTTACTAGAAAATTCACCATGTTCGCACACCAGGGGGTATGGTTCACAACATCACAAAGGATCTCATGAGGGAAGAATTCTCCAATGGGTAGGGGTGAGTCAACATGATAGTCCAATGGTGGGGAAATCCTACTGATGTGGTCAACTACCACATTCTCCACTCCTCTCTTATCTCTAATCTCAAGTTCAAACTCTTTGAGGAGGAGCATCCACCGAATGAGGTGGGGATTGGCTTCAGGTTTCTTTTGGTGGAAACGAAGGGAGGCATGATCAGAGAAGATGGTGATTTTTGGCCCGAGAAGATATGAACAGAATTTTTCCAAGGAAAACACAATAGAAAGGAGTTCTTTTTTAGTGGTTGTGTAGTGTACCTAGGAATGTTCAAGGGTACGCGAGGCATACACAATGCAATGGTGTGCCTTCACAACCCTTTGTGATAAAACTACCCCAACTACAATGTTTGAGGAATCACACATAAGATCAAAGGGGAGATACCACCTTGGTGTATGGATGATGGGAGGTGATGTGAGACTCTTTTTTAGTTAATTGAATTCATCCTCCCAATTTTTATCAAACACAAACTCATAATCATTTTTCAATAACTGAGACATTGGAAGTGCAATCTTACTAAAGTCTTTAATTAATCGGCGGTAAAAACTAGCATGAACCAATAAATATCGCACCACACGAACACATTTTGGATATGGAAGGGTTGAAATTAATTCGATTTTAGATTTATCAACTTGAATTCCCTTATTTGAAATGACATACACAAGAACTATCCCCTGCTCAACCATAAAATGGGATTTCTCATAATTTAAAACTAGATCTTTTTCAATGTAGCAACGGAGGAAAAAACATAGGTTTTCCCAAAAATCATCCGAAGAAGATCCATATACCGTGAAATCATACATAAAGACTTCCATAATAATCTCAAGGTACTTAGAAAAAATAATCAACATTTATCGCAGAAAAGTACCAGGAGAATTAAATAGACCGAATGGCATCCTTCGGTATGGAAATGTGTCGAATGGATAAGTAAATGTTGTCTTTTCTTGGACCTCATGTGATATATGGATTTGGAAGTAACCCTAATAGCCATCAAGGAAAAAATAACGGGACTTACTATCAAACTATTCTAACATTTGGTCAATGAAAGGTAATGGAAAGTGGTCCTTCCGCGTGGCATGATTCAGTCGATGGTAGTAAATAAAGACTCGCCAACTGTTTTGCACATGTGTTAGAACCAATTCATTCATTTCTTTTGACATAACTTTTAGTCCTTTTTTAGGCACAATTTCCACTAGGCTAAAGCATTTACTATGAGATATAAGATAAATGATCCCTGCAGCAAGTAATTTACTAACTTTCCATTTTACCACTTCAAGGACAGTGGGATTCAACTGGTGTTGAGATTGTCTTACGGGTTTAGCCTCATCATCCAAAAGTATGTGGTGCATACTAATAGATGGGATAATCTCGATAATATCAGCCAATTTCCATCCTATTTCTTTTTTACACTCCCTCAAAAGTTTGACCAGTTTTGATTCCTGTTGTGGAGAGAGGTTATTGGAAATAATGACGGTCAATTGATCAATACCCTCAAGATATGCATATTTAAAATTAGAAGGATGTTGTTTATGTTCCAACACCGGTGGTTTCTGGATTGAGGGAGGGGATTTAGGGGGAGTGAGGTCCATTAAACTGTCTATCTTCTCATGTTTATTCTCTAATGATAGAGAATCTATAGAAATGAGATTTTCAGAATCATCGACAGTCATGGGAACCTCAGAATGAACACCCTAATCAATTAAAGCAAAAACTTTACACTTTTTAGAACCCACACAAGACTCAAAACATGAATGAAAACTCAAATAATACAAGGGTGAAGAAATTAAATATGAATCAGATTTTGGGTTGAGGAGAGAATTGTGTGTGTGTGCATCATTTGAGAGCACTTCCATCGAATAGATAAGAAGAGTGGAGTGATCTTCCACTGGGTGTTTCATAGCCTCAAGGATGTTAAAACATTGATTTTCTCCTCTAAATTCCATATACATAATACCACTGTGAACGTTGATGATAATATTTTCTGTTTTGAGGTATGGCCTCCCATGTATGAGAGGTGTGTGTCCTTGGGTTCAGGTATCTTCCATCTCAAGAATGTAGAAATCAGTAGGGAAGATGACATTATTCACATTTACAAGGACATCCTCAATCACCCTTTTTGAATGCGTTGTACTCTGGTTGGAATGTTGCACGACAATTCTTGTTGGTTGAATCTCTCCATCCTATAGAAAAGTATACACAGATTCATGCATTACATTAATGGAAGAACCTAAATCTAGCATATCATTAGAAAAGAAAGTCTCCCCTATGGTACTCGGTATCTCGAATGTGTCAGGATCCTTTAATTTGGTTGGCATTACTGGTTGAATCAAGGCCGAGACATTCCTACACAAGATGACTCTCTCATTCCCCTTTACCCTTCGTCTATGTGTGCAATGTTTTTTAAGACATTTGGAATAATGGGGAATTTTCTTGACTGCATCCAACAATGTAATATTAACTTAAACTTTTTTAAATTTATCAATTATCTCATTTTCAATATAATTTTCAAAAAATTTCTTAGATTTAGAGAGTCTTTGTGGGAAAGTAATATGAATGGATTGTTCATTTGAATCATCAACGATAATTTGATTTCCCTTTTTATTTTATTTTTCATTACATGAAATTTTTGAGGGTTCGAAAGGAGTGTTTTCAAGTGGGGGACATACCGGTTTCATAGAATCTGTAGAAGGAGAAGCTTCATTACCACTACGAAGTGTAATTTCACATACATTACCCTTTTCCTTCATATTGGAAAAGGGTTGGGATGGAATTTGTCCGGACCCTTGCATCTTATGCTCACTAATGGTGTACGCCAATTGTCCCACTTGAGTTCGTAGGTCTGGAATTGTCGATTGTGTGGTCTGTTGGAACTGGAGGTTTGGGGATTCCATTTTCATCACCATATCCTCGAGTCTTGTTTCATATTTGGGAGGAGTATGATGGTTTTGAGATGTTGATGGATAATAAGGTTGCATACCTTGGCCTTGTTGATACCTCTTCTACATGGGGTAGCTTGAGTTTCCTCCTTGTTGGTACAAGGGTTGTGCTTGCCACCTGGGTTTTGTATTTGGCATTAATTGTTATTTCTTGAAGAGAGATGCTTGTTGGAATGGATGCACTGGGAACACAGCTGCACAAGACTCAGATGAATCTTGAAGTTGTGGGCACTGGTCAGAAAAATGATTGTTATCAGAACTAATACCACAATGTAATGGAATAGAAGTACAGTGTGAGTTACCTTGTTCTTGAGCTAATTTCCTTAGAAGGGAATGCATCTCACTAGGTTTAGTATCTACCTTTTTTTCTAGGGCTGAATGACTTACCTCATGAACTCCTCGGGTTCATGCAATTTCTCGTGTACCAAATTGTTGTGCATTTTGAGCCATGTTGGAACTTAAGTCACGAGCGGCGGAAGGAGTTTTATCCACTAGGGCCCCATCAAATACAGTATCAATCATTCCAAAATCCATGGGAATAAGTCCCTCATACAATTATTGGATTAATAGTTGTTCACTAATATGGTGGTGGGTGAAGTTTGAGCAAAGTCTTTTGAATATCTCCCTATTTTCATGAAGTTTATCTCCTTGTGGTTGTCCAATTACACATATTTTGTTCATAATTGATACAGTTCGGAAGACTAGGAAGAAAATATCTCAAATGATTCTTTTAAGGTCATTTGAGCCCCCAATTGTGGTGGGGAAATAGTATAGCTAATATTTGGCTACACCGTCAAGGGATAAAGGGAAGGCCCTAGACTTAATTAGATCCTCAGACACATTTTAGGGTTTCAGGGTGGAGCAGACTATATGAAACTCATTGAGATTCTTGAGAGGGTCCTCACTGGGAAGACCATGGAATTTAGAAAGAAGGTGGATAAGACCCAATCTCAGCTCATATTTGGATACTTCCTTGGGATATTGGATGTATACAGGTTGGTACTCCACATCAGGGGTGGTGAGTTCTTTTAAAGCTCAATTATTTGCAGCCATGTTTTCTTGGGTTTGATTGGGTTCAATTTTGTATTGGTTTAGGACCACTT
Organism: Viscum album; assembly: GCA_963277665.1. Classification (NCBI taxonomy): domain Eukaryota; kingdom Viridiplantae; phylum Streptophyta; class Magnoliopsida; order Santalales; family Viscaceae; genus Viscum; species Viscum album. The sequence continues at coordinate 446,902 of CAUJRU010000581.1, forward strand.
GGGGTTCCAAAAGGGGTTCCTCAATGTTATTTGATTGACCTTCTCTAGAATCCTGGATTTCATTGTAAAGTGTCTTTTCAATTTCAGGGTCAAATTCATGTAGTGCTTCTTTACCATATCGGGTCATCCAAATAATTTGTGAATTTTTTTTGAATATGAATAAAATCACTTAATAAGGGTGAAAATAGAATATAATGTTATAATACGGAATTATAGAGAGGGAGAAGGAGAAAATAAGGGATAGAGAGAGAGAAAGAACACACCAAAAACAACCAAAAATAAAGACAAAACCCAAAACAAAAACAATGAAATGGGTGTGGGGTAGTTAAAGGAGTACTAATTAAGAAGTAAAATAAATAAATAAATGCAAATAATGAAAAAAATTGTTCTTGTCACCCCGAAAACGGTGCCAAAATTTGATCGCGTTGTCGAGCGCATCAAATTAGTTTTTTAATTTTGACTAGAATTTTTGCAGTATAGTAGCAACACTAGGTCGTCTCTCGATGGAGCCTTAGAGAATTAATATAAAAGGGGGTTTTGATTATGAAAGTATAAGGTCAATGAGGTTTTTAAAAACTTGTTGGGTTGATGATTAAAGATGAAAATAGAAAATGACAGCGATAAAACAATGTAGAGTTTAACAGAATTAATTAAGCGTGATCAACCCGGGGTACTCACATGATGTTTATCCTTCATCGCTTCATGATATAGGGTTATGATCTTTTAATACTCGCTTTTTGAAACACAGGACCATAATGTTACTGAGTTTATACTAGGATACCTCCTAGGTTTCAGCTAAGAACACAAAATGATTCACTAGACACCGCTGATGATTCGGTGATTTGTGTTTGACTTCATATACAAAACTCACCAAGGAAACACACAAAGAACTAGATGTGCTGTCAAGGTTTGTATGTTATTTCATTATGATACCATTGAAAAAATGTACATGTCATTGATAGTGCATATGTGAGTTCAATTAATCAATATGAACCACACAAACATCGCAATTGAAAGCAGGAAATGGAAGTGGTGAACGGTGTCTGCATCACATGAAAGGGAACCCCCAAACATGATCATATGAGTTGGGAATGAAATAACAGTACATAACTCAATAAAATTAAAATAGATGATGAAGAAAAACAACATAAAACCTGGAATTAAAAATATCATTCAATATAATACAAAAATAAATCTCATGATTACATCGCGTTACTCCCCGGGTGATCACAAGGAGTTTAGAAACCCATGGGAGGGTAGGAAGAGGAAGATGTTGGGGGTAGAACTTACCAAAGCCTCAAAAACATCTAGGTATGTTGAGAAGACTCATTGGGGACTCCAAAATGGCATCACCTTGCCTCTAGGCCGAACTCTTAAATGGGGAGGCCAAGGTTCCATTTTATAGAAAATTTGGAAGGTGGTTTGAGGCACACAGATTTCTTCAATCCAATTGTACCACACGTTTCGACTAATAAACACAAGAATATCCCTTCTGACAAAACCTTAAATTTGTATACCCACTTCCTTACTATCTCCATCGAATGTTTGGCATCCATTGGACAAGTGGATCCGGAGATATGGACATATTATAGAACATCGCATTTGACATTGTACAGAACTGATTCCTTGGACAGATCAGTTCGGTTGAGCCTCTTGACGGCTGAATTGGGCTTGGATTCCTTTATTAGAGTTGTATCCCATTATATTTTGTACACTTACCCAAAATATGAGCCCATTTGGACTCACGGAATTTTCAATAAAAGAACAACAGAGGACAAGGCTTCATGGATCCATGCAATTTTGGCCCCTTTTTCTTCCACTTCATCAAGGGGCCTCCAAATCATATCCTCCTACATTGAAATAATAAAAACAAGTAACATTTCCCATTCTAATATTGATTAAAATTAATTAATTTATTATGAAATAAAGTGAAATTTATTATTATATTTGTAATATTCGTTAAAAAACTAGTTTAAAACAACGGTGTAGGGGTGGAATAAAACAATGAATCATGGTATGATCAAGGGTTCAAAACAATATGAATTTATTATTCACCCATCAGAACCATTAAAAAAGGAAACTAAATTATACAATCCAGAGACTTCACATAGTCCAGTGGTAGGTGATAAATCCCAATCGCACTATGGTTTTGGGTTCAATTCCTGCAGCTTTGTCCGACGTGACAGGTTGTCACACGGTCTGCATGTTGTCTTTTTTATAAAAATCCAAAAAATAACATTAACAATCGTATCCAATTTCAAACATAATCAATTCCAACCTTTAGACTTATCCAAAATACTTCTATCCAAACTCACAGTCCAAAATTTATAAGGATGTTAAACACAATGAAGATTTTTTTTGCCACATAATAACATGTGAACACCATCATCATGTATTATTTTAAAAGATGGTAACACCCTGAATTACCATAAAACCTTATTGATTACATTGATGATCCATTCTCATTTATATAATACTAGATATATTTCATATATCAAAAAATATTGAATATTCCAACAATGATGAAATAAACAAACTATTAATTAGTTCCAATAAAATCACGAATATCCAATATAATTTATCCAAATCAACCGTCTCTTATTCACAAATCACTAACACATTATAAGGACCGTATTAAGGATTAAATTTCCTCTAACCATGTATTTTTCAACAAATTGTGCCTTACTATTAATCCACTTTCCTTATAACTATATAATCTCAAATCCTCAATAAAATAGTACTACAGTATAATCCTTATTTATCTCTATAATTCATATAACCAATATATTGTTCATACAACACTCAAATGAAATAATTATATAAAAACAACATAAGAACACTAGTCATTCATTTTCATCTGAGGTAGTGTCATAAATTGTTTATTATCCAATAGGATCATTTAAGGCATACTCTGATGACTGTGACATTGATTTGTGTCGTGTCCCAACACCTTGCAGATGAAGCATTGTACATTTTAAACTTTTTTCTTACCCTTGTAATCACGTACATGGTGTCCTTTTTCTCTACACTTATAACAAACTCTCATTCAATTCAAGCCTTTACCAAGGTGATTCTTTCCATAGTTGTCACATATGGGAAAATCCTTCTTTTCCCTCTTCCCTTTATCCATCTTTTTCTCTTCCATTCGTTTCTTCTCTTGCACCCCTTCAAATAAATAGGACTCAGATAATACTTCTCTTATCTTATTAACACATGATAATATTTATTCATATTTTTAGAATACATGGGATACTATTTCCCTTCTAAATGTTCGATTAATATCGTAAAAGATATGATCATTCTTACTCTTTAGATCATACGTATTTTTGGAGTTCACATTCCTTCTATTGGGCTCCATTTATATATAATGGCATACACTAGGTCAGTTTATGAATTGGAATGAATAATTCCACACTTGTAAAAAACCTAGCATAAATTGAACAATTTATAGATATAATCCATAATTATAAAAATATTTTCTTTGAGGAGGTATATACTCCTAAATACTTTATAATAATTTGTAAAAAAATGAGAATAAACCTAAGTATATCCCTCGGGAGTGTCGTAACCAAGAGTGAAGCAAGGCCCATTTTCATGCACCAGTTCCCATTCGATTCTAGCTCAATGCGTTGTTTTCAGGTTTTACCCCTAGGTACATTTGTGCCAGAGCCGCATCTACCTGCTTGTATCCAGATAGGGATTCATTTGCTTGGAAAATTCACAAAATCTCTACATTACCAAAATTTTAGGAAGTTATTCTATACTAATCCTCAAATTCTATCTTTGGGTAATGTTCTCTAATTAGAATTTATCTAAATCTAGTTTCCAAGGTTATTTCTAAACTTCCTTTGATACCATCTGTAACACTCTGACCCTAGATTCCTAGAGTCAGTGAATTCTTTTAATACATTGTCATGATTACAAGGAATCAAGTCCCGAAAGACTGATCAGTTTAGCTGTCTTAGAAAATAGATTACATACATGATCATTACATTACATTTTATAACATACAACACACAAAAATCCTTTTAGAATGCCATTGTTCCCTTAGCTTAACCCTACATCTTAAACATAAAAAACTTCTTGGGATCCTGGGAAAATAAAAAAAAAGAAAGGGGTGAGCTCAGATACTCAGAAAGGGTTAATAATTTAGTGAAAGCCCTAAACTTTTAAGGAAAGATGTGTAACAAAAACAGTAGCCGTTTAAACATAAAATTTAACATAATATGGAAAAAATACATAAAAAATTACCATATAAACATGCACAGGGATATTATACTAGTCTAATAATCACATGTAATAACTATTTTCATAATGAGGGAATATATAATACCAGATTTTAATTTCTATGTCAAGGCATCATGAAAGGTCCTAAGGGATAACTATAACTAAACCCAAACCTGAAGAGCCTCTATAACCGAAATCCATCCTGGAGAGCCTCTGTAACCAGACTCCAATATGGAGAGCCACTGTAACTGGACTCCATCTTGGAGAGCCTCTATAATCGGACTCCAACCTAAAGGGTCTACTGTAACCGGACCCCAACCCGGAGGGCTTACTTTTACCGGTCCCCATCCAAAAACATACTAGTCCAATATATTCATCATAAGAAAATGTTGAAATATAACATACACCTTTATATTAAAACTAGCATACAAAATATCAATACTTCTTCCATAAACCATGATGGGTATAAAAATAACACATACACAGTCAAACATATCACAAAACATTCAATACAATATGGAAGATTTGAATCATAATAAATCAACTTCAAACAAGTTTAAAATCCATTAAAGGATGTTGATTTAGATTAAAATGATAAGTAAAATGCTTTGAGAGAAATACCCCTTTTTCATGAAATCCTTTAAAATTCTCACAATTTATTATGGTAGTCATTTAAAAGGGATTTTTGATTCAAAGTTTCCCATACCACATTGAAACATTTTAAAATAATTATCATTTCAAAACATTCATTTCCATATAAATAAATCCTTAAAATCATTTTGAAAACATGACCATTAATTAAAATATCTAGAAAGATAAATCTTTAAAACATTTAAAATGATTATATAGTTAAATAGACCCTCCCATAAAACCTTAAAAGATTCCTTTTGAAATAATTTTTATAATATATGGGTATCTTTGATAAGTATGTTCCAGAAAATACTTACACATGAAAAATCTCAAATAATAATGAGATTGAGAAAATAACCCTTACCTCATTGTAATCAATCGTTTCTTATGAAAAATAGCCAATAACCACCAAATTAATCACAAAATATCATGAATATAAAAATAATCACGATAATATATATCAAATTGCAGTACAAAATACACCACATGCAATAAATAAGTGGTGAACAATGGAATTCTCATGGAATTAAAAGTGAGATAAGAAACCCCTTAATTTGTACTTTCCTTTGATCGAGGGAATGTTTAAACTCATGTATAATGACCATTGTATGTTATTAGATTATACCAGGACCATATTCATATTTATTATATCATACATGATTGATTTTGGATTTTATACTACCAATTTAATAAATACTTTCATGTTAAATTAACATTTTGGGAAATAATCGATTTCTTTATCATACGTATTTTAACTTTTTATTCTTGATTGTATCATTTAGTCAATGATTTAAATACTTCCTGAATATAAACCTTGATTCATATTATATATATATATATGATATAAATATTTATAATAGATAGATATGTGAAATGGAAAACACTATTTATGGAGATGGTAGGTCGTATGTATGTATAAACGATGTTTCTGTTTTCATATCATATTGAACAGAAGTAAGTGAATAAGATATAATTAAGTAAATATATATATATATCCAATATAATTACTATTTCATATATTACATACTTAATAGTAATATAAATTTTTATAATCATCGATGAATGGTGAACGTGGAAATGAATTTCCTCAGGTCGTGGAGACGGTAATCCGTACTTACGCACGAGCGACAATATCATTTCCTTAAAGGCGTGGAATTGGATGGTATATAAATTTTACAGATAAATTAGAAATTTATTTTAATTATTTATGTACATATTACTCATCAATATATCCAAAAAAATAACATAGTGTTGAATAACAAATTACGCCACTGTGTGGAGACGGTAACTCGTACGTATGCACGAATAGTGACATTATAATTCATACGATGGATAGAAAAATAAATATACTTTTCCATATTTATAATAACATCACAGTATATATAAGGTACTAGAGTTACTATTTTGGTATTGTAATAACAAATAAAGAGTAAGTGGAAGAAGAAAAGAACATGAAAGATGGTGGTGAAATCATTATCTCTTCTTCAGGTTATTTCTTTTGATTTGATCAGAAGAGGTCTTCAGGTTGGCTTTATGACCAAAGGAAGGCCTCTAGGATGAAGTTAGGATATTTTTGAGGATATTTGGGTAGGGTTTGGCTGATACAAATGGCTTTGGAGGTGTGAATTTGAGAGAAGGGGAAGTGCCCTTTTATAAGACGGGTGAGGAGCACCATAGAAAAAACAAAAAATATTATTTTATAATAAATTCATTTTATGTTTCTAATGGCTCAAAAATAAATTTTTTAAAAGATAAGGTGGTTATGGGTCGAAAACCACTCAATAAATAGGTTTTAGACAGGTTTGGGTCACATTATTAACCTTTTCTTTTAGATTTAACTATTAATTAAATAGTTTGACATTTACCATGTCTCTCTGTATTTTTATATTATAGGGTTAATAAACATACTATAAAATTCCAAGAGAATCCCAAGTGTTTCATTAATGACATATATAATAGAATTTATGTCTTTTGGATGAACCTTATATTTTTAGGAATAGAATATCAATTAATAATATAATATTTGTTTTAATGACTCTTTTATGTCAATTTTGACACTATTTGGTATTTTGTTTTTGGTAAATTTATAACGTCATTATTACTTCGAAAAAAAATTCATCTAACCAACCCTCACATAATATATTAACTTATAAAATTAGTGGAATTCATAAAAAGTCTCAAATTACAATTATTTTGGTATTTATATGATCAATTTTTTAATATTTCATTAATAAGATAATTACTGCATCATCATTGTGTCTTAAATAAATTAATATATTTAATGTATAAAAATTATAAATAAACTACCATTATGTAGGAAATATTTTTATCTTTATAATTAATATTTATAGTCGAATTTATCTTATGTGTAACTCTATATTAAAAATGGTTTTGTTATTAAACTTTGAATTTAACACTTTTAACTCTAGTTTGAAATAAATAATAATAAATGTCCTAATCTAATCCAAGTGTGCCTAAAGGATCATATTTCATTCCTAAGGTTGTTTTTGTCAAATTAAACTTATCCAATAGAATTAGGACATGTGTTAGGATAATAATAATGTCATTTTTACCTTTAATTACCCTATTTACTTTTAACTGTGGTAAATAAAAGTAAAACGTTACGATTCACCAAAAATTATTTTTATCTTGTTGAACCAAATTTTACTTACTTATATCAACCGGGTCTCTTGGATTTTTGATATTTAACTCACAGAAGTGGTAAAACTATGTTTTATCTAAATTTTCAAATGCTCCTTGGACGTGGGTAAAAGACGGTGAAAAGTTCAATAAACTTTTATACATCTAATATTATTAAAAAATTACTCCAATGAATTACATTGAACATATATTGGTATTATGTATATATTTTTACCAAATATAAATTCAAATAAAATTATTTATTATTTAAATAAAAATTCGGTTTTAAACTATAACTTAGTGTTTTTCACTATTCAAAAAAAATTGAAAGTTTTCAGAAAAATACAAATAATATACCCTAAGCTAATTTTGATATTCTGAATTCAAAAATTAATCCTTTTTTACCAAATTAAAAACATTGTAGTTTAATTTATTAATTTAAAATTATTTCCTATTTTCTAAACCAAAACACGTGTTTTTAAGAAATAATATCTAACAATAGATTGATACTTGTTTATGTTCAATTTCAAAGTGAAATTATTTCAAATGAAAAAAATTGGATTAAGTGGTAAAAATATAATCTATTCTTACTTCAAAATCATTAAAATGTATAATTTAACACTACAAATTATTTTGATTAAAATAGTTTTTTTCTGTTAAAATATAGTATTTTTCACTATTCACCCAAATATGAAAGTTATCAAAAAAACACACAAATTTTATTTAAACTAAATTATTATGTCACTATTCTAAAAAAGAAGTTTATTTTGTCAAATTTAATATATAAATGTTCAAAATATTGGATTTAAAAGGGGTTATCCATTAAAAGGCGGTAAAATTGCATTAAAAAAATACTTCTGTTATCTGAAAATATGAGTTTGTTTTTTATTATTTCTAAAAAAACTCATAATATGGATTCTAAAATTATAAGGATTACATAAAGTTCAAAATTTTATTTAATACTATTCATAACCTTTTTTGAACTTCTAGTATGGTAAGTCGTGGTGTGTTTGAACTCAGTGTTGTGTGTAGTGAAAGTTATTGAATTACGTTGAAATAATAAAGTACAATGAAATCTTGGGATGTTACAGAATTTATTAGGAGAAATAAATTACCATTCAAAAAATGATTCAATAAATATTTTTCAATGGAATAAAAAATTATTTTAAAATAGGGGAGTTTATCTGGTAGACAATGATGGATAGATATCGATAAAAATGGAAAACATGGAAAAGAAATTGGATATAATGATAGATATTTAAAAAACCCTAGGTATTTACATCATGGTATATAATTATATTGGTTATAAAAATCAAAATAGTTTTTATGGTTAGTGTAGAATTCTATAAAATCAAGGATACCAATAATGAGAACTAGAATTTCAACAAAAAATAAAAAATCAATTGAAATCCAAAGCAGATCATTATATGTGACCATGTCAACATCCATGAAAACATATGGGGACACCATCAATGTGATTATGACCGATTCAATATTTTAAATGGATTCTATGATGAATCTAAAATTTTATAATGGAAAATTGAAATCTAATAGAAGGAGTTTCCAATAGTAGTGTTATCGTATGACATGATGGTCATCCAATATGGATAATTTAGGTCCATCACCTTGAGGATTGTAAAAACCATGTTATAAATATCAAAAAATTGGTAAACATAAATATAAACAACATAATTATAATAAAAAAATATAAATATAATGAAAAGGAATTAGAAAATAAAGATATAGAGGAATAAACAACTCTATTCAAAACACCACCACTATTCATAAAAATGGTTTTGTAATGGAATATTGAGGGAAAATGTTTATGTTTCTATAAATTTTCATAAAACATAATAATAAAAATCCTTTTATCTATTGATTTATTGAATATGACCACATATGTGATGCTCACGAAAGATTTTGTTTCAAATAAGAGGAAACATTAGGAAATGGAAAAAATAACACACACATGTTAATTATTAGACCATTATTTAAGTATTTTAATAAATAATCTACTAGGTACTATTAGGTTTTAAATTCCTATAAATTTTATATTTCATGAGTTTTGAAAATCATTGTTCATTCTAGGTGTGTGGGAGACCATGATGCCATACTCAATATTTACTTTCATCGTATAGAAGGAGATAATTCAAATAATATTTTTTCTTTATTAGATGAAAAAAATTAGATATCCAAGAGTTTAGGATGATAAATTTTAGTTAAATAGGATAATTAATAATTTCGGATGGATTTCATTATACATGGAATATATTAAGAGAAAAAACCAATTATTCTTACTAGGATACTTTTAATAACGATAGTGTCCTTGATTAAAATTCAAATTGTTGAATTATCTTTTAGGGTTTTTAATTATAATTTTATGTTAAAAATTAATTTGGATTTAATATTTTTAATGATATGGATGATGATTTGAGTGTATAAAATAATAATGAATTAGAGGATGTTTTTTGGATAAAAAAAGCAAAAACACCAATTATTCATACTAGGACACTTGGAACAATGACAGTGGTATTGATTGAAATAAAAAATGCTGAGTTATATTTTAGAGTTTTTTATGAGGATTTTATGTTCAAAATTCATTTGGATGTAATTTTTTCTAATGGAATGGATAAGCATTGGGTGCATAAAGGAAGATATAATTGGAGGATGTTTCTGGCATTGATGATAAGAGATATGTATCAGTTGCAGGTAATTAATAAAGAGGTGAAATTGAGATAAATATGGATTAAATAAGTATTATATAGTATATTGTGGATTATAAAAGAGATAATATGAAGGGGTGTTAAAATATTGGTACTAGGTTTGGTTAGTCCGTGATCCATGATTTTATTTTTAGGGATGAATAAAGACTGGTGGATGTTTCTATAGAATTGGAGAAAGAGATACCTTGGGGAAGAGAATATGGAATATTAGAGAATTTAAAAATACCCACATATGTTGTGTAATATTAACTTCAGCTATTCATTAATATGTATTAGATAACATCGTACCAATATTCTATTAAATGACATGGTAAGGTTTTGTACAGCTCAATGTTATTTATCAATGCCCTTATGGGAGGAAACAAATTTTTATTTATTTTCACGGATTTAATATTTAAAAATTCTGTTCAAGAATCCATTTTAAGATTTATATTCAATCACCAAAATATAATTTGATCTTAAATGGAATGGATCTTGAAATTTAACATGGTTTTTTTAATATGCAGATTTATGGAGATAATGTAAGATATGATGTGATGAATAATGAAAAAAAGATAAGGTGATGACTTTGATAGATGAGAATAGATTTAAATTTTCTATAACATTTACATTCTTAATATTTGATCACATGAAATTTGAGTTTTATGGAAGCTCAATGTTATAGTTATAAATATATCATTATTTATTTTACCTATGATGAAAAATATTTCTTAAAAGTACTATCAGTTCATGTAATAAACCTAATTTTTTGAATGTGTGAATGATAAATCTGAGATATGTTCATGGTGAGATAACGATGAGAGTATTGGATTTATTAATCATAAGTTGATAAGATATGTTTATTTATAAAGAGTAAATTATTCTGAAATTTTTATGACTTTATTTTAAAAATGTATTTTAATTTATTTTTTTATTATTCATGCCATGAGTTATTGTTCAATGTAATTTGTTATATTATTGAGTGTGTTATGAACCATTTTTTGATATTCATTCTTATTCTATATTACTTAATTGATACATTGGGTGTGTATTCTACTAATAATGATTTGAAAAATTTTCCATGCAACTACAAAATCAAGTCAAATTTTGAAACATAAGGAATTTTTATTTGACCAATTTTTTACCTTTGAAACATACATTAAATTTTATCTTTATTTAAATATTATATAAGTTATCAATGATCTTAATAAAGAATCTATATTATGAACATATTTATCTACCCTACCATACTCTTTCTATTTTTCATTATTTACAATGGAATAGGTGTGGGAGAAGTGGTTGTTCCATTTTTTTAAGGGTGTTAGTTAAATTATAAATGGTGAGATGGGAGGAATTATCATTCTTCACGAGTGAAAGGATTATAAATTTGCTTTCATTGTGCATTCTTCTCCACCCTCTAAAATTTTAAAAACCATTATTAAAAAAATTAAATTTTATTTAGAAGTGGGTGATTATTTAATTTTGCATATTTTCATTAATTGTGTGATAAAAGAAGAATAAGTGAAGTGTTGGTATATATAATTATTAAAGGAGGAGTTTTAATTTATCATGCATTATACATTAGAGTTTAAACTTCTTATTGAGCCAGTTTATTTTCAAATAAAATTCATACCAACCCACAACATCAAGATACATCGCTCCGTTTATGGATTCCCTCATTATTATCATTGATTTTTATATGTATGGAATTGTGATTCATATTAACTTAAAATATATTGTTAGGATGCATCTACACAAGGCGTGAATATAACTCTTGTAAATTTTCCATGAGTCATGAGAGGAAATATTTTGGTAAGGTAGATCAGTAGTTTTATATATACTAATAATACAGTGAAAGATGTGAATTTATTTATAGAAAATATATTTATTTAAATAGATAAAGTATAATTCACTATTTTTATTTTTTTTAAAATGGGGATTTGAAAAGATATTTATTTTAGAATTTTTTAAATATTATTCCCAATTTATAAATATTTTTTTTGGACTATGGTGTTTAATAATTGGTCTATTTTTTTCTTTCATAATTATTTGGAGAATGAAATCATCAGTATAATAATGTGTTTATGTATTTGGAGATTTAATAGAAATAACTTCATGAATAATACATATTATTAATTTTATTTGTTATTTTTTAGTTTTTACTAACATTTTTTTTATTTTATTTTTGAGAGGTAATTTTTTTATTATCAATCTGAAGGTATTTTTATAGTTTAGGTACATTTTAGTTGAAACTTGATAAACTATAGAATTTATGAAATAAAATTCCAATTACTATGGGTTCCCATAACTGATATATAAGATACTAGAAGAAATGAGGAAAGTAAAAAAATCCTTTATATTGGTTCGATGTACAATAATCCCATTAACATATTTGAGGATTCTAAGAAGATTAGTGGAATCATGGAAAATTATTTGAGTGTGTTTCTTGTATATGTTAGGATTTTTTTAGATGCACAATACTTATATATGAAATGTGCTTCATTCTATAGGTTTTTTTCAATATCATAAAAAATTATTGGTGATGCATGAATGTAAATATGACATTTATTAAGGATTTATCACCACAAAACACCTCATGAAATTTATATTTATGAGAACCTACATACTGATGCTATTGAAGTAGAATGAGAACCCATATACTAGGGAGAATAATTTAGGGTCCTTTCCTTTTTTACACTTGAATACTAGAATGAAATTTCACAAGGACATACACATGTGTGGAAAGGTATTAAGATTGTATGAGAAATTTTGAACCATGGTAGATGATCCCATTCCAGGATGAGGAAGAATAGGTGGATATAACATGATGTTTAAGATTTCAAGGGTTCGTGTCATGCCGTAGATAAGGTTTTTTAATCACAAAAAACATCTTGCTCTATGGTTATTTAAAGTTTATAGAGAGGGAGAGGTTGTTCTCACTATAAAGAGAGATTTTTCATTGATTTTGAGAATTTATAGATTAAGGGATATAAATGGTGATATCATTGTAGTGTTAATGCAAGGATTTATTCCATGATCGTAAAATTTTTATGAAGAAGGAAGAATTTCTTTTTCCATTAGGACATTGCCAAACCATTTTTCTATATATAACATAGATACATTGTTTGAGATCTATGCCATTTAGGGATTGTTGAAGATAAGTTTTCGGAAGAAAGAGTTGATATTACACTAGGTTTTTTAATATATATATATAATTACACTTAATGATTAAATGTGTATTTAGAACAATAAATATAGGAGGATTTTATATACATAGATGGAATCATATATAAATTGATATTGGGATCTCATATTTTAAAATATTCAGTTAGAGATTATACACTATAGATTCTTGGTTTAGTTTTTATTATTTCACTCTCTAATGACTAGAAAGAGGTGGTAGTATAATATTATAGTGATATATAATGAAGTTTTATTATTTCATGTGATGTTATTATTGTTAATTAGTCAATTTTGGGGGGTTTTGAATTTTTTATATTATATTGTTTCTCTTTCATCATGAATTTCTAGTTTAGTGACTCACTCTGTAGTAGGATTCATTTACATTATTTTAAGAACATAAAGATTAAATCACATTATATTCTCACAAAACAAAAGAACAAAAATGTTTATTTTCATCACAAACATGAAACATAAACTACCAATGTACACCTAGTAAACATTTAATCATAATATACCTATTATAAAACTTTTCTAGATATATCATAAAATATACTCGTTATAATAACATAGAGAAGGTAAAACATAATAATGGATGAGCTCAAACACACTATAATAGAATAATCAAAGTATAAAATGATGGTGAGGGAATAAATATTAATATAGAGGTATCACATGATATCATATGGAGATTTATATTAGGTATTGAATAATTATA